>VYZX01028860.1:156101-280103 GCA_013401335.1 Brachypteracias leptosomus | reverse complement strand
CTCTGCCATCATCCATCCACCTCGTTATATCCTCATAAAAGGCTATGAGGTTGGTCAAGCACGACTTCCCCTTGGTGAAGCCATGTTGACTGCCCCTAATGACCCTCTTATCCTTGATATGCCTTGAGATGGCACCAAGGATAAGGTGTTCCATCACTTTCCCAGGGATGGAGGTGAGGCTGACCGGTCTGTAGTTACCCGGGTCCTCCTTCTTGCCCTTTTTGAAGACTGGAGTGACATTTGCTTTCCTCCAGTCCTCAGGCACCTCTCCCGTTTCCCAAGACTTGGCAAAGATGATGGAGAGTGGTCCAGCAATGACCTCAGCCAGCTCCCTCAGCACCCGTGGGTGCATCCCATCTGGACCCATGGATTTATGGATGTCCAGATTGCTTAATTGCTCCTTAACCCAGTCCTCATCAACCGAGGCAAACTTCTCCATTGGCCTGGCTTCCTCTGAGGCCTCAGGGGCACGGGGCTCCTCAGGACAGACTCTGGCTGAGTAGACAGAGACAAAGAAGGTAACATCTGAAGCACTGGAAGGTAGTACTTTAGTAGACTGTGGAGTCACAGGAGATTTTAAAAAGCAGGACAGATAAATGTTTCCCAGAAATGGGTTAGATGCAGCTGATCCTGCCTTAAGGCAAGAATAGAGGCTGGATGACTTCAGAGACTCCTGTTTCTTGTGTTTTTGTAGTTCACCTGAGGTTGGATCCAGCTCTGCTTAATCCAGTGCCTGAAGGAAGAGGAAGTGGGAAAGAAAAAGTGAAAAGGGGATGTTCCTTTTAAAAATTGTGCTAGAATAGTGTGTAGTATTTTAAGGAAGTCTTCTCCTCTTAGGCACTATATCACATTTTTACGTTTACTTTTCAAGGCTTCTTGAAGAAGCAGTTGACATGAAGCGTTCCTATCCTTTGTGTGGAAAAAAAGTTCTCTCATTTGAAGAGAATCTGTGTCTTGGTCCAGTGCTAATTATTTTTAATTCTTGCCAGGAAATACGCACAAATCTGTCAATGAACTATATCTCCCTCCTATATTAACTTTTTCAGCCTTGCTAGAATGGTAGTCTTACAGCACTTCCCTATCCAGCTTCTAACATACTTCAGATCAAAGCCATGTTAGACATGCTATGATATCACAAACAAAAGCCTCTGTGGATAACAAATTATTAGAAGTTTCCTAGAGCCCTGCTGGTACAGCAGCTGTTGATATAAATTAAAATCATTCTAAGATGAATTATGTTTTCATTAGAGAACATGTTTTATGAGGAGTGGCTGAGGGAACTGGTACTTTTTAGTTTAGAGAAGAGAAGGCTGAGGGAGGACCTTATTGCTCTCTCCAACTACCTGAAAGGAGGTTGTAGAGAGGTGGGTGTTGTTCTCTTCTCCCAAGTAACTAATGACAGGATGAGAAGAAATAGCATCAAGTTGCGCCAGGGGAGGTTTTGATTGGATATTAGGAGACATTTCTTTACAGAAAGAGTGGTCAAGCACTGGAATAGAATGTGCAAGGAAGTGGTGGAGTCACCATCCCTAGAGGTGTTCAAAAAATGCGTAGACATGGCACTTCAGGACATGGTTTAGTGGTCATGGTAATGTTAGGTTGGACTTAATAATCTTAGAAGTCCTTTCCAGTCTTAATGATTCTATGATTCTGTTCTATGATTCTATGATTTGAATTTGCCAGTAGACTTGTCAGTAGCTGAAATGCCCTTTGATTCTTGAAATCCATGCTGAGATGGAGGGTAGTACGACAGGTTAAGCAACAAGTTAACTTTGGGGGAAGATGGTAGGAAAGAAGACGAGGGGCTTAAACACAGAGCCACTGGAAGTGTAAAATACCCAAATAAGAGAATCAGTCGCTGGCAGGGAGGAAGCCTTCAGCTTAGTTAACAGGACTTTAGGTGTGGTTTTCTGCTTTGCTGTACTGTACAGGGGGACAAAAACAAGGGAAGAGGAGAACTGGTATAAAGTGAGGGACGAATACTGTGGGGGGGGTATTTGTGCTTACCAGGGCATGAGACAGATGTTTTCCCAGCAGCCCAGCAATGCGCCATCCACATCTACAGATAAAATGGTGCTGGTGCTGCAGCAGCTGGCATTGTGTCTTCTCTCAACTGCTGCCCAGGATAGCTACCAAACTTACCAGTGAGTCTGCTTAAAGCACTGTTGATACACCACTAAAGCCAAGTAAATTCAAGAAAACTGCAGAGAGCAGGAAACCAAACCCCACCCAACTATCTGTCCTCTTTGTTGATATGACCAAATTTGCCTTCACTCCTATTTTGAGACAACCTTGTCTGTTCTTGCCTACCTTTTCACAATGGCAGTTAAGACAGGATCTCAGAAGCTTTCTGAAGGCAGCACCAATCAGCGCTGTGCACCCAGCACAGATGTGCTTTGGCATTCTTCTATGAAATAGTGACCAAGTCCTTGGCAGCCCAATCCGAATTCAGTCTTGACCCTGCCTTGAGCAGTAGGTTAAACTAGAGACCTCCCAAAGTCCCCTCCAACTTGAATGATTCTGTAAATCAGAAACACCAGAAAGTTCAGTGGCTGGCACACACGAGGATGTAGCGCACAGTGCATGACTGGTACCAAGCCATTATAAAATTACAGAGCACTCTTAACATTGACATTTTGTCAGTCAAAATATGTTTTGAACCAGTAATTTGATCCCAAAGTAACATAAACTGTAGCTGAAAAAACACAATTTTGACCATGTGACTGTATCTGCACACATTTTGTGCCAGCATCGGTGTCAGTGAGATGTAACACCAATGACTCTCACAATTTACTTGCATAGGTCTCCACTCCTGATGTGAGAGAGAAGTGAGAAAAAAACTCACAGAAATAAAAACCTAAGCATATGTCACGTACCTGCAAAGAAATCTCTGAATCCTTTTCTATCAAATAACTAAACTTACAAATCTACCTGCAAGGACGACTTTCTCTGAATACTTCTAACAAACAGTTTTATTAACGTCTCTTATTTCCTGCTTTTGAACAACAGTCTCTTGGCTATCTAACTGTAAGAACACTGCCTGCAAGCTCTTTCAGAAGGAACCTTATTCATTGTTTTGGGTTTTTTAAAAAAGATTGCATTATAACTCTTATACTGAGCACATTTGAGATTAGGCCTTGTAGGGTGGACCACTGCCTGGCCACAACCAGGCTGGCTAGGGCTTATGGTGCTGGTGGTGTTTATGGCCTAGGGAAGGTCTGGGACACATGACACCAATTGTTTGGTTGAGGCCAAGTCTTCATCTGAAGTAAAACTAAATCTTGTACTCAGATCCTGGCAACTAGAAAACAGAGTAGAAAGACACCAAGACTCAAAAAAAACCCTGCACCACAAAAGGTGGGATAAAAAGCATGCCTTTGCAGCTGACAAGCAGAAGTTAAAAGGGCTGTTTATTAATGAAGAATAAGGCAGTTTCTGAGAATATTAATATAATGTCAAAATGGGAACACTTGTCATGTAATACTGTAAGTACTAAATAGTAGGTAAGTGATCTCTGTAATGTGGGGGGAAAAAAAGAAAATTAATACAAACCATGAAAAAAACCCAAAGCATACTAAGAGTAAAGATTACCTGATGCTTGTAGAAATATGGACAAACTTTTTTTTTTTCCGTCCTTATCATATCACGTCCCCTCCACAGGTAACTTTGTACAAGGACTCTGATGGAGAAGACTTTGGCTTCAGTGTCTCAGATGGTTTATTGGAAAAAGGCGTGTATGTTAAAAATATTCGACCAGCTGGCCCTGGTGATCTGGGAGGTTTAAAACCATATGACAGACTTTTACAGGTAAAGTTTCTGGCACCACTCAGGTTTAGCATGAAGGACCATGACATACAGATTACATTGTAAAAGTTCTGTACATACTGCAGGATGTTTGGGTAGCTGTGTACCCAGAGGTGATTGTAGAAAAGGACACAAAGAGTTTTCATTACTTATTTACTTTATATATACATTGCTTATTATATTTTAAATGATGAGCAGTAGTGTCCTTTTCTGTTGGATAAAGATGTGTGTAGGGGGACAGGAAGAAGGCCAAATGACCATTATTGCTTTGCACCACAGGCCGTGTAACTCCTCAAGACCCCCAGTAAGAAAAGAGGGCACTTCATGGTGACTTGGGCTTTTATTCAGCAGCACTAAGGCTAGATTTTTCTGTGAAGAAACACATTCTTTCAGACTGTTAGGTATTTCAGCACTCCAAAGGGGACGTACAAATGCTCACTGGAAAGCTGGAATTTCCCAAGGCTTTTCCAGACAGATTTGTAATTTTTCCTGTTCCTAATATAGACCTGAGAATTGTTTCAGCACTTAATCCAAGTTGTCAATTGAGATAGCTGTAGTAACGTAATTCTCACTGAGCGCCACACTTCTCACAGTGCCAAGTTGGACCATGATGGAAAAAAACGACATTGTTGTCAACTAGCCCAATAAAATACTTTATATATTCATTAAAACCAGAGAAGACCTGAACTGAATTGAAATTTTACATGTGATCTGTTTCATTTTAAATTAATCAACACCGTGAAAGACAAAAACTATGTGCTGTTATATGTCACTTATGGGGTGGGCATTGTGACAGCTGCCAACACCTGTCACCAGTGTAAATGTGCCCACTTTAGCTACATCCTGTTAAAGGGGGAGTAGAAAATTTAACTGGTGTCTTCTTTAGCAGACTGGTTAAACAGTCTTATATAGATGATTCCCTACCTGGAATATTTAAATCCAGTTCCATGGTCTCAAGGATAAATCTGTTTCTCTTGTGATCTCATTTCTTTTTCCTAAAATGGTACCAAAACTCAGTCTTCTAATCGTTCAGGTAAACCACGTTCGCACCAGAGACTTTGATTGCTGCCTAGTTGTGCCCCTCATCGCAGAATCTGGCAATAAGCTGGAACTGGTGATTAGCAGAAACCCACTGGCAGCTCAGAAGGGAAGCTCAGAACAAGAGACTTCAGCGAGCGGGGAGTGGAGCGACCAGAACAATGCCTTCCTTCAGCAGAGTGGACACACTAACATTAATACAGAGACACGGGATCCTACAAATACATTATAGCAGAAAATCATTTTAGTGGGACATTCGGTAACGAAAGACAATTATGGTGCTAAATCCCTTTGAGATTTTCCTGACATTGAGGCTCAGATGTTATATAGCACTAAAAAGCACAGGAGGTCGGTCTGTCTGTCTCAAGGTTTATATTAATTCATAGTTACTTTTGAAGAAGTTCAGTTCTCTGTTAAGTCATTCCATTCTAAACAATCTATCGTTAGCAACAGTACAAAAAATCATAAGGCCTTTTCCCCCCATATAAGAAACTGGGGAGATGTTTAAACATGATGTAAATGTTCCTCTCCCTTCATTGGCAGCTGCTGTTTGAGGGAAAAGCACGGAGTTCTCTCTGCTAACAAACAGTGGTGTCCAGGTTACATGGTTTTTAAAAACATTTTATCAGAAAGGTGCTCTCTGCTGGACAAGGAAGAGGGGGGTGCTGCACTGGCTTTTAAATGGGTTGATCTGTGATTCTGGGGACCTTTATTCTGCTGGCAAGAAGGATGCACTCTTCAGCTGAAGCACAGTTTAGATGTTTTAGCAAAACGCTTGTAGGAAGCTGCAGCGCGGGGTGAATGTTACTCCCCTGCTTTGGTCAGTCCTGTACGTTCTTCCCTATGCAATGAAATATTTAACGGTACGGCTTGCAACCTGTGGGGATTTTTAAGCAGAGACTTTTTTAGTGGGATAAAACCTCTGAAGGAGGATTACTGACAATTGTAAAACTGAAATGAGTTCAGACAAATTAGAAAGGTTTTAAAAGAAAATGGCTTTTTTTAAACTCTGTCAGTGGAAGATTGATACAAAAGCTCTTTAATGATCCATAAACCTGTAAACTTACACTGTCACATGAGCTTTTTAAGTCAAACAGTTTCTTGAAGGAACAAAAGTCCCATTTAATATGCTTTGTTTTCAGCCTTCTTTATGATAAACATTACCCCCTGCAACACGTTTTTAGAATTTAAAATTGTAAATATATTTTACAAACACATCACACAAACTCTCTCCCCTCTCCCCCCAAGCAATAAAATACTGCCAGTTGCTTTATATGCTCACCAGCAGCTGCTTTGGTTTATTCCGGTATTCAAGTTGTTATTGGTAATTCTTGTTATTGGTGAATATAAAGATACTGGATTTGTACATTTGTAGAGTCTCCATATCTAAGCAATCACCTCACAGAGTTGTTTCTGGTCAATTTAAACTGTTTAACTGTAGCCCTGTTGCTGTTTCCAATACATGAACAAGCTCACCTGCCCTGCACACACAAGTATCTCGGATTTCTATTTCAGCACTGCCAGGAAAGGCCAGAATGACATTCAATGCTGAATCATGTAAAAAGAAAAAAAAAAAAAAGAAATTCATGAGTCACTTAAATATGTATTTTTATTTGTAACAAATAAGTATTAAACTGTAAAGTATTTTTGTACAAATTTAATACTTTAATAGCATGATATTTATCGTCTATGTTGTTTTTTGAAATTCAAACTGTTGCAAATATTTGTATGGAAAACTGTATAAATTAAAATAAACAGTGATTTAAAGACATTAAAAATGAGATTGCATTTTTCTACTTTATATTTTTTTCCACATCTTTCTTACACAGTTTTAGCAAAAAATACTAAATTTGTGGTACACTTTTTTCTGCCATATGTGTAAAAAAAAAAAAAAGTTAAAAGTAAGCAAGCTCTGCAAATTTTAGCACAACCTGTCTGGTGTTTGATTAAACGTCTTATTAATCTCAAAAATTATAATCAGGCAAATAGCACAGTACACCAAAAAGGGGTGAAAGAGGAATGTTATTTGAGCTCTGACATGGAATTTTGCTTTTCTTACCAAGATCATTATCAGCATATAACTATTAGCTAAGCGGCAATGGCAAATTCTACAGCTCTTTCAAGTACAAAGTGGGAAAAATTTTCCATGGCACTGATTGATTGCAACTTTCTTGTCCTATTTAGAACAAGATTAAAATCCACAATCCAGCAAAGCTTCATGCCCAGAGTTCTGCCACGTTAGAAAAAGCTAAAGAAGTCCCCTTTGTGAACTACTTTTTGACTCAAGAGCAGGCTGCAGTTCTGGCACATCAGTACAGCATCTCATCAACTCTGTAGCATTAGGAGAAGGATAAATCTTGGTATGGATGGCTACAGTCTTTAAAAGTAGAAATGCCCATGTATTTTTTAAGGGAATGTCTGGATCCTATAAGACCTGTAAGTTCATTCTTCACTAAAACAAATATGACTTTTGATGACTGACATACCAAGGCATCTCCTACTAAAAACAGGTCATTGAAAATAAAAAAGGCTCTCTTTAAAACCAGCTGTTCTTCATAGAACATGCAAATACAGGAAAGCCTTTGAAAATCATCTGCATATTCAGCTTCTCTGTTCCAAAATTCTGGAACAAACAGGTTCAAGAAAGGTTCATAGCAGACAGTTAATTGTTCATTAGTTTTTGAAAAGCTTCCTGGGAGTTGGTTCCCCCAAAGTTAGATTCTTCAGTCTGGAAGACCCAAGTGGGGAATCTTGTACTGTTGCCTGTCAAAATAAAACAAAAATGTTATCAGAGTTTGAACACGAACATCTTAAAAAAAAAACCAAACTCTTGCACCATGACAGAGCTCAGACATTAGCTATAATGAAAAAAGCATCTGTATAAAAATCAATGATTACATTTTATATAAATCTTTCACAACAGGTCAGTTCCTAAACAACTGATTCTGTAACAAGCTAATATAGGCTAAGGTAGCCAATGGATCACTCCAACAAGTAACAAGTCGTATAAATTTACTGCTTGACGTTAACTTACTGGTCCCTATTCATCATACATTACTTCAAGAAAACAGCTGCCAAACTTGACTGCTTCACCAATTACTGGTCATCTTGAAAATTATTAAATAAATAATAATAAAACAATCATAATAGTACCCAGGTGACTTGTGGTGGAGAAAGAGAGTGCAAAAGTTCATTTTAAACTTTCACAGTAAGGAGATACTTACAGAGGCCTTCTTCATTGTGTCCTCAGAATTCTCCACAAGAGCTTGTTGTCTTTTACATGGACTTTGCTGCAAATCACCCTTCTGCTCTTTTTTATTGAGAATCACTGACCCTTCCTGCTTAACCAAGTCAGTCAGAGGTTCAGATGGTTCAGGAGCACCCCGAGTTATGGAAACAGACTGAGTCTCAAGCTCTTGACTTTGCCAGCTCTTTGTCAGGGGAGAGGAAGTTTGTGTGGGACACTTGCTTGTGCCTGCAATTGTCTCTCTCAAAAACCTCTGTAAGCGAGTTTTTCTGGGCACGTTCCTGTTGGTGACTGCTCTCCTGAGGTGCAGTTCTTCAGCTATGACGTAGACGCAGCAGCGTCCTCTGGTCACGGCTGTGTACACGTGCTGCCAGTGCTGCCGGCCGGCATTGCCAACCACGTAGACAACAGTTTTTTCCTCAGAACCCTGAAATGTGTTTAAGAATCAAATTAAGATCTCCAGTATGTAGTTAAAAAAAAAAAGACATCTTACAAGAACAAGGAAGTTGGAGACAACTGGTGACACTTGAGAGTATTTTCTATCCTGGATTCAAGGAATTTTAGTTTCAGGAGAGCTTCTTACTCTTTCACATGAAACTACAGTGCATTAGCAACGAAAAGCCATAAGAAAGTTTTATCAGCTCATAGGGATTTGTTTATTTTTTTACCTGAAATGTGTGAATAGTTCTGGCCCACGCATGTTTTATGTGACATAGCTTCTTCAGTGCATTATACTTCACAGTGAAAGTGGAGCCATAGGTGCTGCTGAGGGTCAATAAACGCTGTTTATCAATTTCTACATCCTAAATAAATAGCACAAGAACACTCAGCAGTAAGCTTGGATCAGCAGTTTGATCAATGTCTGCTTTCCCTGAAATTACAACAGCTGCAATGTCAACTGTCTGAAATAGATTCAGAAGACACTAAACCCAGAAGATTGCTATCTTTTTCTGACCACCTTCAAGGAAAATAGTTTCACTGTACAAGGCCTACCCTAACTCCTTCTGTTCAGTAAGAAAAATGCTGAGAAAGGCAGTTATAACCCCTAAAAAACTTAGATTATCCTAGGGTACAGTGAAATAATACCAGTGAGGCCATTTAACAATGTGTTGCCATAAATAGAAAAGAGCCTGCCTTCTCCTACCAACCCTTTCCCATGCACAAATACCGATACTTTCACTGGGCCCTCTGCTGGCTCAACTCAACTCGCTGAACCCAGAAGAAAAATGTAGATTTTTCTTTTGCTGTATTTTTTGGTCAGCTTAGTTTTCTGCCAGAGAACTCAAGCTGTAACATTAGCTTTATTCTTTACTTAAGACTGTGTTTCTACCTATATCCAAAACATTACGCATTTCAATTACAATACAATTGGATATTTACAGAATTTACTCACACTGGACACAAGCAGACCAACTGAAACACATTTTACAAAAGAGATTTTTTTAATTCACTATTGTGATTCCATCTCTGTCTTGCCTTTCACGTGACAGTTTAGCAAAAGAACTAGGTATGCATTATGGACTAAAATTTTAAAGTGTGAATTGTTTTATGCTGGGGGTTCAACGAGGACTGAATTAGTTACCATTTACTTTTTTTGTGCAAGTTCTTGCAGCAAAGACTCACCCCTGTTATGAAAAATATATCTCCATTGCAAAGTCGTCTGTCCTCCTCAGCAGGCTCTGCCACGAGGTTGGTTTCTCCACTTTTGCATTCATGGTGATTAGGATGCCCTCCAAAACCACGGTCTGGCAAGAGATCCCTGAGGTATGTATTCCGCGTGCAGGAAATCTTGTCATCAATTTGAAATAGAAGTCGTTTTTTATGGTCTCTAGTTCAGAGAAAGAAAGAGGAAGAAATGTATTTACAAAGTATGTATTTACCACCTCTCAGTATTTCTTCTCTTTCCCCTCTCTATATTTCGTCTGGATTAAAAACCTTAATAATGTTCAAAACAGTTAACTTACACTTAAAAGATGTTTCTTTAACTTTTGTAAAACCTTTTGTTAAAGAACAGTAACACAGAGTAGCACCAAGAATCATGCTTCCAAAAATATTTCAAAATCTATTTAGAAATCATACAGTGGCAAAAAATAACTAACCGTGAGGGGTTTCTTTCAAGTTACTTTTATGTCAATTTTAAATATTCAGCAGTAACTCAAAATCTTGGAATTCACATAATGACAACGTAAATGAAAAGCAAACAGTTTATGTTATCTCTGCTCACAGTCCAGGTTGAGATTAAAGAACCCATCAAAGAAAGGTTATTATATACCTTATTTTTAACATAAATAATCAGATCTAGATGAAGAGTTAAATGTTTTACAATCTTATTTTATGTTGTTGGCCTGTCTGTAACACTTTCAAAACCAGAGTGATATTGTTTGCAGGGAAAATTGCAAAACACTGGCTTACCTGGTTGCGTGATTTGAATAGTGCTGGCAACAAAGTTCATTTATTAGATCACAATCTTGCCTATATCATACAAAACAAGAACATTAAGAAAATCGCAATATACAAAACAAACAGTTACATGCAATGTCACATTAGCATTAATTCATAAATAATGGGAAGACCATTTTAGTTGTGATGATCTTTCACCAACAACGAGAAACAATCACTGACTCAGAGTTTAGAGGATAGAGCAGTAAAGGAACAGTTTTGTCTAAATACCACAGAAAATGGGGAAAAGATGTTTGCAATGCCTACCTACATTAGCTAGATTTGGTTTAAAGAAGAAAACTAAAGCCTGGATACATTATTTTCTGTCTGTGGATGTATTAAAAATAGCCAGAAGATTTATTTGCTTTTTAAAGACTTGGATTTTAACTTTCCAATGCAGATTAAGCACCTATAAATATAGAATAATCTTATATAGAAATCAGTGCTAACATTGTTGTACCTGAATGCAGATTGGAGTGATAAAATAGATTTCAGAGTTACTCAGCATTCACAACAAACAGGTGAAGTAGCTAAAATTTAGAAATCTCTTATTTGCACACTAGTAACCTGTATATAGTGGGCGGTTTTTAATTGCTGAGAAAAGGTTCATCACAGCTAAAAGTGAAAGAGTTTTTTCTTAAGAATCCTTTTGTGAAGAAGTGTAAGTTTATGGACTACTGGTACTACTGGATATTACATTTATTCCTGCAGTGTTTCTGTGAGGCCATCCATACTAGTCACGCTCCTGTGATGCTTCACATCATCAGTGATTATGAACCTTTCCAATCTTTCTTCAAACCGCAGCAGAGCCCTACACTCCACCCCTTCTTAAGTGACAAGTATTGTGATTTCAAATACCCAAACTGTAGACATTCACCACTGCCCAGCAGGAGCGCTAATACCCATAAGATGATATGATTAAATCTGGCCTTTCTCACATGGTGAAAATGCAAGTGTCTTTTGTCATTTGGTCAATGTCCACCTGTGACAGAAGCGTCTATAGACAGCAGGTTATATGTCCCAACACACCCCCCACAATTCACATCTGCCATCATGGAATATATTTGAATATGGACATTTCTTTGCATTTTGCAGGTTCCTCCTGCAGTCAAACCCTCACCTTGCACGTCTGAAGAACACTGCACTGTGAGCAAACACCAGAGCACAGGCTCTCACAAGAACCTCCTACAAAAACTGACCATTTATGTCCATCCTTATGTTTCTTTAAGATAAACAGTACAGATGAACATGAACACAAAGGCAGAACAACATTAAGCTTACAGAAAAATGAAGCAACTCCCCATGGAGAGACTGGAGGCAACCAGAAGGTACAGAAGACACCTGGCCTGTTGTTCTCTCTAGTAATTTTATGACATTGCCACTAGTCTCTCCAACCCAATACATTCAGCTATTTTTAAATAGGGGCTGCTTGAAAGGATTTTTTCAACATTTGCCTGCATGCTCCATTACCTTCTGAAAGCAATGAACTGCGACTGTCTGGCATCCTGCAATCCTGGTCCTTTTTTAAGTAAAGCCTTTATGGCAGTTTGCAAAACTGTTTTAAAAGACATAAAAGGTAAGGCATAAAAATATGCAAACAATTTAAGAAAGAAAAACATAATTCAGTATGAAATTGCTTTTGCTTATTTCTTGCTTCAGTGACATTTCAACTTGTTTAAAACAAACAAACAAAAAACCCAAACACCCACATATCTACTCCTGAAAATAAGTATCATGCAGTTATCCCACTATTAAAATCTGAGACATGAGTGATATGGAAGGAAATTCTTATTTCTCTGTGCTAAACAGCTGCATAGAGAGCGTTTCATGCAAAATAAGGTTTTGATACAGCACATTAAAGAGGTAAAGACAGAACATTTTTAAGGCATAGGCCTATACATTTAAATTTCACAGAAGAAATTCAGGTTTAGTATTCTGTTTGCTAAGTTACTATAGTAAGATAGGGTGATAATAGTTGCACTACTTTTTCCCCCGCCACATACTCCTTGAAGCTTTTTTATGTGTATAAAGTACTCAATCCACTTATCCAATAAAAGTCAAAAACCCCAAAACAATGGCCCTAACCCTGACTCCAAAGCATTTTCAAAGAAATACTGGTATCCCCTCTGCTTCCATTTTCCTAACTTGATTCTACAGCTGGGAGCATATTCCTGCCCAACACAGCATCCTGTTACAGTTGCTGTTTACTCAAATGATTCATCTCTGAAAAATTTAATTTTTTAAGGTTTGACAGCTCCAGCTACAACATAAAAAGACAATCACATTTGTTTACACTACTGGAAGTTGCATCACCCTGTTAAAAAAATGTAACTGGTAAGCTGGAGCTCTACAACCTATCCTTTGCACTTACAAGTCTTGCTGTGTACACTTACAGAAAACGGAAGGTAAACTATGAATCTAGCATTTACATTTATATCACAAACAAAACTAGACTAAAATCTTCCAGATAGTCTATGCTTTCACAAAGGGAAAGTCAAGATCACAAACTGACTGTACACACGTACTGCCACAATTCCCACCAGGAGGCAAATCAATAAGAATGAATTTCTTCTCTGGGCTTGGCATTGGTATTTCATCGTTCCAATCAGAAACTTTCAGCACTTCATCAAATTCAGGAAGCTTCCGGTGAGAGATTCTTGACAATAGTGGAGGACAAATGAAAAGAAAAATCATTTCCAGTTAAAGGATTCCAGTGTATCATCACCTGCATCAGTCTGAAGTTCACCATTTATAATTAATTTTTGGTCATCTACTCTTTCTTCTGAGTGTAACTTTATTTCACATTTTAAAAAATGGCGATTTATTCCACAGACCCTTCAGCGCTACAGTAGATACTTAGTAACACCCATACAGTTCTTCTCATGGGAGCAGCCTGGAGTAACACAGAAGTGTTTCCAGAAAAAAAACCAGTGACAGTGTTGTAAAACATTTAGTAGTTCTGGACATCTTGCAAATGCTCATAATATTCTCAGATTCCAATGAACATCAAAAGGTCTTTGGTACTCAAACCTACATTTTGTTGTTTGAGGTTTAAAAAAGAAATCATGCACTGACAGTAAATAGGATTATTTCTAGACCAAAAGTAATGCAAATGGTGGAAACATTTATAGGTTCTAGGTATCAATACAGCAAAAAATAGGAAAAAACCTATGATTTAATGGACATCTAAACTCTCAAAATAATTCCGCGTATTTTAGTTGTCACAATTGCCAGCAACGTCTTTAAAACTTCCTTTTTAGAGAAGCATAAGAAGAGTAAGCCATAAAGAACACATAAAGCAACTTGTGCGTGCACAATTCATTTGAAAGCAACAGAGAAATTCAAGATCATTCCAGCACACACTTTTTTTGTCCAATACACATATTCCTGGGCAAATTTGTTTTGTTGTCTCGAGGTTTTGTTTGTTTACTTTTAAAACCAGTGTTGCTGATTTTGAATAAGAAACTGTAACAGAAGCAGTACTACAGGGTCAAATCTGGATGCACTACTATTTTGCAGGTAAAGCACCAGGCCACCTACAAGAATGCTTCTTACATACACAAGGAAGTCCTACCTTGATGCATTATCTACAATCAGCTGCGATTCAGCTCTGTGATTAGTTCGCAGTTCCACGGAAAAGCCTCTTGATTTTAGACCCTCAAAGATATCAGCTAACATGTTTCCTGGGTCTATGCTTGGTAGCTGCCTGGTATCACCTGAACAGAATGTACATTAGTATTTGAGAGAAGCAAAAACAGATCATCTGTTAAAAAAACTGTCTGGAAAAAAAAAAAAAATGGAATTAATAAATACTCAACCCTCTACATAGTAACATGCTTCCTCACTACAATTCATGTGAAATAAAACTTTCAAGAATCTAAGAAACTTTGTTTGGGGAATCAGGCTGTAGTGCAGTTTAAATTTTTTGTATTTCTCACTCAGTAATGCTTTACTGGCAGGTGCAAACCACTCTGCATGTGAACACTGACAGTTACCACATCTTATTCAAACACATGTTGGAAGTTACATATTTAAAAACAGATGCCATAAATGGCATGCCAAAAAGCAAGCCTTTGAGAAAGCAAAAAAATTGGATTTTACACTTGTTTTCCTTTCTGAATTAAAACAAGATGATCCTAGCATTAAGAATGACATGAAACCTCCCTTCTAACTTATGATTAATATGCTAACACTAGCTTCTTTAAATTTAAGGAAATAAAAAAAATTTTCCAGTTGCAAGATGTAATAAGGTACCACATGGGAGTCATAATACTTTCAGAATTAGACAAAACACTACTAAAGAGAGAACTAAGACAGCGACACTTTCATACTGACAGTGGAGAAAGAAAACTGTCTATGTCACCTGACTTTATGAAAAACCAGAAATATCCAAGTCCAGAACAATATAATGTTCTGGAGTTTTAAGAGACTCAGTGAGACCAGTGGCAGCTTTATCACTTACACCGTATACTGTGTGTTATTACATAGTGCTTAATGCTGAATTGCTGTTTCACTTACCTAGAATAATAAGTTTAGCAAGCTTAGCATGATCACACAAGATTTTTAAAACTAAACTAAGAATGCGTACAGACACTAAACTTCCTTCATCCACAATCAGAACAGTTACATTAGAAAACTTCCACGGCTGTACTTGTTCAGTCTTCCTCCATGATTTAAAACTATAAATGATCTAGAAGGAAACAAAAATAAATCAAGCTCTGCAATTGTAAACAACAATCTTATAAAGGCAGACAGAGTGTGGTATCTTCTAATATTGTATTTAGAGTTATTTGAAATTCTGAACTTAAACTTGTAAAGACTCAGAAGACTCAATCATTCAGTCTAATTTTCATCCTTGGTGAATACATTTCTAGCTGAGATTATCAACACTAACTTACATAAAAGCACAGAAATGCAACCTTCTTTTTCTGCAGGGACTCTGAAGGATATAAGGTCAGTCATTAGGTTGCTCAGTAACAGAACACCTCCTTCTACAACTTGCTGATGTTAGCAAATGTCCAGCATGGCATGGGGAAGGGGAACAGGCAACTATTCAGTTCCTGAAGATAAATAAGCCCACAGTACTTTTTATGTTATTATAACATCTTCTTGGCACCTTTCACTAACTAGAACAATAGAGACTTGACCCAAGTTTATTAACAGTTTACCTTCTCCTTTTTTCTATTTAACAGTAATTAAGAAAACACTGTGTGAATTAAATTTGGCTCATTATTCAAGCCCAGGCTATTGACCTCTTAATGTGTGTGCAGGTATCAGTACGATTGCTGGACAGTAGAACACTAGAAAACAGCTCTCCCATCTAGAAAGTATTTCTGTCTTAACTTAAAAAAAATAAACAGAATAAAACTGACAAGCTACAAAAACTAGATGTCCCAGAAAGGCACAAATTTGAGATGCATGTAAGTACAACAACACCCTAAAGTTACAGCAAATAATGTATTTCAAAGGACTGATTTATGATTCCCCAAAAGGTAATGCTGACTTTCAAAAGCTGACAATGCTGTACCTAAGCATTATCATTAATACCTACACATCTCATATGGAAAGTTCAATTAGAAGCTTTTTTTTTACTTCAAAACAAGAATGGACAGTACCAACAGGCCTTCCAGAACACAGTTTTTAAAAAAATTCCGTACCTGATGCAGTGTGTATGCAGGAAGATTAGTTTTTTCACGCAAAAGGCTTGTTGCCCTCCCTGTAGGTGCAGTGAATAACACATTCAAAATTTTTTGTGTGCACATATTCTCTGACTCGGAATGATGATTAAAGGTATCCCACTCCTCAGATGCATCTAGGTCTTCTTCAAAGTCCTTAGAAGCAGCTTCCACTTCTTTTTCCATCTGCTTTAGGTGACGAAAAAGGCAACTAACTATTGTACTCTTCCCACAGCCTCCTTTTCCACTTATGATTGTGACAGCATTAGAACAAATCTTTTCCATAGCAGTCACCTGATCTAAGTCCACCTCTACTTTACTTTGGGTATCAGACACAGACTCCACTTCCTTTTCAGGAAAGTGATTTTCACAGTTATGATTGTCCGGACTATTTTCCTTCAGATGTTCCATTTCATGATCCTGGGTAACATTCATTTGGTTATCTACCATTCCTTCTGATGTCGCAGAAACGTTGAGTATCTTTCTCACATCAACATCCAGTTGCCATGAGCAGTTGGACACAAGGCCGCCTATACACGTTGCAATGTCTTTTTCAGATTTGTAAAGATAAGGTAGAAAGACTATTTTTTTCTCCTTAATCACTATGTTCTGATCTTTCAAAAATTCAAGAGATTGCCAAACATGCTCAATGGACATATCCTTAGATACAAAACGAGCTAATTCATCTTGATCTTCATAAGTGTGTCCCATTTCTCTACACTGTTTCTTGAGTTGATCATACAGAATTAATGCATTCTTCTGCAAGTCAGGAATCTTCCAGAGGAGATGTTCACACTGACAGAAGGCAGCCCATGTTGCCTCACAGTAAGAAAGGTTCAGTTCCCTATAGATAATCTTCTCCCCAAAAAGAATAAAAGCAAACATATATTTATTTCAGAAGATGATAGCCTCTTGCTGAATAACATTCCCCCTAGTATATACAGATTGCAATTCACAGGGTGGAAGTCTACAAAAATTCATGTATTTTTCATAATGTACGAAGTTATAATGCTCTCCAAGGCATATGAAAGCAAGATATTTAAAAGTAAGATGGAATGCTAACTCCTCTCAGTCACCCTTCTGTATAAACCAGGAACTTTAAAAGTCAAAAAACCTGGCAATTGGAAATTGTGTGTTAGGAAGAACTCATGCACCCCTAATCATCACAATTTCAAGTAAAGGCACAAAAATTGTAGAAATGGAGCACAGGAAAAGCATTAGCCAGAACACTACACACAATTTTGGGAGTGTTACTCCAAGAAATACAAAACAGAGACTACCACAAAACAGCGAAAGACTGAGATGTGCAAAAAAGATGAACTATTGGGGGTGAAAAAAAATGAATCGGACTTGCTGAGCCTTAAAAGAAAAAGCTAATTAGAGTCTTCAAGCAATAAAAAACCTGCAGTGAGAATGCAGGTCCTTGGTAAAAGAAACAAGAGAGCAATGAGTCTATACTGCACCAAGGAACGGACAAATGTACATGAGGAAAAGCTTTCGAAAGGAAAGCGTGTGAAACACTGGAATATATTGGCTAGACTGCTGAATCTCTGTAATTAGATGTCTTAAAGATAATTTAGAATCATAGAATCAGTCAGGTTGGAGAAGACTCTTGGGATCATCAAGATCAAACCATATGCCTCAACACTACATCTAAAAGACCCTTAAACACATCCAGGGATGGTGACTCAACCTCCTCCCTGGGCAGCCTATTCCAGTATCTGACTACTCTTTCTATGAAAAGTTTTTTCCTAACGTCCAGTCTGAATCTACCCTGTTGCAGCTTGAAGCCATTCCCTCTTGTTCTACTCCTAATTACCTGTGAGAAGAGACCAGCACCAACCTCTCTGCAATGTCCTTTCAGGTAGCTGTAGAGAGTGATGAGGTCTCCCCTTAGCCTCCTCTTCCTCAAACTAAACAGTCCCAGCTCCTTCAATCGCTCCTCATAAAATTTATTCTCCAGGCCATTCACCAGCCTCACTGCCCTCCTCTGCACTCACTCCAGTACCTCGATATCTCTCCTATATTGAAGTGCCCAAAACTGGACACAATACTCAAGGTGTGGCCTCACCAGTGCTGAGTACAGGGGGACAATCACCTCCCTACTTCTGCTGGCCACACTATTTCTAATACAAGCCAGGATGCCATTGGCTTTCTTGGCCACCTGGGCACACTGCTGGCTCATATTCAGCCACTTGTCAATTAGAACCCCCAAGTCTTTTTCTGCCAAGCAGCTCCCCAGCTACACTTCCCCAAGCCTGTAGCGTTGCATGGGGTTGTTGTGGCTCAAGTGCAGGACCTGGCACTTGGCCTTGTTGAAGCTCATACCGTTAACATTGGCCTACCAATCCAATCTATCCAAGTCTCTCTGTAGACCCTCCCTATCCTCATACAGACCAGCATTCCTGCTTAACTTGGTGTCATCTGTGAAATTACTGACAATGCATTCTATGTCCTTATCAAGATGNCCCTGCATAGCTTCACTACATCTTCATAGTGTTCATGAGAGACCTGCCACCTCTTCAAAATGTCATAGACTCTCCTTTTGTTCTTGAGGTCCAGCCAAAGGTGCCTATTCAGCCAGGCCGGTTTCCTTCCCCACCTACTTGTTTTTTGGCACACAGGGACAGCCCGCTCCCATGCCTTTAAGACTTCTCTCTTGAAGTATGTCCAGCCTTCCTGGACTCCTGTATCCTTCAGGGCAGCCTCCCAAGGGACTTTGTCAATCAGTCTTCTGAACAGGTCAAAGTTTGCCCTCTGGAAGTCTAAGGTAGCAGTTTTATTAACCCCTCTCCTTGTTTCTCCAAGGATCAAAACCTCAAACATCCCATGAGCACTGTGCCCTAGATGGACTCCAACCTTTATTTCCCCCACAAGTTCTTCCCTGTTCACAAGAAGCAGGTCCAGGAGGGCACCTTCCTTGGTCAGCTCACTTACCAGCTGTGTGAGGAAGTTATCCTCCACACATTCCAGGAACCTCTTGGATTGTTCCCTCTCTGCTGTGTTGTATTCCCAGGAGATACCTGGGAGGTTAAAGTCCCCCACAAGAACAAGGGCAAATGACTGCAAGATTTCTCCCAACTGCTTATAGAAAGCTTCATTCACCTCACTGCTTTGGTTGGGAGGTCTACAGTAGATTCCCACAGTGATATCAGCTTTATTTGGCACTTAATCTAATAAACCTAATAACCCATAACCTTTAGGACATCTGTCAGTAAAAGCACTGTGGGGCTGAAGCAAAGGGGTTAATTAATCAATCATACTTTTGAACTATTAAGCTATAGTTCCCACCTGGGGTGCAGGAGTGCTAAGGTGAGGTGCAGCAGAGAAGCTGCACAGCAAGTGTGGCAAAGGAAAGCAGGAAGGTAAGCAGCAATCAAAAATCCCATTATAAAAAAGGAAAATGGTTCTATGTTTTAAAAAAAGAAAATGTCATTTGTTGGTATAAAACTTAATAGGACAATGGAGAGTTTTAAATTAGTTTTCTTACTTTTGGCCCAATTAACTCAAGTATTTCATTTTCTGGTCCTTGTAGAAAAGACTAAACAAATAGTTGTAACAAAACCACTTTTTAAATGTTCTGCGATGAATTTAAAAAAACCTACCCTTTGCTAACAAAAAAAAAAAACCAAAGCCCTTTGCTAAAATTGAGCCCAGTACACCTTCTATTTCCAAGTGAACTAAGCTTGCCTCCTACAAATGCCCAGTTAATAAACTGAACGTAACTGAAACAGTACTAATGAAGCTGAAATATATCACCATATTTTTAACCCTGCTTATTATCACTTACCCTGCTGAATCCAAGTTTCCATGGCTCATTCTTTAACATCTCATCCAATTTGGTTAGCATCTCGTCTTGAAAATGCACTTCCTCACCATCCGTACCATTGTTTTCTTCAGTCTTTCTTTGCCAACACACAATATCCAACAGGCCACAAAAATGGCGGGGCAGAAGAACCGGCAAGAACTCCAGTATCCTCGGAAAAGCCAGAGCTACCAACACTGCCTTTCCTGCAACTGTATGCACCATGAACCAAGAAAGTTTTAAGCAATATACAAAGGTACTCGTAAAAGCTATTTAAACCCACTCTGGCTTTTATCCTCCTGCCTACCCTACATCCAAAACATCCCAAATTTCTTTCAGTTTCTTATTCTTTGTAGTCCTTCCTTTTCAAATTATTTTAAAAGCTGTTATCCCTGAGCTGCCTTGGGAAAAAAAAATGTAAACAAATGACATAAAAACTGCAACTAAATGTGCTCATTTGGAAAATAGGCATTATACACCTGGTCTAAACTGCATACTCAATAGCATTTTGTAGAAAGTCAATTCAGACCTCACCACACATGCCTCTTACCTAAAGATAATTTTCATACAGACATACAGAAGAAGGTCTAAAATCCAAAATAAGAATAAAAGGCTTTTAAATTTGTAGTATCAATCAGTAGAACTTAGGAAAACAGTGCTCTCCACCGGTTTTCTCAATGACCTCAAACTTAAGCTATCACTTTCTCTGCTTGTACCTGCCTTGGGATCTGCAAAAGGAGAATAATGAAAGTGATTTGCTCTATTCCTTGCTTTATAAAACAAATTTGAGAACAAAGCGAAACAAATTTAAGAAGAAAGTGAGACTTTTAGAAGTTTTATCTCTTGGCAAGAAAAAAAAAAAGCGATTTTTAATTAAGTGCTAAGGAAACTTCGTAATTCCAAATTTAAACAATTTTTTCTCAGATAAGTGCTTTTTCTGATCACTGTCTTACCTACAGAAAGGCAAAGATAAAACCTCTTCCCTTTAGAGCAAGTACTTAATTTACACAAGGATAGACAACACACACTATTTCCTCACAAAAAGTACCATGAAGGCTTGAAGAACAAACTGCTCAAGCCCAAAACAATTAATGACAACCAGAATAGCAGTAGGAGCAACATGACATACAGGGTGTCAGGTTGTTGTTTCTATTGCCCAATGATAGCAAAAGAAGAAAGCTTAATTTGTAGCAAAATAACTTAAGTTAGATACTGGGAAAAATCTGCCAACTACAAGACCAGTGAACAGGATACCCAGGCACACTGTGTGATCTTCACCCTTGAAGATTCATTAACATACTGGACAAGCTTCAATAAAAAGTGATCCATACATCTCACTAAAACTCATGCAGCAAACTAGATTCCAAGTTTCTACCACTACTGATTCCCATTCCTTTGATGGGATCATGAAAAGATTTAGTCTGTAAACAGGGTTTGAAAGCTTTTCTACCACTAAAAAACAGAACAAAAAGCAGCAAAGTCCACAAAACTGTGAAAATTTTCCTCTGCTTACACATGTGATTTGGAGTAAAGTCAGCTCAAGTCTACCAGAAGCTCTGAACTCTCCTATGAGACATGATTTGACGTCTGAAATAGTCACCTCCATCTTTTGACCTGACATCACTCAGTAAACCAGGTTTCTGGATGACTTTGCTTGCACAGAACAGTTGATAACCTGTCTGTACAGATTTAGGCACAGCTGCAGTGGGATTTAAAAGACCTCCCCCAGTTCAGCGTACTGAGTCACACCGAGTATTCCTAAGTGGCTCCGTACGGCACCAACCCAGGACTGCCTGTGTCCACATCAGGAAAAGGGGATAATGGAAACAGATCATTGGAGCAAAACAAGGGAGCTAGTGGTATAGACACATCTCACACATCTTGACTTTCTCTATTTCAGTGTTTTGCTTTAGTCCAGTTATACTTTGGTCCCACAGACTGAATGCCCATTAAGAGTTGGAGTACTTTAGGTGTGCAAATGGAACACATTTTTGGGGTTTCATCCAGCAGGAATACAAGTCAACACTCTCAGAGACTGCAACACAGTGGGGATAAGAGGGATGTTGTGGTTAAAAAACACACTCCTGATCAAATCTCTAACACTCATGTAGTCACAGTAACATAGTCCACAACAGGATCCTCAACAGTCCTCAACTATCTCCATGTGGGGACACTCCAGTGTTTCCACACTCTGCCTCCCAGCCACACCAATCTGTTGATGGCCAGGATTCAAATTCAGGATTAGACAGCCTATTGAGTGCAGCTGATTTGGACTACACTGAGCCCATTTGCTGTTCCTCTGCGCTACAGAGCAGCAGCTATACTATTTCTGAACATGTATTTGTCCTAAAAAGCCACACCACCGTGTTTAAGCAGTGCTAAACTTATTTTTTAATAAGCCTTGTTACATCTGAATGAACTATAGGAAGCCAGCATCGGTGTCTTTGTATCCCTAGCAGAGACAACTCCACCTAGTAAGTCTACAGAATTCAGGAAAGTCCATACGTTTCAACTGTATGCCCATCTTTAATTGGCCAAACTTAAAAAAAAAAAAAGAACAATCTTTGCACATTCAAAATTCATTTGAATATACACTTCATATGAGGATATGTTAGCTTGAACACAGTACCTGCAATGGAACTCATTAGCTTATAAAACAATCAAAATAGAATATACCTACCTGATTTCAAAACATAGTAGGAGATGTCATAAGCCTTGGTATCCCCTTCTTTCCTCCCTGTCTGTGACACTTGGAACTGTTTTAGTTTTTCTTCAAGATTTCTGAAACTCAGCATAGACTCTGCAGAAAGCCAAGTAAAAAACTTCTCTTTAAAATCCTCAGGAACAGCACATTCCTTAAGAAATAGTGAAAACACTTGTCGGTTGTTTTCTTCTATATCGGTCCGTAGAAAATATGATGGATATCCTTGCACAAAGTACTTCGACCCCAATTTTTTAGCTTTAACATTAACTCTCCACCAAGGGCCAACTAATGGAAAACGTCCAACTACTTCATATTCCTTTTTGGAGTTGTCTTCTTGTATAACAACTGTATAATAAGAAAGAAAAAGAAAGCCACTGTTAATTGATAGTCATAAAGACTAAAAATAGTTTAATTAAAAGAGTTCTGTTTGTGCAAAGCTTATTTTTTGTCTTTTGTCTAAGTTGCAGTAGTAAAAGTAAAGCAGGGGTTTCCATAAACTTCCTGATGTCAGACTTTCCAGTAGCATTTAAAAACAAAGGCAAAACCAACCTCAGAAACAAGCACTAAAACTGCTTCTTTAAGTGGCAGAACTACAAAATTAAACTTGCCAAGTTTGCAATTCACTTTTAAACAGTTTTGCCACAAAGTATTGCATCATGGTGCCTGCATTCTCTTTACATGTATTTGTATACCAAATACTTCCTGCAACTGAAATCACCAAAATGATAAGCAAGTAATACAATAAACTCTTAGCATTTTGTATGGCCTGGTTTGCCTTCTCTTTCCGCTCTCTCTGCCTAATTAATACGCCATTTGTTGACCCACCACTGGGGACTAAATGCTACAATCAGAACAAAGCGAGCACCTGTGTTCACCAGGACCCCTTTCACACCAAACCTGAGGACCAGCAGCTGCTCTCAGGTCTGTAACAACTTGTTCACAGAATGACAGGAGTTGGAAGGGACCCAGGAGATCATCTAGTCCAACCCCCCTGCCAGAGCAGGTTCACCTAAAGCAGGTTTCACAGGATGGCGTTCAGGAGGCTTTTGAATGTCTCCAGAAATGAAGATTCCACCACCTCTCTGAGCAGCCCATTTCAGTGCTCTGCCACTCTCAAAGTAAAAAAGTTCCTCCTCATGTTTAGATGGAGCTTCCTATGTTCAAGTTTGTGTCCGTTACCTCTTGTCCTGTCATTTGGCACCACTGAAGAGTCTAGCCCCATCCTCCTGACACGTGCCCTTTAAGTATCTATGAGCATTCATAAGATCCCCCCTCAGCCTTCTCTTCTCTAGGCTAAAAAGCCCCAAGTCCCTCAGTCTTTCTTCATAAGAGAGATATTCAAGTCCCCTAATCATCTCCATAGCCCTTTGCTATACCCTCTCCAGCAGCTCCCTGTCCTTGAACTGGGGAGCCCAGAACTCTTTATTTGTTCTCATCTGGCTACCTAGCTCAATATAGCCATTTTTAAAACAATTTTTGGATAAAAATCTTCTTGCTATGCAGAAGTTGCTTCGATGTTACCTGCTGGCCTAAGTAGAAAGTTGGGAATCACTGATGTAAAGTACCAACGCTCTTACATGTCATAAAAGAAAAAAAAAAACCACGTATTTTTCATGTGAAATTAACTTGAATAGAAAAACTTTGTTTTGTAACTGCCGCACTGGTGCGGCCATACCGAAGTGTACATTACACCACCGCTCTGCTACCCATGTCAAAATTATCACCTACTTCAGCTCATTTTCCCTTGACTCGTAACAAATTCAGCACAACCGGGGAGGCCCCGAGTTTCGATCTGATTTACTTTCGAGACATCCTACATTGGCAAAGAAGGGCCCGGGAACCGCGAGGGGCCGGGCCAGGCGGCACTGGGCCGAAGGTGGCAGCCGCGGGAGAGCCAAGCAGGCCCAGGCCCGGCGCGGACGCCGAGTTCCGCTCCCTCGTGTCAAAAGCCCCGCGCCCAGCCCAGCCCCGCCTCTGAGGTAGGCCGCGGGCCGGGGAGGACACCGGGGGCTGCCCTCCCCGACCGGCCCGGCCCCGCTCCCGCCGCCCCTCACCAGCTCGGCGCGGGGACACCGCGGCTGCCGGCTGCGGCCCGGCAGCCTCCAGCAGCGCAGCCTCCGCCAAGTGCGGCTCCTCCTCGGCCTCCTCCTCGGTCTCCTCCTCCGAGTCCGCCGCCGCCCGCCGCGGGGGTAGCAGCACCCCCCACAGCTCCTCCACCGCCGCGCCCGGCCGCTGGCTGGGTCGCGCCATGCCGCCGCTGCGCCGCGGGCTCCCTCCCCTCGCCCCCGGCCCTCCCCCGACACGTCGAGCGGGCCGGCGCTGGGTGGAAGCTGCGTCAGGAGTGCCGGGTGTTCCTGCGGCGCCGGCCGGGTGCCGGCGGTGTCCGCGGTCCCGCTCTCCTCCCGGCGGGGGCGAGGCGGCCTGCGGAGGCCACGCTGTCCTGGAGGTGCGGGCCTCAGGGGCTGCTGGAGCCCGGCAGGGGAGCTGCGGAGAGGCGACGGTAACAAACCTGTGCAGCCGCGGGGCAGGGAACTGGTAGCCGCGGTGTGACCTCCCGGGGGCGGCGGGAATGCGCTGGGCCTGGGCAGGGCAGAGCCCTGACCCGCAGCTCTCGCCTCATCATCATTTGTACCCGTGCATTGGCACCCCGCTGCAGAAACAGTGCGGTTTTTAATAAATCAGGTGATGATTCGGTGTCTTTATATGACCCTGGTCACAAAAGTGTCAAATCGGAAAATAAAAATTTCCAATATATCCTACTGTGTTTCACTCAGCTGCGCCCCGAAGTGGTATAATGTTATGTATTGCTGGCAAATCGTTTTCCAGGAGGTCCTCATTTAAAGCACCCGTAGTTGCCTACATGGTAACCCCGAGCAGTGCACACAGCTGCATAGGCTTCAGTTCTGTTCAGCACTGCACAACTTCACCTTTTCTGAAACTTTATCAAACAGTATTTTCATGTTTTCTTGCAGCTCATCCATGAAAATACCAAGAGATATCATGTTTAGTATTGATCTTTCCTAAAGTCCACCAAAAATCCTACTATTCAGTGATGAAAACCAGTATTTTGTGGATATGTTTTAAATTGGGTCTCACTGGTTAGTATTTGCCATTTGTTATTATATTGCTCTACTTTTTAAACAAAATTCCACATAGTTGTATTTCTGCATGTTCTCCTGTATCAGTACATGTTTTCATCAAAGAATTAAGCTTGTTTGATAAGGTTTATTTCAAAAAATAAAATTCTTTTTTCTAACTCTTTTTTCATTTGCCCCCCCTTTAATTTTTTAACTGTTTTTTCTTCCGGTTTCACCTTTGCATTGCTTTGGGCTGATGTCACACTAACTAGACTGGAGACAGTCACTGTGGATGTCCTGCTGACACTTCAGAGTACTGACACGCAGGTTAACGAAGAGGCAAAAGCAGTAGCTGCTGGTGCAGAAGCTGGTGGATTCTTCTATTTCAGATTGATTTTGTGCTCCAGACAAAAAGTGCAATGTAGAAATGCCCAATATTATACTAAATATAATGTACCAGTCTAGACACAGCAGCAGATAATTTGCCTAGCTTCCAAGACAATACCCTGCATACAAATTCCAGGCATACCCTGCAAAATACTAGGGTTGTTTGTACATATGTTTAGAAAAAGCTATATATAGTAAAATAGATCAATATATAACATTTCTTTTTCGTCTGTGCTAAAAGAGACACCATCCTTTTTTTCACATTGTTTCGTGACCCCTTCCCATGCATGATCCAGGATGCCCTCCACCCACTGGACTTCCCTTCAAAGAATGGCCCTTTCTTCACCACCTTCCTCCTTACAAAACTGAGGGCCCTTCAGCTCAGTCATACACAGAAGTGTGGTCTGTCCTAGCATGGTTCTCTGCCACTTCTGCATTTCTGGGAATACCTACATTACTGTGTCAGGTAATATTGATAAATAGACAGAGACATGTTCATAAAGCTTTTGTGATTTTTAAAATCAGCTGCAAGTCTCATGCAAACATAGAGTCTTGAAACAGTTGTTTGCACTTCTTGCGAGTTAGCTTTAAATAATGATATTCTTTCTCCAGCTTAATTCACAGATAATGGAAGAACTCCTTTACATGGCCTATAAAAAGGAGACAGAAGAGGGAACAGAGACATTCATGTCAATTTAAAAAATTCAAAGCATTAGCTTACTGAAGTGCTTAATGGTGTTACACAGTGATTCATTTAAATCAGTTCTTGAAGATACTTTTTTCTTATGAAACAATTTCACATTTAACTGCATATTTCTGTAAGTGAAACTGGAGGTCTGAGTGCTCCAGTCTATTCTAAAAATACAAATTTAATACCATATTCAACAAGTCTGACTCTGGAATTTCCTTTTCTTTCTACAGCCCGTACTATACATGCTGAGTTATACTGGTTTACATTCCCTTCCTCTTCATCATTCAGTTAAGGAAATGCTCTATTCAGATACTGAGGGTTAGATGCATCCTGATTATGAACAACTTTCTGTGTGCCCAGCTTTAAATAAGTAAGCCTTGATTTTTGAATGACTGTTTGCTGCTCTAGTGAAGTAAGGTTGGTTTTCTAGAGTTAGGTGGTTAAACACTGAGAATGAGAGGATCCTTTGGAAAGTTTGGGACTAAATGATTTGCTCATCTCTGCAGTGAAGCCAGGTTAAGGTTTCTGTCTGCTTATTTCTCTCACACACACCCCCTCCCCCCACTCAATACTGCTGCCCATGCAGTTGGAGAATAGAAGCTAAAGTAAATTTCGATTTTATGAAGTCAATAGTAAAATTGTTAACTCTAATACATGAAGGATTCTATGCATGAAAGTCATATTATAAGAGTGAAAAATATAAAAATAAATGGGCAGTTGTATAGATTTAGAAATATACAACACTTATATGCAAGAAATGATTGTTAAGCATTAAACATGCACCCAAGGCCAGGAGATGCAGTCAAAAATTACTTTGTCATGAAGGTTTTAAATCATAGTTTGAATAATACTTTGAAATCTTAAATCAGCTTTGGGAACTGTCTTTTTCTCCATCATGTCTCACTTTGAATTCCCCCAAAAAACAAGAATGTACAGTAAAAGGAAATCACACTTTTGACAACCCTATGATTTTACTTTTTAATGTACCATAATATCACTGCCATGATAATTTGTAACTCTTACAAGTATAATCTGACATGACACTAAAGAAGTTATTGCTCTTGTGTCCACAGGGGAAAATCTGTTTATAAATTTGAGCTCAATATGTCTTCATTCAGTGGGAAAAAAATCCAAAGCACTGAAAAGCTTTGAGTGAACGATGAAGTTTGAAGTCATGATAAACAAGGAGAGGTCATTCATGCTGTCTCTTACTGCTTTGTGTATTGACACACAGTAGCAAATTTTCACTTAATAAAAAAATATGCACATATTTATCTCCATCCTTTAAATGGATATTTGAAATCCTACTCTGAAAACAATTTTCAGAACGTTCTTGCAGGAACCATTTGTGCACTTAAGGGTTATATTAATGCCAGCCTCCAGAATTAAATAAGACTTGCTACATTTCTTAGTGTTGTCCCATGACAGACATCCCCTTCAAAGGGGTGACTGGCAGCTCATCTTTGAATATGACTAGGATAGGGGGGTATGTCTCAAATTCATTTGGATGTTCGTTACTTCACAATACTTGGCTGGGATTCAAGAGGTTCCTGTCTGCTGAACCCCAGAACTGAGTTTGCCATGCAGAAGCATCAAATGGAAGCCCTAGGAGCTTGAAAAGAGGCAATGTACCTAGCACAGCAGGAGGCAGGAGTAGCAGAGAGAGGTTTAAACTGTCATTCCTCTTGAGATTGAAGGGTTTTGTGTTTTCCCTGTGATCTTTCAGAGTGCCATAGGGGAAATCATCTCTACAGCAATACTTTTGACAAAGGAAAATTATGGACAACATCAACCCAGCCCAGATGTCTTTTGAGATGCTAAATTCAGGTGCTGGACCTGAATGACAGTGACCTGTCCTTACTGCTAGCAGTGAGCTTCCCAGAAGTCGACATGAGGCCCAGGAGTTGTCAGCAACCACCAGCATGATCTAATATTAGAAGGATAGTGATTTTGGAGATCTAGAGATCCCATAAACAGGTGCCAACATACGGAAGCTTTCAGAGGGTGGTGGCTAGTGAAAAGAAGCTGTAAATGGACTGAATATAAATTAAAACTGTTACTTACCAGAGTTTCTCATGTGAAATCTCTTCACAGTTGGATGACATTTCTGTAGATAAGGCATAAAGTGATAATTCCACAGACATTGTTCTTTCCCCAGGCAATGAATTTCTGAAGATGTCAAACACTCCATGAATGAGATATATATGTCTCACAGGCTTTATTAAGTATTGAACTAGCAGAGCTTGAGACATATGTAAATATTTAAAAAAAAAAAGGTGAGGGCTGTTATAAAAGCATCATATTGCAGTGTACTTAATCATTGTCTAGAAGAGGGGCTTTCTGAAAGCTTGAGAGTTGTAGGATATATCCCCCTGGTCAGGACAGATATAGTGATTTGACTTGGAACTCTGCCAATATAAACCATAGCATTAGCATTAACGTTGAACTCTACTTGGAAAACATGCTTGGCATTTTCAGAGCTTTAGGAAGCAAGACAAGTTCTTTGCATTTAATTCAAAGTTCTGACAGAAGACTGCTCCCTATTAAAGGCTTCAGAAGAATTCAAAAACCAACACAATCTTTTCATTATCCAAAAAAAAAAAAAACCCCTGATAAAGCCTTGATGCAGTGTGCAGAGCAAATGGTTTGAAATAGATGTCAAAAAATCCTAATTAAAAAGCCCTGTTTCTAAAACATAGAGGAGAAACAAACACGTTTGGTAATGTCATAAAGCTTATAGTCCTCTATATAGCCCATATAGTCCTCTATGTAGCCCTCTACAATGAATCATAGAATCATAGTCTGGGTTGGGTTGGAAGGGGCCTTAAAGATCATCTAAATCATCTAGTTCCAACCCCCCTGCATGGACACCTCCCACTAGACCAGGTTGCTCCCACATCCAACCTGGCCTTGAATAGTCCCAGGGATGGAGCATCCACAACTTCCCTGGGCAACCTATTCCAGTGATTCACCTCCCTCATAGTGAAGAACTTCCTTGCATCTAATCTAAATCTTCCCTTCTCCAGTTTAAAGCCATTACCCCTCGTCCTATCACTACAAGCTCTTTCCAAAAGTCCCTCCCCAGCTTTCTTGTAGGGCCCCTCAGGTACTGGAAGGCTGCCATGAGGTCTCCCCAGAGTTTCCTCCAGGCTAAACAACCCCAACTCTCTCAGCCTGTCCTCATAGGAGAGATCAGAAATCCCTTTAAGAAAAAATACAGCAATGACATTTTTTTGTGCCATGACTACTGGTTCTTATTTCATAGCTTTTTGTAGTGTTTCAGCATCCTCTCATTCTTTTGTGCATAAGAAACGTAAGACTGAAGCTGTTTCAGCATTTCCTTAGGGCATATAGTATTTAACATAGAAGCCAGAATTGCTATGTCAAATAGCAAATGCTCATCTATTATGGGATACAGTCAAATCCTTATTGTGTGCATTCATTCTTCTCATGTGCTCAGTCTAGTAACACTTTAAGATCCTAATGCAGCCATCCTAAAATTCCTCAAGCTATCTAAAAGGACTTTGCTGGTACATCACAGTGACACCAGCCTGTGCTGCATCAAAATGCTAGGTACAGCACTATGACAGACAATAGCTTTATCTCCTGATCAGACGCAAGAGAGGCAAACTGGATTCAAGAGCCTATGAATGTTAAGTAGGTCTGGTATTCCTGGCTGTTGTTAATCAGCGTGTTATTTTTGTGGGAAGATTGCTGAGATTAGGTACAGTCTGAGAATTTTCTTCTTTTGCATAAGATCTTGGAAATTTAGTGTTATAGGAATGTTAGGCTTACTTTTAAAAATCAGTAAATTTCCAGTCTCAATATTGTCAAGAAAATAGATATTAAGTACACTCTGTCAAGCCCTTACCTGCCTTTCTTATAGGCAGTGTTCTTTATAGGCATTTATTTGCTATTCAAAAGCATGATAGATTCATTTTTAAAAGCAAATTGAAAAATACTTTCTTTAGTGTTGCAAGGCTAACTTCCCCAAGAAACCTGGTAGCAGGAAGAGAGATCTCATTCTTCTTTCTTTCCAAGACCACAAAATGTTGGCAGCATCTGGCATATATTTCCCCTTACAGAACGGTGACCTCATCTGTAGGATCAGGGTCGCTTTAACTTAACCACACTGTTGCAGCACTTTCAAAAAAATGGTGTTACAAGTTTCATTTCTATATCTGAGGGAGGAAAAAGGAACCCCAACACAAAAATCTTCCTGGATAGAATGATTGCTGCTACAGACTTTAAAAAGATACAACTATTTTTATAATTAAATGTGTATGTACAAAGAGTTCTGCTTGAATATATTACATTCATTCACCAGGCTCCATGTCATGCTTACAAGTTTGTAACTCTCAGGAGATAAATCCAGAACTGTTCTACAATTCTCCAGGAACAGATAAAACCTCCCTTAAGAGTGTTTTGTAGTGGATAATACTTTGCAGTGCTGTTTCTAAAACAGTCTCTATCTTGGTGGCTTATAAAAAAATAACGCTACATTATCCCAATGTGTTCCATTAATGAAAAGCCTAAGGAAAACAGGAAAAAAAGCCCAGAAAATCAAAGACCAGCCTACTATGAAATTCCTGAATTCTCCCAGTGCTATTTGTAATGAAAGTTTGGGTAACTAAAGTGACCATGTGATAATACTTTGTTTTCCTTTTTTATCCAGTATCCTGTCATAATTAATGATTTGGGGGAGAAATAGTTTGTGAATTGCAGAAGTCTGCATTTATGCAAAAGAATCCAAGACTGTTCATTTATGTTTAGATGTTTTTCTGTAATGGTGTCATCTCTACATTCCTTGTGAATTGAACAGCAAAGATCTAGTTAATAAACTCAAAACAAAGGAGTCTCATAAAAGGAATATATGTCTTTTGAGACTGTCAAAAAAGCATATTAGTAAATATGTTTAAAATACTGTTCTGTGCTTGCTCATCTTTGCTTTTCAAGATTACTTGTCTGATAACCAGGAGGAATAAATAGGGGCATGTTTCCCTCAGGATATGACTAAAGACTTTGATATATTCTGTGCTTAATGATATTTTTCTTAATTTTCCTAAGCAGAAGGTCATCCTAATGCCAGCAGTATGATACTGTGCGACTGTCGGGAAGTGATCCTGGGCCCAGCTACATTTATATTTGCAAACTAACTGGTCCAGAACAGGGGCTGGAGTGGGGACATGCTGTCATCCACACTGTATGCAGCTGTGGGCACACGGGCACATTTGGGCCTGTGCCAACAAGCACCATCCCAAAAGATGCATGGGCCCTGAGTACATTTCTCCCCGTTCTCACGGTTCAGCTTCAGGATCAAAGAATATATGCTGGTCGGATTTTTTTTCTGGTTCAGAGGTAGCCACTAAAGCTTCCCAAGAGAAGTCATAGAGTTCTGCTTTCTAGCTGTTTGCCACCAAAGGCCACTGCTCACATTAGCTATATAAAGCCTTGCTTGACACTCAGGTCTGGAAAATATTTGTAGCCACTTTCCCCGTTTAATTTTTAACGGGAGCTCTTCTTGAACGAGGACTAAATAAAAATGAGTAAGAACTCTTACAGTCTGAGGGTTGAGCCTGTTTCCAGAGGGTCCTTTGAGAGCATTTCCAATTATTTCCCTTCAGCTGGGCTCCTGAGTTTAGCTATTAATCTTTCTTCATCTATAAATCACTGTTGTGCACTAACCCTTTCTTGTTACTGTTCCTCCAATTTTTCTATACTTCCCTGGTAATGAATTTAATGCTATATTCTTCATGTCTTACAAGCATAATGAACAGATGGAAATGCTAAGATTACATCTAAGAACAGCTTAAATGGAACTGTTCATCCTTTGTAACAACAAAATTAATGAATACAAAGATTAACTTCTCACTAATTTTCATTCTCAGAACAGCCTTTTTTCCTCAAACAGCCATTCCCAATAGGTATTCTGTTGGAAAAACAAGGGCTCCAAGGAGGATTTACAGAGGAGGGTTGGGATGGGAGCAAATGACAGACAGAGCCCAGTGTTATAGGAAAGAACTTTACAGTTCTCCCAATGATCCCAACTGCTTCCAGATCTGGAAAGATAATAACAGAATCTAAACCCTGCCTTTTGTTTTATGTAAGGCACTCTGATACAGAAGTCTTGTGAATAATAGAAAAACTGAGAAAAGTGGTGAGATCTTGTTGATTGATGCTGTCAAGCAGCAATGGGTGTAGAGGTCAGGAAGATTTTCAATCCACTGGGATCTAATGACACTATGCACTTTTCTCTATGACCAACTTCCATCCTAAATAAAACACCTGGAGAATGGACGTAGTTCTGACAAGAGGGGTATGGCAGCTCTGATCTTAATAAAAAGTTAAAATGCTTACATAACACTGTGCTGGGTCATGCATCTAATATGGATCAGAAGATACTTATGGAAAATGAATGCATAACGACGGTCAAATTGCTCAAACCATGTGGCTTTTTTAACATAGGAGAGAGAGTAAAATAAAGAACCCCTTTGGGGTTCTCACATAGAGTGAAAATTAAGTTTTCCAGACCAAAATGCCAGAGACATTATGGCCTGGTAGAAATGCACTGTGTTTGGGATTGATATATTGCTGCAGCTAATATCCTTTTGCTTTGAATCCTTTAGCGATCACCACAGGCCAGGACTTTGTCATAACTGAGAAATAAAATTAGGGGATTATTTTTCAAAATTTAGAAGATTTTTCACTCTTGATTGCGTGCAGTGATTCCTTCACGACCTTGAAACCAGAACCTGTTTTCTTTACTGACACATTTGCTCCCCTTTTGTTAATACACAACAATATTAACAGGTAGTGAGTGGTGTGCTCTGGTTTTGTTAGTACTGTTTCCTACTTTAAGGTTGGTGTAGTTTTTGCAATTAACTTTTTATTTCTTCTGAAGCTTAAAATTTGACATGACGTATGGCAAATGGGCTGAGATAAAGTAGAAGGGCAAGTCTAATGTTAAGCTCCAACATTTGCAACTTAGCCAAGATTTCTCTCACAAGTGATGGAAGAGTTTGCACTGGTGGCCACTATATGTAGGAGTCTCCTCTCAGCAGCTCCAGCCAGATGGCACTTCTGACAGAGCACACAGAGCTGAGGGAATGAGGGCCAACACAGGCAAACCTGGGGGCTACCTCAAACAGTAAGCTGAAGAATTTTAGAAGATGACAAATTATGGAAGAATGGGGGAAGATGTGAGCCTTGAAAAGTAACAGAGGTCCTGTCTTTCTGAGGGCACAGAAGAAAAAAAGTAGAAAATCAATACAAAGCAAAGCAAAGGAATACAGACTTTTCATAGCAGTTTTCCAAGGAAAAAAACCCAACACTTGAAATCTCTACTCTTAATAAGCAACACTGTTCCTTCTAAGCTTATTTAGAAATCAGCTCCTGGCTAGAGTTTTGATTAGTAATTTTAAGCAGATTTCCTTTCACTTACAGCTTTCAGAGAAAAAGACAAAACACTGACTGAATCCACTGGTAAATCCCACACCTTATGAAGCTAGTAATGAACCATGATTTCTCTTTTATTGTATTAGCACTACTCACACAGCATTCATAACACCCCAAACAGTAACGATGCACATATTCTATACAGTGAGATCTTTTAATCCAAAATTATTTTTTTAACAATAAGATGGTCCCAGAAAAGATGTTTTTAAGATCTTAAACAGAGAAAATTATTTCTTGACATGACATGTGGCAAAGGTTTTCTAACAAATAAAGGGATATTTTTACTCTTCCTGCTCCTTTGTGCATGAGTCTGCTCATGTAATAGCTATTCAGAGAATAACACAACGTTATTTATATTAATGTGATAAATTGTAAAATTTAAAACTCTTCTCACATATTTAATTTTAATTTAAGAAAGCTGTTCTTGTGAGGCATACTTGCATGATTACATACTTGTGGTTTTGGTTCTAATGAATAACAGAGTTTGCAATGTTCTGACTTGTTTTGTTCACAGGTGAGAATGCTTACAGGAGAGCCCCTGGATTCTTTAACACAATATCAACAGACATTTGTATTCAGACTGTGTTTTTATTACTAATGAAGATATGGTCAGTAATTTCATGTATTGAATCTGATACTGAATTAATGAAAGACAACATGCATGGAAATGTACTAGATCATTCTTCCATAATATGTTTCCACAGTAGAACTCAAATTTCATGTGTGTGTTTTGAACTGTGCCAATGTATTCCACTGCTACTAAGTTTGAAAGAGGGTGGTGTTTGTTAAAAAGGATTTTTCAGTGATTGTAAGACCAGCCCAATGGGATTCAGAAAGTTTACCCTCCAAAGTATTCTGGTCAGGACCAGAATAAGTTTTTTCTTCTCTCCTAGTTTTAGTTTCCTTTTTTATTTCCATTAAGACCTTGATATGTTGCTTTATTGCTTATATTGCTATTCTACTTTTTGATGAACAACACATTTGTCCAGTTGCCATGGCATTAAATGCTGGAGCTGAGACTTTAGGCTGTGGTCAGATGGACCAGATGTCATCACAGCCCATTTGTTTCTTTTGCTCTGTCAGCCTCCACACAGGTGAAGCCAGATACTCAGCTGTCCAAGCACTCATCCACTCCTGCGCAAAGTCAGCCAGTTTAGTTTAGCAGCTTGCAGCAGTTTAAACTAAATTGCCTGGTTTTCCAGTGACACAGATGAAGTGGATTCATGCTAAACATGATGAGTCCAGCAGACAAGAGTCTGGAAGTGATACCTTCCTAATGCTTTTACCTTAAAGAAATTCTTTGATCAGTTACCTATGCTCTGGGCATTTTGGCTCTCTTCCTGATTTGTTGCAGGGTTTAGGGGAGAAATCATTTGATACATCTCTGAGAACAGCAGTTTAATAATACTTCTTGAATATACCATATTTATACCTTCTGTTATGCAAGCATTATTTTCCTTCACTCTGATATCAGAGATGTGAACTATCTTCAGAGAATGAAATACCACCTCAAGGTAAACCACGCAGCTTCTTATTAATGCTGTTCTATCAGAGCATCCAGATCAGAGCTAAGCAATCTAGCAAGTGGAGGAAATGATAAGTCATTATTAAATTTATGAGAAGCTGGTTCATAAATCCTATATAATCACTTTTTCTGAGCTGACTTGGGAAAATCCTTTAAAGCTACCTCATTCTATTTGACATCCACTGTAGCTCAGTGTGATAGAAAAGATTTACCTTTCCCCAGATAACTTTCCAGAGCCTTTGCTTTTCAGCTGACAGTGAGGAAAGAGCTTGTAGCAGTGTGTTTCAAATTAGAGACAGATTTAAAATCTTCGAAGGCACCTGAATTTAAGCAGAGATTAGGCACATAAAAACAAAATTACAAGTCCAACCGTCTTTGTAATTCCCTCATTCTGGAATTATTAAAACACCCTGGGTACCTAGCTTATTTACTTCAAAGCTTCCCCTATCTCTGCATATAGACCTGAACAGTTCAAAGCACAATGAGGAGCCAGACCTGGGGTATTTTTCCTCCTAACTTCCCCATGGGGTCTGCTTCAGCAGCCCTCCTAGATACCTAATCCCCTAGTAAAAGAAAGATTCATAGGTGGAAAGTAAAAGAAAAGAAGCAAGAAGAAAGCCTGATGTTGAGGGCTGGTCCAGGGCCTGGTGTCCTGGGGTCTCAGTGGGCATCTTCAATGGTTCTTTCATACCAGATCATCTCCTCAAGCCTCTCTCCTGAGCTGCAGGCTTCAAGCTGATGTCTGTGCCCATGTCCCAAGGTAGGAAGAGTTTTGGACCACATATAGCTCTTGAAGTGCCCTACTGGGTGCTCCTTGCTGGGTGTCTCCTTGGGATCTCAGCCTCACATATGGCCCAGCTGTAATTCCTGGCTGCAGCACCTGCTATGAAGCAAGGACAGGGCTAGGGGTTCAGCTTCATTGCCCCAAATATTCCAACTCGAGCTCTTAGTGATCCAGTCTCTGGAGCTCACAGAGCCTTCATCTGCAACTGAGTTTCTCCTGAACCGAAGCCAAAATCTACAAAGCCAGAAACTGTAGGAGTAGTTTGCCAAGAGGACTCTTCAGAGCTGTCTAGAGCAATTATTTTATGTAATCTCTTTTAAAGATTAAGATGTATTTTTCATCTTAGCATCGCTGAGTGGCATTTACATTTTTTCCTTCCCATGCCGTTGGAATATTTCCCAGTTCCAGAAAAGAAATCATTACCTTGTTAATTTGGGGGAGGTTAACATTTTTTATGACCATCCTTCATGTTTCTCCTAAGACCCTTAGCTAATCAGCAGAGCTATCAGGGTATGCTCCTGAAGTATACTGTACTTGTATTTTACATTGGTGACTACTGGCACAGAATCAAAATAATTTGGATTAAATATTCATATAAAGTAGATAAAAGTGTAAACAGGAGAAGCTTAAATGTGCTGGAATGATTACATTAGTTCTTTGTTAGTGTACTGTGAAAACCACAGTATCACTTACTCATCCTCATCTGTAATACTGACACGTTCCTGCTTGCTTGCCTTTGCAATATCTGCATGTCCTTCTTTTACTCCATTCTCATCCTTGACTTTACAGATTCCTGCTTGTTGCTGAGTTTATATATAGGGTTTTTCCTTCCTCTCTGATTTAAAACAGTGGTTCCAAGAGCTTGGCAGCTGCCGGGGTTTTTCTTTTATTTAAGCCATCAGATTCACTTTGTTATATTAATAAATGAGAGACGGTTTTCTTCAAAATGTTTTCCTCGGACTTCTACTAGCTCAGAGACAATTTCTCCTCAAATTTACAGGTTTGTGAAGAAGAACAAATCTCACAATTGCTCAATTCTCTGTAAGCATAGCAGAGCTCTGCTTGAAACATGATGACCACCTAAACCATACATTTAATGCAGTGCAATGTTTATTTTAAGGTGCTTCTTAGATATTTCATGATCCTCTGATACAGTTTTGTTAGAGAAGAAACTCTGGTTTGCTATTTTCTTCATATAGAAAAATTTATTACCTAAGGATTTTCTTGTTTTCATTGACATAACCAAGTCATGACTAGCAACTGATGCCTGAGAAGAAACTTACACAGGAATTTTAAAAATATCAGACAGAAAGCAATTTAGGAGTCTGCAAATTAGCAAATTATCAAAAACTATCCTGGAATATTTTGGGTTTGTTTGGGTTTTTTTCCTTGACTAATGGAGGAAAAGGACACCTTATATTTCTTCTTATTCAACTTTCTTTTGGAGTATATTGATTTTACTTCCCAGCATTTTTTTTTCCTTTCTTCTGCAGGAACTCTAAGAATGCACATCCTTCAAAACAACTGGCATGACACAACACCAGCAGTGTGTAAGTATGGATTATAAGGACCTTAAATAACTTCCACGTTGTGTTCAGTGATCTGAATTTTCATGCTGCAAATGTAAATGCCATGTTCAATTTTATTTTCTGCTGCTGTAATGCAAGTATGAATATTGCCATTTTCTTTAAACCCAAAAAGATCTGGCAAGACAACACTGCTCCTGGGCTTGACAGTGATGGCAGTGTTTCAGCTTCCATTAAACAAATGGGAAAAGACTTTAAAAATTAAACACAAAATTGAATATTTCATAGTGACTTTGCTAAATGGGACTGGTCTGTCTCTTCCAGAGAGCTGTACAGAAAGTGACCTCTCAGGGCAGGTGGAGACTGTGGCTGTGTCTGAGATGTCCGTCTGCAGGTATGCAGGAACTCCCACACCACAGCACATCTTGAGCAAGGCTTTTCTCAGCCACTTGAGCCAGGAGAGTGTGTCCCCAAATATCTGAAGCCTAGACCTCAGGGAGGACTGGCATCATAGAGAGACTGGAGAAGCACTGCTCTTCCTCATCACCTGGACTTGTTTTCATACAACTGCAAGAAGATCTTCAGATACCCTTCCCTCCCTAGACCTGAGATGGATCTTACCCATGCATGGGTTTAGATATAAGCTGAGAAAATTAACAAATAATGACTTTTGTTGTTGTTGTTGTTCCATTTCTTAAAACAAAAACAAAACCCCCACAATTTTCAGGTGCCACTTCTTAATTTCTTCCCACCAAGAGGGGGGACATTAACTGTTTAATGCCCAGATCTCTGATGTAATGAGCTCTTGTGGTACTTTGGGTTGTCTGGAAGATGAAGGGGTGGCTGTGGATTGTAGGTGTGGAGGGGTTGGCAGCACATGATATGCTCTGCCTAGCACTGCGGGAGACAAATAATTGCAGTAAGAAGAGTCAGAGCTGCCGATGCACCTGTACAGTCAGTCTGCCAAATGGAGGGTGTGTCAGTAGTTGATGACACCTGGAAACAGAGACGTGACTTGTTCAGGAAAGCCGAGGGGAGCCCAGTGAGGAATAAGGTGGTGCTATTCAGCCATGTTCCCTCCTGGGCTACTCCGCAGTGCAGAGGACACTGGATAAACTGAGGCATCTCTGCTTTGTAAAGCTAAATAGCCATAGTAAAGCAGTCCCTGTGCCTTAAATCCCTTTTTAGTTTCCCTGTGGACTGCACAAGCTCCATCAAAAAACAAAGACCTTCTGGAAGGTTAAGTGTTAACAATGTTTTGAGGATGTTCACATTTTCTTTGTGCACTTTCATATGTATGCAAGTTTTTACTGGAACTGATCCCCTAAAAAAAGGCATATTGCTAAAATATTCTACATAATATTTGATAAAATTTTATAAAATGCAGCTCATAAAATGCTGCAGAATGTCTTGTATGATACAAAGCTGTGAAGTGCATCTCATCAAACACTCTGAAACCTGTATCTTGAAGCAGAGGATAGATCAAATGCTGCAGCAAATGAATTTGGATGACACCTGGCTTTCACAGTGATGGGTTTATTATTGGAATCTGCTGTGCTGGTAGAAATGTGAGGAAGGAGGGGAAGGCAGGGGGAAGGGAAGCACGGATTGCCATCTTGTATGATGAGCCAGCCCCAGCCAGGGTACATTTATATACACACAGGAACAGTGTTGTTAGAAATAATTTCCCTCCATCTCTCCCAGCACAATCACCATTCTGGGCAAGGAGCAAGTCATAGAAATCTCTCTCAGCTGGGCAAAGCATTTATCAGCTCCCTGGAATGTGGCAAACACTACGTCTGCCTTCCAGTCTCTTAGTACATAGACATTTGTCTTGCTCTGCGTACGATGTCACAAGAAACAAACTGGCTCCTGCTCTTTCCTTGGGGCTGTCAGGATGGACAGATGCCAACCATCATGTTCATAGAGTGGTTTTGTTGGAAGGAAGATTTTGTTGTATGGGCAAGGTCTGAACCTCACAGCACCATAGATCCTGATATCTGCTCAATTTCTGTAGCCCTTGCTGCTGCCCACAGTAATACTCAGTTCAGTGTTGACATGCCAGCTCAGAATTCTATCCATAGTATACTCTTATAAGGAATGTACATTCACAGAGCTCTGATTTGTGGTCTTGGGGGTGTTATAAACTCCTTAGTCTTACTACTGTATTGCTAGTGGTTCACATGTGATACTCCACCCTCGGCCATTTCCTTGGCAGAAACTTCAGGTCAACTCGTTTCAATGTCACAAGAAACCTCTACAAAAAAACCCCAAACAAACAAGGAAGCCAAACCTCTGGACTGAAGAGGGGTTTCCCCACCTATTTTATTCTCCATATTTCCCTCCCCTTTTACCACACACACTCTTGTTTTCCTTTCTCTATCCTCTCTACCACACAACTTGTACTCAAACTACAGCCCAAGACTCCATCATCTTCAGACATCCTACCACTTCACTATTTCCCTCCAAATCTTTTTCCTTTTACACATGAACATTCTTGTGTCCCTGGATCTGCACTGGGAAGCATCTTCAATGAGTGCCATAACTTTATTACACACAACACCAAAGGCTTTTTGCCTGAAAAGCTTTTGCTTGCTTCAAAACTCATGATCCCAGCATAGCCAGCTACCTGGATTTGCTGGCTAGCAGGATCCAGCACAGAAAAGGAGCAGCCCTATGCTGCAGAAAAGCAGATGACTGCCTCAAAGAGGCCCTCCTAGATGGTGGCAGGTTGCAGAAACCCAGTAGTGCAGCCCTCTCCTCCTTCTATTGAGTGGCCCTGCTAGATACAAAGATTGGAGCTGCCATTGATTGAATCCACGCCAGATTTCTCAGTTTGAAAGACAGTCCACAAAGCATTGCACTGGTTGATTGTGTAGTTTAGGCATATCCATAATTGCTGGCTCATCGTCTGAATCTGGATCTATGGTCTCATGTGGAATCAAATGTAACACAATAAATTTGAAGCTCCGTCAGAATTTTAAAATTTTATTATCTTTAATGTTTTATTTACCCACTCAATTTTTTTATTCACTTTGACATTACACAATTTCTAATCTCAGACTTTGTGGATTTTTTCGTCTCTTCCTTGCTCTGGAATACCATCATCTGTAACATTTGTCCTAGGCAAACCCTCCAGTGCTTCACATTGTCCCTACTGGCACTCTGAGAGTCAGATTGACTTTCCCAAGAGCTTTCTGAACCACAACCCTTGCACACCCAGGGTTAAAAGGTTGTCTGGTAATTTCTTCCTGAATTCATCTTACTATGACAGAAAAGATCTTTGGCATTTGGGTCTGAGAAAGACTTTTGGTGGATTTTGCTACCTTTCATCAGTGTTTGTCAGGAGATACTGTAATTATTATGTGGCTTTTGAAGTCTAAAGGACTAATGCTGACAGTGCTTGGCTTTCTGTTACCGTAGTACTGAACTACCATGGATATAATCAAAGTGGACCTAAGGGGAAAAAAAACACAAACCAATGCTTTCTAACTTGCCTTTTAAATATATTTTGTTGGCAAGGGAGTGGTAGGAATGTAATACATGTAAGATATCTGTATGAGACATAACTTAGAATGACATTTTAACTAAGCATCTAAAGAGATGCCAACGTCGTGCATTAAATGGACTAACCACTAGTGGATCTCAGGATGAAAACTAAGAACCTTTGTTAAGTGGGCCTATTAAGGAAATTAGTGAGTTCTTTACTGTGAAAAGTGTGAGTAATAAAAGTGGATGCTTGTCTAAGAGATACACCTTGGGCCAATAGCTATGGGATTTCAAGTAAAGGATTTTGGGAAATCCTAAATCTTACATTATGGAGAAGTTAAGATTAGATAACAGAGTGGTCTCCTCTGGCCTTAAGATCTATTAATCTCAGTCTTACACTGCACAGAGAGCCTGGCTGATATTCAGCCTCACTGAAGTCTGTGCAAACCTTGTATTCAGTGGGTCATGGATTGATTTCTAACATCTAGTATCCGAAGCCTGTCTACAGCAGTGTTTGCTCCATTTTAAGCACCGACACCTTTTCCACATTGCTCAAACAGCTCCTGAACTTTCCACTACAGAGAAGGCTGGAGATGTTGGGCTTCCTCACCTGTCTTCCCTATCATGCATTGCAAGAAAACAATGTTTGTCTGGGGCTCCTATTTTTACATTTGTTTGTGACTCTGTAGTGCTCCCACTGCAGCAGAAAAAAAACCCCAAAGCAGAAAAAAAACCCCAAAGCTGCCAGAGCCCAGTTTTAGTGACTTTGTATTTGTCTAGATTCATCCACATATTTCTCTTTTCTATTTTCTAATCAGTTTAGATTTCTTACTGGGAGTTAAGTCTTTTCCCCACTCTCAGAATCCCCAAGCCTGTGTAGACTGCCTCATATTTTACAGTGACTTAATTGATGCTTTATAGAAACTTTCCCTCAAAATATGCAAGAACAAGATACAGTGTGTGGGAGCACAAACTACCTTGTAAGAGACACAAATTAAATAAAAGTGCCAATTCACATGTAATGAATGCACACGATTCTGGAAGCTTTGCAATTATTTCTTCCAAAACTGGAAGAAGTTATGCAAGCTTAAAATGGCAGACAATCAGTTTATGCAAAATATCTATTAGGCTGTCCAGGGACATTTCACAATTCTCCTCATGCTGAAGTCAACTCACAATTTAAAATACTGTGCTTCGTAATAATAAAACATAAAGAAATATGGGCAAATCAGGTATTTAATAGACTGGCAATTGTATTTTAATTAGGCTGTGCATTTATAAAATAACATAAAATAATCTCCAGTGAATCATTAATTTTAAAAGGGCAATTTATATGTATATTACAAAGAAATAATTAAGTTCTTAGAAAACTGTTACTGTGAGGTTCTTTTACTCCTCATCCCATTCTTTCCAGTATTGAAGAAAGTGGAGCTTAAAATGCTTCACTTGGATGCATTTTGCCCAAAGAAAATGTTTGTTATACACCATCAGTGGTGGTTCAGGCAAGAAGGCTCTTGTGCAAATGCCAGGGTGCTGAGGGAGGATGGGCTCAGCAGATGGCACTGGAGCTAGACCCTTGCTCCACTCTGCACCAAGATTCAGCAGCCCTGGTCCAGGAGACCCATCCAATTTTGTGGTTGTGCTCAGCTGTGCCATAGATTAAGTGGCCCTGCTGATGCCTGTGGGATGACTCACAGATCAGAGCTTGGCTGATCTGAGCATCAGGGTCTCAAGAAGGATCTGCTCAGGTATGACATCAACCTAGATGGAGTGTGAGAATATGTCAAGCAAAAGCACAAAACACGTTGTTTAGGCTGGCTTGCTCCATAGGCATCCCTTGCATCGCAGGGCACCATCTGAGACATCTGGCCTTGCTCACCTACCCACATAAAGAGATGTGCTGTTTGTAGGATGCTGACCTGGGATACCAGCCTACTGAGATTACCCACCACTCTGGAAAACAGCACCAGCTTTGAGATGCCACCAGCATCTTAACAATACGCAGCATCACTCCATCCTAATTTTGCCATTTCCTGGATGCATTCTGCAAAGCGTGCTGAGCAGCGGCATTACCCATACTTGGCAGCAGTCTCTAAACCAGCAATGCCATGAAGGCAGTCCACCACCCATTCCTTCCCATTGTGAATCCCATACAGCAAGGATGGTACATGTGAATGCAAACTACTCCCCTGTTTCTCATCCTAGTCCTGGACAAAGAGGATATAGCTAGGACTGTAGTTCTCTGCTTGTGCTGGTTTGGCTGGGATAGAGTTAATTTTCTTCAGAGTAGCTAGTATGGGGCTATATTTTGGATTTGTGATGAAAACAGTGCTGATAATACAGAAATTTGTTAGTTATTGCTGAGCAGTGCTTACACAGAGTCAAGGCCTTTTCTGCTTCTCACCCCACCCCACCAGTGAGCAGGCTGAGGTGCACAAGAAGCTGGGAAGGGACACAGCCGGGACAGCTGACCCAAACTGACCAAAGGGATATTCCAGACCTTATATCATGTTCAGCATATAAAGCTGGAGGAAGAAGGAAGGGGGAGGGTGCTGTTCAGAGTTAAGGGTTTTGTTTTCCCAAGTAACTGTTAGGTGCAGTGAAGCCCTGCTGTCCTGGAGATGTCTGAACACCTGCCTGCCGATGGGAAGTCATTAATGAATTCCTTGTTTTGCTTTGCTTGTGTGTGTGGCTTTTGCGTTACCTGTTAAACTGTCTTTATCTCAGCCCATGAGTTTTCTCACTTTTCCAATTCTCTTCTTCATCCCATGGGGGTCAAGTGAGTGAGCAGCTGGGTGGTGCTTAGTTGCTGGCTGGGGTTAAACCACGACAGTTCTTTTTGGTGCCCAATGTGGGGCTTGAGAGGTTTGAGATAAAAATAGATTTGATTGGAATGTGTTAGATGAAATTTATAGCTGTTATTGCTGATTAGCTTTTAATTGACAAGCTTGCCATGGGACTTGCTTGCCTTACTGTATATTAGAGTCTACTGTTTGTTAGTGGCTGCTTTTTGTTTTTGCTGCTTGCTGTGCTGCTGTACTGCTGATCATCTTACTCTGATGTGCCTGGGAACACTTTGGTAACAGCAATTGCCATGTGTCTCAGCTGGCAGATGGCCAGGGCACCTTTGCTGTTCCTGTGCTGTTGTACTGAACAGACTGTGTGAACTTGAGTCAAAAGTACTGTGACCTGTGGATGAGTCCACACAGTTCTAATTCTGCAGTCAAGTAAAAGAAGGTTGCAAGCTTGTGGGTATCAGGAAGCATCTTTTCAATGCTAGGCTGGAGAAACAGCCCATTGCCAATCCACTTTCAGTGGCAATTTTTCTGCTGATCCTTAGACTATTTTATTTTTTTGTCCAGTCACAAGAATGTGACATCAAAATCACTATGCTCAAGAGGAATATTCTTTGCTCATTTGTCTGTTTTGGGAGGAGAGAAGAGAAAGTTTTGTTGCTTATTGTTTTCTACAGGTATACTTTAATGGCAGGAGCCAGAAAGAGGTAACCATGTAAGAGACTTCAAAGATGGTGCCTGACTGGCAGTGTAAATCAAAGTACAGAAAGAATTTTCTAGTGTCTGGTGCCTAAAAAACCCAATTAAATAGAGAGACAAAGTCATTGCAAGAGAGAATAGCAGGAAATCCCAAAGCTGTGACACTGTGTCTTGAAACAGTGCAAGGGAATTGCAGGTGTTCAAGAGCCCCAAAAATGGAGCTGTGAGAAACAAGTCTTATTTCAACCAGACTCGAGCTTTTTCCTCCTTTGTGCATTCTCCATCTGATTGCCTACATCTCTCACCATGTTTCCTTTTCACTTTTTGTTGCTTGTTCTACTCCAAAATTACTCACTTCTGGATTTCCCACTGCCCTTGTAGCGATCCTTTGAATACCTCCCTCCCTCCTTTTCAGTCCCATACAAGAAACCAGAGAATAGATGACAATCTAGCTAAAAGGAGACAGAAAATCTTTCAGAGAGTGCTCAGATTTAACTCAGATCAAACATATCATCAACCCAAAGTAAGACAAATTCATCTTAGATGAGTATTTAAAAATATGCATCATTTGCATGAATATATCAAATATAGACGCAGGAATTCGAAATGACATCTACACAGCACTAAATCAGCCAGAAAAGAACACTTTCACTATTTGATAGGCTTGATTCACTAATAATGTTAAGCACAAGGACCCCTCATTTACAAATTTTAATGACTGATGACATACAGAAGGATTGCAGGAAGGGCAGTACTGGTTGTAGTCACAAAAGCTATGATGCTGCTGCCACCTGAGGTTTTCTTCTGGAAATACAACCGTTGTGTGTAAGGAGTTGCACAAAAATTGGGATGTAAATAGAAAAGGGAACCCGAGGCTCATTAGTGCCAGAAGAGCCTCCCCAGTGCAAGAAGAAGAGATTGTCCTCATGGGCAGCCCCAAGCTGACACCCTTTCCAAGCTGCACAAGAGCTGTATAAGCTGTTGTCAGCAGATGCTGCTGCTGGCCAGGGCACTTCTGTCCTCGTTGCTGCCCTTACCAGCCTGGGCACAAGCCTCCTTGCCTTGTGCTGGCATCAGTGCTTTTGCAGCCTCCGGCTGAGACAGATCAGAGAAGTGGTCCCACTAAAATCAAACGGTTTTTAGACTGCATCTAGAATACCACACCCAGATCTGGGATCTCCAATATCAATGAACTGTAGTATGTTTAGGAGAGGTTCACCAAGATGGTGAGGCCTGGAGCACCTGCCTCATGAGGAGCCGAGACACCAGGGCTTCTTTATCCTGGGCCAGAGATGGCCTCATGGGTACCTTATAGCAGCTTTCCAGTACCCACAAGGTTATCAAGAAGACAGAGGCAGGCTTTTCCCTGCAGTGTACAGTGACAGGACGAGAGACAAGGGGCCTAAATTGAAAGAAGAGGTTCAGACTGGCTATATGGAAAACCTTTTTCACCATGAGGGCAGTTAAGAAAGGCTACAGGTTGCCCAGAGAGATTGCACAGCTGCCATCCTTGGAGGTTTTCAAAACCAGTCTAGACAAAGCCCTGAGCAACCTGGTCTGATCTCACAGCTGAGCCTGCTTTGAACAGGAGGTAAGATTAGAGATCTTCTGAGGTTCTGAATTGCCCTATGATTCTTAAGCCAATTGTGTCTTCACAGATCTTTGTAGCTGCGTGATCTGTTTCAAATTTATATACAAAATTTTTTTCAGTTGCTTCTACCTTGACCTAACTTAATTTAAGGAATGCAGAGTAACCAGCTAAAGTGGAGGCATTCCATCATTTCCATGCTGGCAATCTTTAAAAACAGAACACTGGACAACTCTTGCATAGGCCAAGGTCTACATGCACTGCTCCAGAGTATCTCCAGCATGGCTAGGAGCTCTTCCCACTCCACACACAGACATCTGTGTCAATCAGTGTGTTGCCTGAATCCACATAGCCCTGACAGAGCATGTGACAGAGAGATAGTAGGGAAAATGAATTGTTTTTTTTGAAAAGACCAGTAAATATTAAAAATTATATTTAATTATATGTATTTGATCATCTTCCCATCTTCACTGTTGGTATCTGATTGTTATTGGTAAAGACCAAGTTGTCATTTGTGCCCAGATGTTGATCCCATTCTTGGCTTTTCCCTCCTGTTATAAAATACCATTTTAATCACAAAAGTTATCATCTCATAGAAACTTCTCTCACTGTGGACCTCAGCTTTGTACATGATGTACATTGACATACTAGGACAAGCATTTGCAAGGCATGAATTGAATCAAAGCTACTCTTCTCCATGTTCACCATCACATCTTTCTAGCTAGAAAAAGTATAACCTAGCTACATTTAAAAAAACCTTAGGAACGTGGCATGCCTTTTTGAACTGACTCTCACCAACAGAGAGTTTTGGACTCTTTATCTCTGCTTCAAAGCCTGTCAAAGCTTCCATGACATAAAATAATCTAAAATAAGTTACATTAATTTTTGAGATAATAAAATATTAATAAACCATGAATAACCAATGATAGCTATTAAATATCTGTTAATAGTTACCTTTTTTAGCAAATTATTTTATTCTTTATTACTTAAATTCTCTAGAATGGTAAAATCATGCACAATATGCAAACTTAAATCAAGTCGTGCTTAAAGATTAACACTAACATTAAATCAAATAATGCTAAAAGGCATCTCCTCTCACAGTCAGATAATTTAGAAAAAAGATTTGTTTATTGGTTTACAGAAGTTGACACTTGCTATTCCATAGCTGTAGACATAATTTTACAGAGGGTTTGCCCCATTTTAGTAATTCCTCTGGCATGAATCTCCAGAACTTACTGGTATCCATATTTTCAGTGCAAATCTGAAGTACCACATGGGATCTCAGACATGCACAGTAAAATCTGATAATTTTGGTTTATTATGGTTATCCAAAAGTATGTTTGTACTGGAATTTTATATAGATATGTATATATAGCTGACACGTGAGAAAGCGGGGAGTGGAGAAAGAAGGGAGAGAGGGTGAAAAATCAGGCAAAGGAAATTCAATGCTTCCATTTACCTCATGCATCAAATTCTTCCTGTTTATTAGATTAATATTTTATTGTGCATTATAGCTCCAGTGAAGCAAATCCCATTTATATATGTACAAGAAGAAGCTGAAAAAGTCTATCACTTTCAGTGAGATTCCTTAAATTGTTTCAAGTTGAGCAGATGCTTAAAATAAGCATACACTGGTATTTAGTAGTAGTACTGCATGGCTAATGTAATGGTTGCTTCCATTCTAAGTTCTCTCTTCAGCTGTTCATAACTTCCAAAACCAAATTCCTTTTTGACCTTAAATTCCAAATACTTGGCCTCATGCAAAAAGCCAATCTTTGTGCATTAGTTCCTGTAAAATCCATTCATTTAAATTCACATTACATGGAGAAGACAGAAGTGATTACCACGATCTCTAGCTCAGTTTTTACATTCATATAAGCAAGACTAACCATGAACTTTAAACCATGGTTGAAATTGCAAAATTCAGCTTCTTGTTTTACAATGGATCTTCTGCAGCTGCACTGTGAATCCCATTTACAGGTTCACTGAGCTCAACAAAAACTTGAGAAGGATCAAGGTTTCACCTGCATGATGTTCAGGGAAGGACTGAGCACCTATAGTCACTGCAAGGGCCCAGGGTGCCAGGACCCATGGGGAACACCACAGGGTTGGGCAAGCCAGGGCCCATCTCTCCCAACCCAGCAAGGGAGCAGGGCAGGCTGGGGGTCACCCCCCAGCCCTGCTACTAGACACATTTTTGGTGACATGACAGGTCTGAGATCAAGCCGGAAAGTCAGTCTGCAAACCAGGGTCTGGGTCATCAGAGTCCACATCCAGGCAGGGCTGGGGCAGGGCTGGGGGCAGGGTCACCTAAGCGGTAGCTGGAGAAGGGACTGAGAGCCCTGGGCAGACCTGAAATGGGACCCTCACGTGCAGAACCAAGTCACTTTAATGCCTTTTATTCTGCTAAGAGCTCTTCACAAATATAGACAACTAGGCAACACTAAGTAAATTTATTACTCAAAGATTTGAAAATCCAAAAGCTTTGACAAAATTAAGCAGTTATACTCTATAGAGTGGTTGCTTTCTAAATACATGTCATGCCATGTTAGTTCCTACTGCTCTGTTTCTGTATGTATACTGTGGAGCATGTATGAAAATGTCATTTTTATGACATACTTTGAATTCTGACATATATAACAGGGCAGACCTTGATAGTATGCAAATACTGAAAAGCTTCAGCTATTCCTATTAATATATTCAGAGTTTGCCAGGATAGTAAGAGACCATCACAATAAAAACAGAGCACTGTATCTAAATATGTGTTCTGTGTAATACAATAATTCCAATTCAAAATGCACAACAGTATATGGCAAACTTAACACCCCCCACACACACACATTATGGTAATTGCTGCCCTTCTGCTTTTGAATATACACTGGATATTCACTGGCTTTGATATAGAGTCTCCTACACATTCCTTCCACCATAATGGTCTAATTTGTTTTTCTTCATTAAATGTTGCACAGTTTAGTTTTGTTATCAAAATTCAGGAATAACCTTGCAGCATTTTCAGGGGCTGAAGTTCATATTACTCTTCCTCAGTACAAATTATGACAATACTGCTGGAGAAGTACAAATGTATTTCCAATACCAAGACCCTCAACACATTCTTTTTCTTACCTTTACAAAAAAGAAATGCTTAAAATAGGCATTGAAGAGATTGGGTTGGTATGAACACAAGCAGTAATGGTGAGTATTTTACACTGAGTTGTACTGCAGGCTTTCAAAGCCCACTTAATCTTAGGAAAAATCTATTGCTATTGCAGGTTTCAATTATTGGCAACAAGGGTTTCTCAACTGATGTTGACAAGGTAAATCCATTTTCAGTGGGGTTATAAAAGGATTGACAGATACATAGGAGATTATGCACCATCACATGTCTTGAAAGGGTGCTGAAAATGCTTTTGTTCTGTACATGACAGGATTAAAGAATTTTTTGTCTCTCTGGTCCCTGCTACTCCTCTTACACCACAGTGATTAGAATAAATGATCTCCCATTTGACCCTCCTCAGTGCCTCCAGTGCATAAACTCAGTGTGTAAGACAACTCAGGTGCTACACCTAATCCCCAGTTCTGCAAAGTGCTTAAATGTGTATTTTGAGACCAGATTTACAGATAGGTTTAAAAAGAAACAGTTCTTAATGGCACTGGTGAATTGGAACCTTAACTGACTTTCACGGTCATAGCTCAAGGAAACCACGAGTTAATGTAAATCTGGGGAGGGCAGCACTTCCTCCATGCCACACACCAGTAACACAGCTGTACTGCCCAGCATGGACTGGAGTCCCTGGACTTGGGACACACGGGCATTGCTCCACAGGAGCCTCTGCTCTATCATATGCAAGTGTTCCTCCTTTGTCCACATTCCAGGTTTCTTCATTTGGTGCTATCTACTGAGAAATGGCTTACATGGATATTGTCCAGGTGGCAGTAGTGTAATAGCCTTGGTGTCCCACTGTATGGCAAGATGTACAGAGCACTGTGTAGCCACACACAGAAGCAGAAAATTCCAAACACCAATCCAGATCAAATTCTCAAACAAAAACTACTCTCCAGAAAACATTTTTTCTTTGGGAATATATTTTAATGTAGTAAACAATAAGGTACCTTGTATAGTATAAGCAAATATTTTTATAAAGTCTGACACAAAATGGAATTGGGAGTATTTGTAAATTAAGAATTCCACATTATTTTTTCTTAATCTAAAGCAGAACAGCCCATTTTCTGAGAAATATCAGTCTAGTTCAAATAAGCTTGGATGAAGAAACCTAGGCATGAGGTAGCTTTTGAATCCTTGATCGTTCTGTAGAAAGAAAAGGACCAACATTTTATATATGTCAGTGTGGTCTCAGGAAAATAACTTTCAGAGATGATAGTTATCTGCACAGAAAGGCATTCAATGAAGTAAAGAGTCGTCTTAGGTAGATGTGTTATGAATATGAATGTAACATTTGCTGATGACAACACAGAAAAAATAAGAATATATAAATGAAAGCTTAACTTCAAATGTAATGTCTTTGAACTTTTTATATACTGTTCCAAGTGCATATTGGTTTTTTACCATAAATAAATGTTTGGTGGATAAAGCCTGCAAGATTTGCTGGCAAAGATGCACGGCCAGAGCTATAAATATGTGGGAAAATCTAATAGTTCAAATTTATTCCAAAGGTCATCTGGAGTATAAATGTATTCTCAGAAAAATGATGCAGAAATTTTATCATCTTCTTCTTCACATGGGCTGAGATTGCAGGAAATAAGTAAGTCCTCACAAAATATAATGACAGGAAGAGAAAAATGCCTGTGCTGTGACTGAATCCAGTTTCTTCTAACAAATTATTATGTGTTCTGTGACATAAATTCCAACCATTAACCACTTCCATAGGCATGAAGCCAGAAGAATAGCACCGTTAAGACTGGTTTCAGCTAACCCCTGGAATATTTTACTCTTGAAAAGTTTGCATTTTCTAGACAAAGGAGGTTTACATGCAGCTTGGCAAGAACTTAATGTGAAAAGGAAAAGCTAAAACATAAAATCAACTTACAACTGCAAAGCTTCAATTTCTAAATGAAAGAGTTTCCACTCTTTCTTCATATGTTTTGCCTACATATTAGCCAGGAAACATATATAATCAATATGTGAGTTACAGTGCACAGATGTTCTTAAGACTTGTTAATGTGGGATGCAATTCCACTATCACAAAGGGAAAACACAAAGTCATTTAATTCGCTTACATATTTGGGCCACAGGGGAATGTACAAGAAGTCGTATGTTTGTCAGAATAAAAGGTAAGAATAAATGTATGCCAAGGAAGATACAAAGACTTTTCCTTTTCCTTTGCTTGCAGACAGATACAAGGTCCCGCAAGCACTCTTCTGTTGGGAGTGTTTCCAGGACAGATGTGAGAGATCCAGTTCACACTCCTGTCCATAATGAATGGAAATAAGCTACACTTCATGGGAGCACATATATGCTAATTAGTACCGTTTCTTCTACAATTATGTTTTAATTAAACAATCTTTAACGGAAATCAGACTGACAGCAAGTCCCCTCAAAACCAATGATGCAAAAATCCTTTGCCTCTTCAGCTTCAATGGCAGGGAGTTTGAATTCTCTGTCATCACTGCAAAATTGCAAGACAACACCACATAACAAAACCCAAGAAAATAATTACAGTATTTCTGTATGTATATACATAAAATAATGTGCAGCTACTTTCTATCACCTCTGATGTCTCAGTACCACTAGCCAATGGGTTGTTTGTAACATTTTTGACAGCAAAAGGCAAGTTAATTTCCCCATCTTTTTTTGTTCTATTCTAAACATTTGCCCAGGGAAGTTGGATTTCAAGTCCTTTAGTTAAATTTTTCCTCCTATTAAAACCAACCAGCAGCCTTCAAAAACCCACAGTAAAATAAACATAGATAAAATTAACTCTTAAAAGACTCAGATTACATAGAGTACCCACCTGCCTGGCCTGCCAGCTTAAATGGATGGCCACCATCCTCAGCCAAAGACTGCACATACGTGCAGTGGAATATGAGACCACATCTCTAGTGATTCCCGCTTAGTTATCTCAGCTTTCATCAGGACAGCGTAGGTTCAAAGTCCCCTTAGTTGCTTGTATATATCACTAAAGATACTCAGCTCAAATTTCAGAAAACCTGTATTATTTAATGTTTTATGATGTTTCTTTACAGCCAGACCTGCAGGAAAACTATTATTATTTAAAGCACACTGAAATCAAACCTCAACATGACCAGGAAGTTTGAAACAGTAGAACTGAAACATGCACTGTTTCCAAGATATTCAAGCTGCTCCTGAACATACTACGAATTATAAGCAAGGTCAGTCTCTGGGCTTCTGTACTCTTAAGTACTGGCAAATAAAGAAAACTAGGGGGAAAAAAAACAATTCCTGAATGGAATTGTGCAAAAAAAATGAATGTTTTAGACATCAAAGAGCACATGTTATTAAAACACTCACTGCCAATATTAAAGCAAAATTCAGTCTTATTTTAAAGTAGTTTCTGTTATTTATATTTTTTCACACACCTTGCACTACACTACTGCTAGATCCAGACCAGTGTTTCCATGCTGAATCTTTGAAATTGCACACTTAATAGTCTTAAAGCCAGTGTAGATCAAAACATTGCCAGTAACAACAGAATATCTCAGCAATATCTTCAGCACCAATCCATTCTTTGGAAGTCCTCACAGAATCACACAGAATCACAGAATGTCAGGGATTGGAAGGGACCTCAAAAGATCATCTAGTCCAATCCCCCTGCCGGAGCAGGAACACCTAGATGAGGTTACACAGGAAGGCGTCCAGGCGGGTTTTGAATGTCTCCAGAGAAGGAGACTCCACAACCTCCCTGGGCAGCCCATTCCAGTGTCCTGTTACCCTCACTGAGAAGAAGTTTCTTCTCATATTTAAGTGGAACCTCCTGTGTTCCAGTTTGTACCCGTTACCCCTTGTCTTATCATTGTTTGTCACCGAGAAGAGCCTGGCTCCATCTTCGTGACACTCCTCACTTACCCATGTGCAACATATATTGCCTGAGAAAGTTAAAACTGTTTCAGCTGAGAAGAAAAGGAAATATTGGACAAGATCTTAGTAAGGCAGCAATCTTGTTTTCACATAGCAGCATGATTTCTACCTGACATCTGTTTCAAAAAACTAATACATATTTTCAATTCTGAGTGTTTGCTTTGTGTATTTCAAAGAAGTTTTCCTCTCCAACTAGCAGGTTTTCACTGAAGTTTTCTGTTGTATCTCTGATGGTTTTAAGTTGACATGGGGGTGCAAGGTTTTTCATAGAAAGCTGAGCATTACTTATCAACCATTTATAGAATTATAACAGCTTCATGGTCCTTTTCTGCTTTTTGTCACCAGTATTACATTCATTTCACTGTTGTGTCCACAGAATTAAAACTAATGGTTGAGAAGAGTGGTACAAGGATGCTGAAGCTGGTCTCTGGGACTACAAGGCAGAGAGAAAAGTGAGGCTCTCTTGCAGGGGATTTTCCCTCTCTCCAGATACCACATTTCAGAGCAGAGACGCTGTGGTTGAGAACCAGCACTGCTGGCAGACACTGGGGACTCACCACCTACACTTGTGCTGAAGGTGGAGAGTTATAGGGAACTTTAAGCCTCTTTTGTATTCTTCACATTTTGAAGCTCTTCAATCTCTTTACTTCTTCAGTCCCTCCAAAGACCAACACACAGTTTACAACAAAAGTAAATAATAATAATGAAGTGGTAATGCATTTTTAGAAAGAATCAAATTTGAAGTACTAACACAATGCAAACAAAATAGCATCATTGCTGTTCCTTTTTTATGTTGCCAGAGGTACAGTGGATATTTTCTGTCCTTTGGGTGTGGATCCACGATACCTCACAGAGACTTACATTAGCCTACTTTTTTATCTGTGTCACAAGATTGATGTTGCTGTTGGTAATGGACTTATCAGGAAAGCAAAAACTTTTCTTTTTTGCAATTTAAAATTTATGTCATTTTTTAAATGTTACTTTAAAAACAATTTACATTTGAAGGCAATATGTATTTTGATACCCACTTTCTGTTTTGTCAGAAACCTGATTGGGGTTTTATTCATCAACAGCTTTTAATATAAAAGACAATTCTGCCACGGAAAAACACAGTTTCAGTGTTAATTTTAACTAATTAAAGTACAAGCTTTATCCTTTGTTACTTCAGGATAGCAGTACCAGTGGGATCGGACACAGTGGAACACATCTAGTGCTTAAGCTGATGTAACCTAAAAGATGAAGCTACAGTTTCACAGGCCAAATAAAACTGTGCTACAGTTAGTCTGTATTTAGAAATACTACCAATGATACCATAAATGGTATCTACATATTGCTAGATTGTTGATGAATTAAAGCATCTATAAAATTACAAAAATGCAGCAGTTTTATATTTGCTTTCAATTCTGTGTAGAAGTAACAAACTTCACAGATGCAGGATGACAGTATGCCTCTGAAGGAAAAATCTACATTTGTATTCTGAGAACTCAAAGGCATTTAACATGAGTTTTGTAATTTATTGCCATCATGGGAAGCATAAATTTCAGGAAAGCATGTGAGCTTCTCAAACTATATTCCCAGTGTCAACCTATTTACAGAAAGAATTTCAATGAGATTTACAATTATATGTGGGGCTGACAAAAAGCATCTTTTCCCACATCAGTGTTGCTAGAAGCTGTCAGTCAAAATATATTTAAGTATTTTTTTACCTTAATGATGAGATTAAGGGATGCATGCTTTGCTAATTGTTTCCTAAAAGAAAAAGAGAAAGAAACCACTGAGTTCTATATATATTTTATCAGTGCATCATTAGAAGCCTTAGTGTACTAATTTCTCTGCAAAATCCAGCACAGCACAGCTAATTAAAAACATTAATTAAAAAAAAAGTATATGTTGTAAATTGGCCTCTGGAAAACTCGTGTCTACAAGCAGCCAGAACATCAAAACCACCATTATAACTGGTCCCCCAAACAGAACACATATAAGCCCAAAGCTCTGCTTCTACACATTTCTCTGAAAAAAACCCCTACAGAATACTTGGGGTGGTTTATGCAGGTACTGTATTTCCAGAGTTTCTAGTAGACATATTATATTATGGGCATAATATTGTCCTGAAATGCTGTCCCAGTTTTGCTGGAACAGAACCATAGTCCTGCCATGGTCTGTAGGCCACTAGCAGTTTGGAATCAGCCAGGGCTGCTGACCCAAGCTGGCTACAGGTGTATCCCATCCCATAAACCTCATGCTCAGTATAAAGGGGGAAGTTTGCTGAGAATGGAGCATCTCCTGCTTGGACTATTGCTCAGGCTTATCCTGACCCTGCTCCTATCTTCCCATTTATCATGATCACTGTACATTTGCTGTGCTGAGTATAACTTTGCTTCCTTTGCATTGGCATTAGTTCGGCTGTTTCATTAAATCCATTTTCATTTCCACCTGTGGGTCTCATCTCCTTTTTCTGATTCCCCCTTCTTGGTTGGGGAGGGGTCATCAGGTGATAGAGTAACTGCTATAGTTTAGCCCCAGGTATAAGCTAAACATAGATAAATGCCATTCACACAAATTTAAACTAGATGAATGATGGCCTCTACTTCCTGGAATATAGGATACAAATAACGTTGCAGTGCTGGAAAACACTACCTAAAAATTTGCTCCATTTTTCGTATTAGACAAAAACATCATGAGGTCAGAAACTTGTTCCCCTTAGCTCTTCAATAAAATCCTATCTATTTGAAAATGTTCCAGATGTGTATTTTAGATGGAGGAGGAGCTCTACATGGGATTTCTTCCCTCAAAATAATATCTGACAGGACTGACACCTTCAGCTGCCTCCTAAGTGCTTTCCAAGTGCAACCTCTCAGCAATGTGCAAATTTCATAGGAATGTGACATGAAAAGCAACATGATTTTGGAGAACGTTTAAGGGAGAACTCACTATCCAGATAACACCTAATTTCTGTCATTCACTTCAGGCAGGGCATAGATGTGGACATGGCAATTTTCAAAGTATTTTGAGGTTGCATGTGCACTTCCATGTCTGGACAAAAATTCTAACAAGCCCAACTGAAATACCAGCCACAACATGTACTTCTGAGACTGGAAAAGAAATACTCAAATTGTCGGCACCACATCATAACTGGGAACCAGCTGGTCCTGTCACGTACATTGAGCAGCACATTTTTAAACTGGTACCTCGTGTGTACCAGAGCTCCAACCTACTGCACAGAAAAAGTCATTTTATATGATGCTGTCCCAAGCCTAACTGCTACTGAAAGACTAATTTTTTGCTCCAAATAACATTGGAAAGTGATATCCACAAAGAAAATAGTTAGGCTGAGTATTAACTAAACTGTGACTTTATAATTAGTTCAAGCTGCTAGAACACAGGCTGCCATCCAAAAAGGCAATATGCTCTCCCTGCCACCAACCTCTGTGTACCCATTGCCTTTCTCCCGTGAGCACAAACAGCAGTCCCCACAGAGATCAGCTCATACTGATTATGGTCTACACATGAAGTTATTCAGTACAGTTACATGAAAATGTGGTTGTCTGTGAAAATTTATCTTTGGAAATGTCCACTCCTGAAGTTCTTCAGGATGAGCTGCTGCACTTTCCATCTGTATTCCTTCTAAACTAGGCTAACATGCAGTTGTAAACAAATCATTGTATAAAAATCAAACAAGTGAACTGGTTTAGGAGAGAGCAAAGTCATAAGTCAGTCCCAAGTCCATGCAAACTTTGCTAAAATTAGTACTTAGTGTTGGTGATCAAAGGCTTTTTTATGTGGGGCTGTAAATCCCACCTTTCCAGGATGAACTTCTGGCTCAAGTGATCTCAAATACAGCCTCATTCCACACCCTGAAAAAATACACAGATCTTGAAAATAATCTGTGTAGCTGTGCATATGGCAAAGCACTTTAAAAACCCAGCTGTTTAATTCTAAGGCAGACCCAGACCTACCAAAGGAGGTGCCTGCCCTAATGCTGGGAGGGCACAAAGTGGGCAAGAAAGCCTTCCACATAGAAACTCTCCACTGATCTGGGAAATGCAGAGTCTGGAAGTTAAAGTCTACACTGTGTCATATGTTTGTGGAGAGTCTGCTAGTATTTAAAGAATTAACCCAGGGGCATGATGGAGGGCACTTGAGTCTAAATTTTTTGGAAGATATTTAATTTTTTTATAATAGCTTTTATTTTTAATTTTCTAGAGGAGCTTACGCTGGGTTTGGTGCCTTTTTTGGACTTTTTGCCTAGAATGATTCGCATCACAGCCATGTAAAATCAGGTATTTCAGTCTTGCTATATACCAGAGACACAGGAGTCTTCAGACTGAGATCCAGTACTTAGAAAATACCTTGGAAGTGATGCTTTGAAAGCCAGTTGACAGTTCTCTCCTTCCTTGTTACAGTTATTCTTGAAAAAAAGGAGAAATTAATGTTTGAATATAAAGCGATAGGTTCCCCAAAACTTAAGGTTATTGGAAGATTCACAAATAACTATGATTATGTTAATACTTTAACAGTCACATCTGTCCTTCCCTTCAGAGGCATCACAGAGATGATTAAGCAGAGTCCTGCTCCACTGTGATTATCAGTTAAAGGAAAAGTGGTAGCATCTAAAACACGGCTGCTAACTTCAGACATAATGCTTTAAAAGAATTGCACAACAGTTGTGAACAATTAATGTATTTTGGCCAAGAATCACAAAAGCACCATTAAAAGGGTTCACTTGCAATTACAATCATTTTGTTTGCAGGTATTAATGAATGTGTTTAATATTTTAGCAGAGATATTAGATTTCTTATTAGATATAGATATATCTTATTAGATTAAGATAGAGAGACAATCATCTTCTAAAACAATTTTAAAATCTATTTTTCTTAGGCAATGATCTCTAAAAACCAAAACCAGTATTGGATAACTGGATTAGGATGTAACACAATGCGGATGTGCTCCAAATGATGCATGCTTACAAAATGGTCAGTAAGATCTTGTACAGATGGCAGTAGGCCAAGTTTAGGGATTTACAGTAGAAATTTACCTGGAACACTTAATTTCTTGGCAGAAATACCCCTACTACATAATTCTGGCTGCTTTTCTGTATGCTCAGTATCAACCACTTCTGAAGCAGGCTTAAAAACAAACACTGCTGTCAAAAATCTCTTTCCTTAAATTAAATAAGTGTACTTGACTGATCAATTTGATATGGTTGCTCCTGAAAGCAAAAGACATATAGGCTGTGTCTCAATACATATTTTCCCCTTCCTCTTGTTTTCATAACCTCAATGTCTCACTTTTAGGAGGGAGAGAGCTCAAGCATAGCTGGTGTCTTAGCAAATGACCTTTTTGCAAGACCAAGATACAACCTACAAACTACAGAGACTCAACCAGAACATATTCTAAAGTTGGCTGTTATTAACCACAGTGTGGATAATTTGATCCCAAGTGGCAGCAGGCTGACAGTCATCACAGAGATTACAGATCTGTTGAGTGTAAATCCACCATCCAGCCTGCTTGCCTCTTTGTAGAGACATCCTTCTGAAGAAACAGCACTGTGGATTTTCTTACTGAACTGGACAACACATATTTGTAGACACAATGCCACTAATAGCAGCCCTTGCAGGCAAAACCTGAAGAGTTGGACATAGAGTGAAAACATAATTCATTCTTTTTAAATGAAAAGGGGCTACTGAGCTGCTTTGTTGCTGCAGGGGAAGTGATGCTTCTGGTTTTTAAGTCACAGCATTAACACTTGGTGTTAATACATCTCAGTCCTAAAAGCCTAGGAAAATTCCCACCCTAATTCCACTTCCAAAAAACCTGGGCAGTTTTTCACAGCAGGCAAGGTTTGTCCAAGCAATATCTTCAACAGGACAAATGGCACAGACAAGAGTGCTGAAAAACTGCTGGATTCAACAAAGATGATTGTCCAGCTCATAATGTCTACAAAGGTACCACACACCAATGAATAGTATTTCTCAGACACATCATTCAAAAACAAATTTTAAATGGAACATCTAGCTAAAAATCAATAGTGATTATCCAAGCCTTTGGCTGACTAATTAACCACTGTTCTTCCTCCTAGTATCTGAGAATGTCAAAATTACACAAGACTCACTAATGTTCTTAAAAGCGGTATTTAAATATTAATTAACACCAGGAAACATTCAGGTGAAAGACCTGTCTTCAACTCTTTTTTTCTTTGCTGGATCAAGTGTTGTATTTAGGGATCTGTACTATTCTTTTCTGACTGCTGTTCAGAAAGGCACCTTGAAGCAATGTGGAAGTACTTTGCTGTCTGGAGCCATGAGCTTTGCTTCTGCCTCATGCAAATAGAGCAGTAACTATATATCTGGCACACGTATCCTGAGACTTAATGCTGCTCTGCCTCACACAACTGAATAATTAACCTTGTGAATAAGCAAAGGATTTGCCACTGACCCACTTCCCGAAGAGCCAGCATGAGGCTGCCAACAGCCTTGTTCCATCAGCACCAGAAGAAACCTCTCACACCACTTTCGTCCTTTCATATTTTTCAATGCTGTGAAGCTCCAGCAAGGGTCTTGAAAGACACTCAGCTGTGGAAAAGAAGTGTGGGAAAACTAGGGACTGTGCGATGGGTAAGAGCACCTCATGGCCCAAAGCCCCCTTGGTATTTTTGCCTGAAGACAGCGAAAGACACTGAACATCTCAAGTTTCTTTTTCTCAGATCCAGTTCAGGGCATTGCAGGAGTTGCAAGTAGCCTCTGCACATTGGGGTCAACCTGCATGTGATGGCAGCATGACATGAAGTAACTTCAGGCACACTTTCTGCCTTATGAAGCCACTCCAGATAAAACCCTGGTGCAGGCAGTGCCTGAGGGTGAGCTGTGCCCTCCTCTCCTCCTGGCTCTCTTAGCACCAATATGCCCCCAGAATAGAGGAGGCCACACTCTGTGTGGGTACTTCTGCACTGATAAAGCTGTCCTAGCAGAGACAGGAACTGTGCCTTCATCAAAGGAGGTTTGCTGACCTGGTTGTGTGGGTTAACCTACAGCAACAGGCCTGCTCTTTCACAGAAATAACAAACAACTTTGTGGGTTTTTCCAGCTCCTCCTCCCCCTTTTCTGCCCTTGCCACATCCCCATTCCAGCAGTGATACATTTTCTATACATGCAGGGTGCCATTGCTTAAGCTTTGGCATCCAGCATCTTTTATGATGCTCTGGGTTACTCAAGGCATCTTCATTGCTTTTCAGACATAACAGAGCATTTACAGATACTTAGTGCCATTCTGGAGGAGCAATTGGAATTGAGATTGATACCCTGAGGGCCATAAAATGGGACAAAACTCTTACGTTTAGGGATCTGCATGACACCTCTATTTCCATTAACAGTAATGGCTGCTTAGGCATCTAGTACACATGTAGATACCTATTTATAGACACCTAAATGAAGTTGTCTTCATCTGGAGCTGGATCCTGCTCTTCAATTTCTGCAGAGTAGACCCAACAAACAGCTGCAAACCCATTGAAAGATTTTTTTTTTCCTTTTAACAGCACATAGACTATTACTGTCGTTACACATGGGAGTTTTTATCAGGATTGCACTAGACACTCAAACAGAAATATGCAAATCTGACCTCAACTTTTCAAAATTCCAGGAAAAAAAAGTTTCAGAATTAAAAGTGTTCATGACAAAATAAGATTTAGATAAAGGTTTAGGTAAACTAATTTACATGATTACACCTAAGTTTTAGATGAAAGAATGACTAACCATTACAGCTGAAGACAACTAAAGCACATTAGAATCTGTTCAGAAAGAGAAGTTAAGTGTTTTATAAACAGGCTCCATAAGGCACTCTCAAAGTTCAAGCAGCTCTTATTGCTGAATTGAAATTGAATAAAATAACAGCAAACTCAAACCAGGGTATGTTTTGATGTTTCATTCAGAGAAACATCCCTTTCTATTTCACAAGGCAGTGCAGCTATTGAATTGGTTTAGTTTGTAACATTACCTCCATGCAAAAAAAAAAATAAAAGAAAAAAACTTCTTCCATAAAAATGGAAAAATTACCTGTAACAGGGCTGTCAGTGTAGCACTCTATATTTCCCCAGGATTCAGTCTTATACATGGAATAAAATGGTAATGCTCTTTTTTAAACTCCAGCAGTTACTAAAATAATGAAGGTGAGATTATAAGCAAAGACAGCTTTCAGCTTTATCCTGAACTTAAAATATAAAATACCTCCACTTGTCAAAATAAGATTGCACAAACACCTTGGAGAAGACTTTTAATGCTAGGATTAATTTATTAACTACCATTACTACTCTATTAAGTGCAGACATATATTGATCTTGAAGTCCTGTTTTCAAAAGGAAACATACCCTGACTCCATTCAAAATGTCTCGCATCAGTCAAACCAACATGTCTGTTCAAGAGCTGTTCACAATCCTTAAAAGAAAAGGTCCCAGCAGTTAACGTCCACATTGTGCTCCTTGGCAGGTAAATTCATACCCCCCACATTGATGGACTAGTGCCACCAGATTAGCTCTGTTCCTAGCCACAACACATTTCTTATTGCAAGTGAGACCTCCAGTGAGCCTAAGACCCAAAACTAACCTGGCGTATCTTACCAACAATGCACAGGAAAACAAAGAAAGGAGCTAATCAAGTTACAATATGGTGAGGTATAATGAAAAAATATATAATGCAGATGGGATTTAATAGGAAAAAGAATATACGTATCACTAGGCAAAGATGTGGGCTCTAGGAAACTGAAGGAACATTGAGAGGTCTTTCATTTTGGAATAATGAAAAGTTGGCTTGGTGACCTGGTTGTTAAAGCATAGAGCCTTTCTCATGAAACTGTAAGTACTAAAGAAGATAAACTCTCTTCCCCTGATCAGTGGATCTGAAAATTTACCATCAGGGATTTTAGAGCAACAGATGGCATGTCTGTCCGCAAGATTCTTGTTTTCCTGCCCTGTAAGAACATCATGACAGTTTTGCAGCTATGAACTCTATAATTTTGAAGAACTTTGCAATTATAAGATTGTCTCAATTTCTACTGGAAAACTTTGTATTTTGAGTGTGAGGATAATTTCACAGTAACTCACATTTCTCCAAATTAAGATACCTCAAGGTCACACAAGAAAATGATCCCTCGAACGTAACTGGCCAGCTCTTTTGAAATTAAGAGAACAAAGTTTACTTGGGGATAAATTAATGGTTAATGGCCATGTGGATGCACCTATATAATCAAACTTCTCTCCTCTGTTTTTACACATCACTTCACATCTGAACTGCATGCACCATGCCATTCCAAACACAAATCACCTGGAAGTTACCTCCCTGTTGAATGGCTGGCAAGCAGCCACGGGGCCCCATGTGTGACTACACACTCCTGGAGCCACACACCCCGCTCTCCAGCAGTATTACAGCACTCGTGTCTCATGCATTTGTACAGAGCCATGCAGAGGTCATGGACTTTGCAATCTGGGAAGAGGAGACCACTTAGTCCTGCCTCAACAAGAGCTGTGATGATATGAAGATACACAGATGTATATCAAAGCGATGCTAAGAGGGGTCACTCTGGGAACACTGCTCAAAGCTGCAGCAAATGAAGGGGCTCTGGCACAATGATTTAAAAACAAACCTCTGGAAAGAAACGAAATCCTGGCAACACTCCAAGTACCTTTCTCAAGTACCTCTGAGCACCAGATGGACTTTTTCCAGCAAAGCCACCGATTATGTGTAGCGCAGACAAAAGGCACAGAGGAGTTCGTGGTCCTTAAGCAGGGCTCTAGTGAGGGTGAGCTTCCTTTCCCCATACCAGAGTCCAAACCAGAACTTAGGAGAACAGAAAGCTCTTTCACCCCTGCACGCACGCAGGCAGAGTGGAAGCGTCTAGCCAGTCCTAGGCAAGTCACTGTGGGACTGCAGTGGTTTCAAATAAAAATAGTGTGATGGAGGTATGTTTATGGAAACATCAAACACAGAAAAGAAAGGCAATGTAAAACATATTTTGCTTTTTATAAGGCATGTTTAGCATTTTATAAGGTATACTTTCCCAAGTGAGGAATGGAAAATTGCAAAGACATTGAAAGCACTCAGCCAGGCTCGGTGTTATTAAACCTCAGTCACCCCAAAGCACTGTTCACTGCACAGGGCATTCTGTGTGTGCCTGCAAGAAACAGAGAAAGATCTTAAGAATGATGCCCTCTTTTCACATGAAAGGCACAGGCCTTATCAGTATTGCAGATATAAATAATTTTCTCATTCCACCTCTGGCAACCCTGGAAGATTGTGTGTAGCACCATTGAATCATTTAATAACTTTATCAATGATCTGGATCTGTGTCCTCAAGAAGTCTGCAGATGACACCAAGTTAGGCAGGTGTATTGATCTGTCTGAAGGTAGGGAGACCCTACAGAGTGATCTGGACAGGCTGGATCGATGGGCTGAGACCAACGGTGTGAGGTTAAACAAGGCCAAGTGCTGGATCTTGCACTTGGGTCACAACAACCCCATGCAGCACTACAGGCTTAGGGAAGAGTGGCTGGAAAGCTGCCTGGTGGAAAAGGACCTGGGGGTGTTGGTCAATAGCTGGCTGAATATGAGCCAGCAGTGTGCCCAATGGCATCCTGGCCTGTATCAGAAATAGTGTGGCCAGCAGGAGTAGGGAAGTGATCGTGTCCCTGTACTTGGCACTGGTGAGGCCGCAACTTGAGTACCGTGTTCAGTTTTGGGCCTCTCACTACAAGACACTGAAGTGCTGGAGTGTGTCCCAAGAAGGGCAATGAAGCTGGTGAAGGGTTTAGAAAACAAGTCTTATGAGAAGCAGCTGAGGGAACTGGGGTTGCTTTGCCTAGGGAAAAGGAGGCTCAGGGGAGGCCCTATCACTCTTTACAACTATCTGAAAGGAGGTGGTAGCGAGGTGGGGGTCAGTCTGCTCTCCCAAGTAACAAGTGATCGGACAAGGGGAAATGGCCTCAGCTTGCATCAGGGAGATTTAGGTTGGGTATTAGGAAAAATTTCTTCACAGAAAGGGTTGTCAGGCACTGGAATAGGCTGCCCAGAGAACTGGTGGAATCACCATACCTCGAGGTATTTAAAAACTGTAGATGTGGTGCTTAGGGACGTGGTTTAGCAGTGACGTGGCAGTGCTGAGTTAATGGCTGGACTTGATGATTTTGAAGGTCTGTTCCAACCAAACCAATTCTAATTCTAGGACTTGCTGCTTTGTCTCCTGCTTTTCTGAATTGAAATTGAATAAAATAACAGCGAACTGCTTACAACAGACCATCTTCCACACAGGAGGTGGGTGTGTTAAAATGCAAAAGTGTACCTGTCTGTTTCTTACAATCTTCTATCTCCCAGCCTATGCCTGAACCCCAGGCTAACTATTTGACAGCTTTATCCTGATTACTCTTATAAAGTTCTCAACTTGTCACCTTGAATCTTCCCTAGTGCAGTTTAAGCCACGCTACCTTTTATGTGATACTTTCTCCACAGCTGGAAAACTGCAACAGCCTTTTATAAAGTATTTGAAGACTACTATTATGTCTCTCCTTCAATCATCTCTAGGCTCAAACTATTTACAGGAGTCGACTCTACGGCAATGCTCTAAAATTTTCTGGTCTTCACACAGAAGTGAGGCTGTCTCTAAGGAGCATTTTAAAGAAAATTGCACTGCACATATTAGGAGAAGGCAACACTGGATGCTTGTCCAGAATGCTAAATGCTACTTCTGAGAGAACATCAGTGTTGTTCATCTGCAGAGGCACACACAAGAAAAACAGTTACTATTCAGCAATGCAAACAATGCATAAAATCCAAATTCAGGATTAAAGCTGAAAGACCCTGCTCTGCAGCAACTAAAAAAGCAAAATGACATTAGGAAAACCATGTGGATAAAAAGCTGGACATGAGCCATCAATGTGCAACCACAGCCCAGAAGGCCAATCACATCCTGGGCTGCATCAAAAGAAGTGTGGTCAGCAGATCAAGAAAGGTGATTCTGCCCCTCTACTCTGCCCTGGTGAGACCTCACCTGGAATACTGTGTCCAGTTCTGGAACCCCTAACATAAGAAGGATGTGGACCTGTTGGAATGTGTCCAGAGGAGAGCTATGAAGATGATTAGAGGGCTGGAAACCCTCTCCTATGAAGACAGGCTGAGAGAATTTGGCTTGTTGAGCCTGCAGAAGAGAAGGCTCTGGGGGGACCTTATTGCGATCTTCCAATACCTGAAAGGGGCCTGTAAGAAGGCAGGGAAAGAACTATTCATGAGGGTTTGTAGCAACAGGATGAGGGGTAGTGGTTTTAAGCTAAAAGAGGGTAGATTTAGGTTGTATATTAGAAAAAATATCTTTAATATGAGAGTGATAGATCACTGAAACAGGTTGCCTAGAGAGGTGGTGGAGGCCCCAACCCTGGAGACATTCAAGGTCAGGCTTGATGGGGCTCTGAGCAACCTGACCTAGTTAGAGACATCCCTGGTTATTGTAGGGGTTTGGACTAGATGACCTTTGGAGGTCCCTTCCAACCCAAACCATTCTATGATTCTATGACTCTACTTCCCAGAATATAAAGCCATGTTCATAATTTTTGCATCTGCAACTGAAATGTAATATCTTAAGTCAACTCAGTAGAACTTGGCTCAAAATTATTTCATAACAGAATCATATAATTTCTTTACTTCTCCCTTGAGAATCTGAACACAGTAAAGGCCACTATTTTTCAAGTTTTAAAGATGCCTTTAGTCCAATTATTACATACATCTCTAAAGTGTCTATCACTTCAGTTTCTTGGTATGCTTTAGGTAATATACACAAATTAAAGAATAACATATCATGCTCCCCTTCCTACATCCCAAAATCTTAGTTTTTGTGGATTCTTAAATGTGAGCTACCATCCTGGGGGGCAATTCCACTAGTACAAAGTCTGACCGTACAAAGTGCTACATGACGTGAGAAATGTTGATCATCTTTGTTTTCTATTGAATTAAACTGAGTTTACTTTGAAGTATAGGGCACAAAACTAGGAGAAAGCCTTAATAAAATTCTACTTTCCATTAGAGTTTTATAGAAGTAAAACTTATCTCTAGTGGGATATACAATGATGGAGAGCATTAACACCCAAAGCCTCTTTTATCAGTTATTGCTGACAAACAGAACTGGGGTTCTTTAGCCTGGAGAAAAGGATGCTGGGGGGGAGAACTTATCACTTTCTACAACTACCTGAAAGGAGGTTGTAGTGAAGTGGGTGTCAGTCTGTTCTCCCATGCAATGGGCAATAGAACAAGAGGAAACAGCCTCAAGTTGCACCAGGGGAGGTTTAGGTTGAATATTACAAAAAATTCCTTCACAGAAAGGGTTGTCAAGCACAGGAACAGGCTGCCCAGCGAAGTGGTGGAGTCACCATCCCTGGAGGTATTTAAAAGCCATGTAGATGTGGTGCTGTGGGACATGGTTTAATGATGACCTGGCAGTGCTGGCTTAATGGTTGGACTCTATGGGAGGTCTCTTCCAACCAGAACGATTCTATGATTAAACAACAAAAAAAAATATTAAAAAATAAAAGCAGCAGCTGTGGACATCCCAGTAGCTTGCTGGAGAATTCTTTCCACATAGCAGCCAGAGGTGAATCAAAGGTGAAAACCAGTAAAAGAGCTGATTTTTCAGTCACTGCAACTTCCTTTCCAGGCCTTTCAGACCTAAAATAGACACAGGATATTTAAGATAAACACAAACACTTCCTCAAGCCACCGTGAATCATGCGGAGGGCAGGCCTGGGTGGCTAAATGTCAGCGCACTGAGAAGATCTTCAGGGGAAACTCAACCCTGCCCTCCTCGGGTAAACCCCACACGGCGCAGCTGCCTACGGGTGTCAGCTGCGATCGATGAGCTCGGCCGCTCGACGGAGCGCCCTGCTCGGCGGTGCGGAGCACGACTGCCTGTCCCGACAGCGGGGTGGTTGGCGCCGTTGCCAGGAGCGGAGGAGGAAGACGGCGGCCATGGCGGCGGCGGAGCAGCTCTACCCGCGGAACTCCATCGAAGATGACTTCAACTACGGCAGCAGTGTGGCTTCGGCCAGCGTCAACATCCGCATGGGTAGGGCCTGGGGATGAGTCAGAGCGCCACACGCCCCCTCCCCCGGATCCCCGCACCCAGCCCTGGAGGAGAGGCCCCGGCTGCCTCCCCTTGCTGGGGGGCCTCGTACCCCAGTGCTCCCAACACGTTCATCTCCGTTAACCCCATATGTGGTGTATAGCTGAATTCGGGTTCTGTGCAATATTAACCTTATAGGGCAAAGGCTGTGAGTGGGGAGCTGGGGCATTACTTAGTCCAGGCTGAACATCAAGGATAGGGGAAAATTCAGTGGCCGGCAAAAGATTTTAACTTTTAAGTGTATAGGAGGTAGATCTTTTTATCAGAGGGATTAAATCCATATAGATTCAGACTTGATTTCCCCCCGAGTGATGCGTTTTGAAGCCCAGACATGATACACGAGGTTCATAAATGCCCATAATTACAGTAATTTAACCAGGGTGCTGAGGGATTTGAATTTTTTGTGTAAGGTGCTAAAGCACTGTCTCCTCTGCTGAAGTGTTTGTGTGCTATAAGGTTATATTAGCATCCATGAAATAATGCTTTGCTGTTAATAAGTAGATCTCAAATGCACTGAATACTCTTGAAGAAGGTGCCTGATCAGTAATCTTTGCTGAAACAGTTATAGTGTTATTGGATACATTTTGGAATAAAAACAGCAGTGTGCTGTGAATTGTTTATTAGATATTTTTGCTAAACAGGAGACCTGTTCCTGCAAAAATACAGTTTTATCTTGTTTGGAAAATAAAGGATACCATAGGAAATATGAAGGATGTATTAGCAAAATTGCTGATGCATTTAATAATGTGAGGAGAAGGCTACGCTAGCCAGCAGGCTACTTCTAGGTTTGTTCAGTTTATGACAACAAAGTAGGCCCTAGTCCCTCATGTCTTAAAAGTATATTTACCTTGACCTGCTGCAAGCATGTAATTCAGCTTCTCATCAGATTATGCTCTTAAACTTTTTAAGACGTGCTATTAAAGATTAAATTGAGTCTCCCAGTAAGCGTATTCCTCCTTTCAGAGCATTTTGCTTAATGGACTTGGTCTCCTTCCAGTAGGAACAGAAAATATCTATATGTCCTGAACTGCTTACCACTCTTCATAATTCTAGAATTATGAAGCCTCTTTGTTTAATTCTGGGATTTAAAAAAAAAATAGCAGTCTCTATCTTGTAGAAACCAAATCAGTACAATGCATGTTGTAAATGATGATAAATAATATTTAACGTGGCAGAAGGCCACATAGATATTATGGTAAAAGTTCTTTCTTTTAAAAATTGTAATGGTTGTTTCTGTCTTCCACAGAACTTCCAAGTTAATATTTCTTCATTTAGGTTCAGTGAACCTAAATACCAGTAACATGATGGAGAATGTATACTGTTACTAATTTCTTAGTGAGGTTAGGTGTTTGTAGTTTTTTTAATAGTCCAAAGTAAATCCCCTGCGAATGTTTTTTGTATTTCTTTTGTCATTGTTCTTACTGTTTAAATAAGGAAATTCAGGAATGAACGTAATTTGGCTGGAGTATTGTGTTAATCCTTTAAGGAAAAATGGCTTCTTATCACATTGCTCAGTGCTTTTTCATTGAAAAAAGAATTTCTAATGGTTCCTTATCAAATAAAAAAACTTGCATCCGATTTACTGTTGAACTTTGTAAGTGTAACTCAAAAGCTATTTCATTTTTATTTTCCTTATTCTAGCTTTTCTACGGAAAGTCTACAGCATTCTTTCCATTCAAGTTCTCTTGACCACAGTCACATCTGCAGTTTTTCTGTACTCTACTGGAGTCCAGGCATTTGTTCATGAAAGGTAAATTCTGAAATGAAATGGAGCTGTTTATCGCGTCTTAATATAGTTTATGTAGTTTGTTGCTCTGGAACACTTCAGTATTCCTAATTATTTTTTATACCCTGTGTTTTGATTCTGTAATAGAAATTTTGTAACCTGATTAAGAAATAACTTTTCTTCTCAGACAATTTTCTCCTTGGTGTATTATTAATTTTTATTTATTATCAGTAAAGTTTATTTTAATTAAAACGTTATTAATAGTTCTTACTTTAATATTTACACTATGAAAACCTATACATCAGTTTCAGAACATCTCAATTACTGACATTTCTTGTTTTATGGTATAAGTATCTACTTTAAGAATCTGTTTGATGCAATTTATAGGTACCTGTTCCAAAAAGCTGAACTTTGTCTTGCTCCTGAACTGTGTCTTACTCCTGTCCCTCCCTCCCCAATCTGCTTTTGTTGGGGTTTTTTTTCCTGAAAACTGTTCTGCTGAAATTCCTGTGGGCTTGCTTCTTTTTGTCTCTCAGATTTTCATGAGAACAAAAACAAGTCTCTAAATTGAAACTGCGGTAAACAAGCAGGGGAAGAGAACAGCTGGGGAAAGGAGGAAAGCACCAAATCCGGTTTCTGTTTTGCCCTAAGTGCACTTGCAGACTGTGCTTTTACTTTCACTTCAAAGCCCAAATAAAAAAGGAACATCAAACACTATATGGAAGTTTCTTTGGTGCAGTTAGTGCCCATGTTTGTTGTATTCAGATGCTTATGAAAAACAGTTCTCTGAATGTGGAGTTCTTAATAGGCAAAATATTACATATACTTAAATACCCTCAGTTTAGTACAGATGGATTTTCCTTTTAATATGGGTTCATCTCCAGGTGATGATTCCTGGGTAATCTTTAGCTTCAGTGTGAAAAGATTGTCTTTACTTGTGGCTGTACTATTTTTAGCTGATTGTCTATGGTGGTATGTTTTAGAGGAGTTTTATTGTAAAACTTGCTTTACCTTTGGATATACGGAGCAGTATCTTTAGGTGATCACTTAAAAACTCGGTTTTACATAAGCTGGTTTTTAGTCCTACAGATACTTTATTTTAATTTTGATTACTTTTTTCTGTGTGGAACTTTGCAGACCTGCTTTGCTTTTGATATCTGGGTTTGGATCTTTGGCTATAATCATGGCACTGACCCTTTACAGACACCAGCATCCTGTTAATTTATACCTTCTTTTTGGATTTGTAAGTATTTATATAACTTTGTGGTATGATAGTTGGAGTATTGCTTTGTTTAGGAACAGAAGGATTCAAATCTCTGTGTGATAAATTGGTTTAAACAGATCATGGGTTAAACATTCCATTATTTCTGACCTCTTGGTTTCCAACATAGAGACTTTTTTTATACTTTATTGTAATGAAACTTAATTTGAAATTATCTTTTAGAAAAACTCAGTGCCCATACTAGCCTTCAGCCCAGACATCAATAATATGTTTGAAGTTCCCATTTGCTCTTGTTTTGAAACAGCTAAAAGGAAGTCGGTGCAGACACTTAGCTGTCTTACAAGATATTAAGAGTATATTAATTTTATAGCCTCTGAATAGTTTATAAGAAGTGTGGTAAGAGTGATGTGTGCTCTGAGTAGAAAATCTAAATTACATTTTTCTATAGTGGCTGTTTCATTCATTTTCAGTTTATATTGTATTCTTTTTATGTAACACAACAGCTTCTTGTTCTCATATACAAAGATTAAACAAGAAAGCTAATGTAATGCATGCTGGGATTATGTAACAGAATGGGACTTGTTGCATGTAAAGTCTGTGTGTTGTGTGTGTGTGTTTGGGTTTTTTTATCCTTGTAATTTTTTGTTTTTACTTTTTGTAGACCCTACTGGAAGCACTGACAGTTGCCATTACAGGTAAATGGTAGCCATCCTTGTGTCTGATTCCGTAAAGAAATTTGAAAAGGAATCCAGTATCTTGTAGTAATTGTCATCTGACATTCCCAGATGTGACTAAAATGATAATAAATTCTGTTTGAAAATTTTAATGACAGTGATACAAATTTAGCAAAAAAATCAGGGAATCAAGGGAGAAAACTGGATTCTGATCCAGAACTGAAACTGTACAAACCTGAAGTGAGAAATGAGGTGTGCTGTCTGCTGTTCAGTGCAGCTAGCAATGTTCTTTTCTAGGCAGCCAGAAATACTAGGTTTGTCTGCAGTGTCAAGAGAGCAGACTTCCAAAAGTCCTGCAGTTGGCCACCACCCCATAAAGTAGCTTGTGTGCAAAGAATAGAGCTTCACTCTCTCTGGTGTCAAATAGGCACTCTCAGCAGGAGCTGATCTGGAAGTGAAATATCCCCACCTCCCCCCTCAATTTCCTCCAAGGGAATTTGAGTTTGGACAGTTTTGTACCTCGTTGTCAGGGTTGAGAGGCCTGTGTGCAGACAAGTCATGGCATCAACTTGCACTGTAATTTCCAGCATAAGTTGAAACATCTTCACTGTGGCTTATGATCTCCTGCAAAAAAAGGTCATTTGGGGAAAGGAAAGATTATGGAGGAAAGAAAAAAGTTCTACTTGTTTCTGTTTCCCCTCTGATCTCCTACTCAAAACTTTATGAGCCTTCACAGAAGACTAATTTTTTTTTCCTGGTTTCAGTATCATGAAAAATTCAGATAGCCTTTTCCTTAAGATCTTATATAACTGTGTTTAAAATACTACTTATTTCTCTTTTGTGTTTGTTTTTTATTATGAGTAGGGTAGATCTGTTATTTCCATTTAAGAAGCTACAGCTATGAAGGTAACTGTCAAACTTAGCTAATGCAAGAGTCCATGAGTCCTATGATCATGATTTTGAAGTGCAGAGACAAGTTCAGGCATAATTTACTTTTTTCTGTTCAAAGTTAAGATGATTTTTTCTTCCTGTCTGTGAAAGTTTAAACTTCTGCTTCCTCAAAAGATAACTCAGAAAATGCAGAGTGTAGTGTTCTTTAAATGACAGTTTATTTTTTCTGTTCTTAGTGAGTTTCTATGATGTGTCCATCGTCTTGCAAGCCTTTATTCTTACTACTGCTGTATTTCTTGGACTGACAGCATATACGTTGCAGTCAAAGAGAGACTTCAGCAAATTTGGAGCAGGGTATGTTGTCATCATAATGATTTATTTTTTTTTTTAAGATAATTTTTCCTTTTAAAGGAAACTGTGCAGATATAAGAAGGAATATATGTCATTAGAACCTGTTTCAAGGGGATGGTGAGGGTGTTATTTATCTTAAATTATTAATTTTATGCAGTTCTGCTTTCTTGGTAAGAAATTATTTTTTGTGATTATGATTCTTACAACCATAGTATTATACTAGAAAACCAGTTTAACTGGATTTTTCACTGAGACAGAAGGCAGCTGCTTCAAATATTTATTTTTTAAAAAATAAAATTAGGACATAACTTTTGACAGCTTTATAAAACAGAATTTTACTGCTGCTACCAGCAAATAGTTGGCATCAAAGAATTATGAACATTTACTTACCAAATACATTGTGAAGAGGTTTTATAAGAAGGGAAGACATTTAAAGGAAAATATGTTGCTCACAGTTTAATTTTTTTTTTTTCAGACTTTTTGCTTGTTTGTGGATTTTAATCTTCTCGGGGTTCTTGAAGGTAAGATACCTTGTGTTCAAGGTTAAAAAATATTCTTTAACATAAATCTTTTAGTAACTTGTAGTATAACAAAAAGATTTTTGACAGTACAATATAGCTTAATGAAAGAAAATTCCTAACCAGATCCATACTGTTGTAGATCATGCTGGTGATCTTTTAACTGTTCATTTCCAGTTCAAATTTTTGTTGGATGCTGTTCTTGCTTATGTAAAGGTGGTATTTGTATTGATTGGCAGAACTTCTCAGTTGAGACCTACTACTTCATTGGGAGAATGGGAAGGAGGTTTGGGGTTTAATTATATTTTGTTTTCCTGATTTTTTTCTGCTGTTAATATGCTAGAGACAGGAGCTTCCTCTCAAGTCGGGGCACTTTTACTCAGTTAAAGAGATTGTATGACTGGGGACTATATGAAATAAGGACATTGATATGTCATCGTAATATTGTATTTGTGTGTACTTAAGTATCCTTGTTTTAAGTGTGGTGTATCATTATGCAGGTTATTTTAATATTTAAAAGAAAATGAAATTTATGAATTTTTTTTTCATGTTTAATTTGCCTCCAGCTGTTTTTCTATAGCGAAACAATAGAGTTGGTGTTTGCTGGTGCTGGAGCTCTTCTGTTCTGTGGATTTATTATTTATGACACTCACGTGCTGATGCACAAGTTGTCCCCTGAAGAGTACATACTGGCTGCCATTAGTCTCTACTTGGACATCCTCAATCTCTTCTTACACCTGCTGCGTTTACAGGAGGCATTTAATAAAAAATAGTCAGAAGTGGGATAGCCTACATGAAGTAAAGTGTTTGGATTATCTGCAAACTGTGTAGTTCTGTCTTTGGGAGACTGAATATTTATTACTTTTTCATTCCATTAATATTGATCTCTCCTTAGCCAAAAAAAAAAAAAAAAGGCTTTTTTAAGCAGCTAAAGTTCTTCTCTAGAATATTGTGGCAGGTACAGCCTCCCCAATTGACAAAACAGGGCAAAACCAGGGTGTAATGAAATGGTTTGGTACTTCTCAAATGTTAAGCTGTATTTCATGGTGATTAACTGGTGCCTCAGGCTTTAGACCCTTTGCCTGGGCTTGCCCCCTCATCAATTAGAATGACCACAGTGCACCCTCGACTAGGGTATAAATTGAGCCCCACCTAAGATCCAGTTGAGTTAATTCTTTGTAGAGCAGTGGGCCTGGCAGTTGGACCCTCCCCTTGGAGATGCCATCCAAGGATAATTCCATGGGTTGAGCGAGTCTCCATGGATTGAATGAGCCTCATCCTTCTTTTGGTGAGTGATACTTAGGGCACTCTTGCTCTACCATGTGCTTTGGGCACATCCAGTGTTCTACCATCATCTGTCCACCTGGTTATGTCCTCATAAAAGGCTATCAGGTTGGTTAAGCATGACTTCCCCTTGGTGAAGCCATGTTGACTGCCCCTAATGACTCAGGTTCTCATGCAACCTGGGTGAAACTGAGACAGAGTATTTGTGGAGAGTCTCTTTAACTGGGGGTGATTGGATACTGCTGAGTGATAATGAGGCAGCAGGATTTTGGGGTCCCAGAGTGTTTTTGGGTGAGGGGCTGCCAGAAGACCAGTTGCTCACATCCCGAGTAGCTTATTGGGCTGGGGGTGTACACCCTAAAGAAAGGGGAGAGCTGGCTGTTACTCGGGTAGGATGACAGTAGTTAACATGCTGCTGTCATTTCAGTCACTTCTTTAATCACTTAATTTGCACTTGACATAATTCACAATTAAAATGTTTGACAACTTCTGATTGCCCCAGAGTAAGCCTCTCTCTGCTGTTCTGTAGCTGCTTGAAATGTTTCCTTTGGGATTCTAAGTGCTTGTACCACATAAAGGTAGCCTTATGTAAGTAAAACATTGTGCAATGTTTTACTAAGCTGATTTTTTTTTTTTTTAGTTTTTGTTTGGTAAAATGAAATGCTGTCTCTAACAGATCCTCTGTTCTTGTTAAGGGCTGTCAGATTATCATGTAAACTGGGAGGGTGTTAATTAAAGGGAATGTTCTTCATTTAAGTGTTATTTATTGCCTGTCTTTCAGTGTTCTGAAAAATGATTTGAAGATTGATTTTGGCATTTTATCAACTTGTGTATATCAAGGTTAATTGTCTGTCAATAAAAATTGAAAAACCTTTAGCCTGTGCTTGCAGCTGAGACTGAAGAACTTCAGGGTGCTGGGAATGGGCACTGCAAACCCTGACTGGGCAGGCAAGCGCTTGCTGATGGGGGGAGGTACCACCACAGTGGCCACTTTCCAAGCTGCTGAAATCCTGTAAGGGCAGGCAGGGTAAAAAAATATTTTGAAAGGCTTTCTTACTTCACATTTGGTGTGGGAAGTATTGTTACCACTTGTTTGCCCTGTCAGGGAAAGGTTAACAAAAGGGCAGCATGGTACTTGGGAAACGTCCCATGTCCTACCACCAGCAGTAGTAACGTGTTCTTTCTGTGCTGGGACTTGGCTGAGGCTATTGAATCATAGAGTCATAGAATCATTAAGGTTGGAAAAGACTTCTAAGATCAAGTCCAACTCTCGATCCAACACTACCACAACCACTAACCATGTCCAGAAATGCCACATCTACACACTTTTTGAACACCTCCAGGGATGGTGATTCCACCACTTCCCTGGGCAGCCTGTTCCAGTGCTTGACTGCTCTTTCAGTAAAGAAATTTTTCCTAATGTCCAAATGAAGCCTCTCCTGGTGCAACTTGAGACCATTTTCTCTTGTTCTATTGCTTGCTACATGGGAGAACAGACTGACCCTCACCTCTCTACAACCTCCTTTCAGGGACCTGTAGAGAGCAACAAGGTCTCCCCTCAGCCTTCTCTTTTCTTCTCTAGACTAAGAAGTCCCAGTTCTTTCAGCTGTTCCCCATAAGACATGTTCTCCAGACCCCTCACCCGCTTGGTTGGTTGCCTCTGGACCCAACTTCTCTCTTATAGAGTGGTGCCCAAAACCGAACACAGTGCTCAAGCTGCAGGCTTACCAGTGCTGAGTACAGAGGACAATCATTTCACTGGTCCTGCTAGACACGTTATATTTGATACAAGCCAGAATGCTGCTGCCCTTCTTGGCCACCTGGGCACACTGCTGGCTCATGTTCAGCCGGCTGTCCACCAGCACCCCCAGGTCCTTTTCCACTTGGCAGTCTTTCAGCCACACTTCCCCAAGCCTGTAGTGCTGCATAGGGTTGTTGTGAACCAAGTGCAGGACCGGTACCGGGCCTTGTTGAACCTCATACAATTGACCTCAGCCCATCAATCCAGCCTATCCCGATCCCTCTGCAGAGCCTTCCTACCCTCGAGCAGATCGACACTCCCGCTGAATTTGGTGTCGCCTGCAAGTACGAGTCGTTTGGAGCAGGCGCGGTGGCTTCTCTCTCCGGCCCTGGGGTTCCATTAACAAACGCGTGGCTGTGGCCAAGAGCAAAACTTCGCTTTTTCCCCTCGTGATGAAGCCCGTGTTTATTTGTTCACCCATCTCCGCCAGCCTCTACCCGCCCTGGGGGCTGTCTGTGATTCCGCACCTACGTCACGCAGCCGCTCCGCGGCACAGGCTGGGGGACGAGTCTCGCCTTCCTCCCGCCGGTGGCGACCTTGAGCACGCGCGCTCGGAGAGTTACGGTAGAAGCCGGTGTGCTGCGGGGCGGGGCCTGGCGCGCGCAGGCCGCAAGAGGAGCCAAGCGTTAGTGTGGACGCCGGGCCTCGTGCGCGACCGGGGTGAGCCGGGGGGAGGGCAGGGGTGAGGGGTGGTTCTCGTGTCCGCGCGCTGCCCGGCCGTTGAGAGGGTGGCTGCTGAGCTAACGGCTCCTCTGCCCTGGCCTTGTCTCGCCATCACTGTCTGCCTCTTCCCTCTCCTCAGGACATGGCGAAGAGCCTGAGGAGCAAATGGAGGAGGAAGATGCGGGCGGAGAAGAGGAAGAAGAACGCGCCCAGGGAGCTGGAGAGGCTGAAGAAAATCCTGGGAACCAACGCGGATGTCGTCATGGAGGAGGTCAAGGAGGTGGCGACCGTGCTGCCCCCCGAGAAAGTCCTGGAGCAGAAGGGTGAGCTGGGCTGTTGCCGGGCGCCGCTGGAGTTACCGGGAAGGCCCCACCGGCAAGCCAGGCCCGGCCTCACGGGAGCCGAGCTGCTCGGGCCCACTGGGGCCCGGTGTTGCTACACGCCTGCCTTTTCAGTGCCCGGATATCTTCCCCCTCCATCCCCCCTCCATCCCCTTTTCGGTCACGTTTCTAGCGTCTTTTTGAGTATACCGGCGTTTTTTTGTTGCTGTCACGCAAGTGCAGGGATAGCCTGTGGTATTATTTATTGCTATTCCTGTGGCTTTCATTATCGTGATTATACTTAGGGTTATTCCAGGTCGAGAAAATCAAATCTTTACCTTTAAAGCCAAGAGATGTTATGAAATAGTTGAATCTGGTCATCTCACAACATTAGCTTCTGTACTGGATCCACTCACTTGTGGAACAAGCTCATTATCTTTTGATTTAAAATATGTAGTGCGGCATCTCTTTGTGACGATAGGTGAATGAGAATTCACCACTTAGCAGTTGTTCCAATCACACCATTATATTTCTGGTTAAACTGGAGATAGGATATAGCTTCTCTCCTGGTTTAAGGACACTAAATACATAAAAGTTGGACCTAAATCTAAAGTAATTTTGTAGAGATTTTATCAAGAATAGAGGATTTTGGGTTTTTACCTCTTTAATGTTCCATCTCAAGGTAGGGGTAATAGGAACATTGGTTTTTTTATGCTAATCAATGCTGCATTGCACATGATGCAAGAGTGGTTGACATTAGGTGGGTACAGATAATGCTGTATTTCTCTCAATTTCTTGAATAGGATGTAATCTGTAAAGGAAGTAGCCCAGGAAGTGGAAACACAGGTTTTATACAGCTACATATTGGACAGGACTCAGGAAGACACCTTCTCTTTCCAGAACTGCAGTCTAAGTCATTGTCCTTTTTTCTTCTCCAGTTTATGCCACTTAAGCTGTAAGGATAGTGATGGTTTATGGGACATGCAGAAGTCTCTTGAGACACCACAGCGCGGATATAGAATAATGCTAGTAATCACTGTCAGTCATAGAGGTTTGTCAGTATTTCAGAAATTAGGAAAGATCGGGAAGTGTTGTGAGATTGAATAGCAGAGCCTGTAATCTATATTGAAAATGGAAGTAGAATGCTGTATGAAAATACTTTCCCAGTTAAGGTAGCTTGGAGTAATTGGTTATTTTATCCATGGTTCTGATTTGTCCCCTAAACCACATGTAAAAATTGTTAGTTACGGGATTACTAGGATTGATTTTCCAAAATGTTTCAGGACATTGTCAGCCTTCTGATACTTATAATGATGTTTCCTCCAACTTCAGTGTCTTAAATGTAGTTTCTGAAGCTCTCTGTCATTCCTGCACACCCTTCCAATTCTGCTGACAACTTTTTTACAAGTGGCTGGTTTCATTTAGCTTTTGTAGAGAGATAGCAGCATCAGAAATACATAATATTTACACACAGATATATATTTCACAAAACAACTACAAGTTTTGTGAAAATAGTGGTGTCTTTGAGAGGACTCTTTGGCACTAACTTCGTGACCACAAGGGATTTCACATCAGGAAATGTTACAAGGGACTGAGGTAGCTGAAGGCTTCATCCAGAACATGTGCTGTCTATGGACAGATGAATAATTTTCCAGCCTAAGAAAATATATAGATGTCTTAGGGATATTTTCCTGTGGTATTTCAAGGTATTTTTCACAGCATGCTGGGAATATTTTTTTTTCAAGTTTCTATTGTTAGGAGAAAAAGTAATGGAAGGTCTCTCTAGCCTTTGGTCAAAAACAGTTTTGTAGATGTTTTTAAAACTTTGTGGGCACGCACATTATTTTTCAAGATAATCATATATATTCAGTCTGCTTTATTTACCTACTTTTATACTTTATTTTTCTTGGTCCTTTTGTCTTTGTCTTTAACCTCTTTGATAGGTTTTCTTTATGCCCTTGGACCACTTCTGTACAGTAGGTTCCTTCTTGTTACTGATCCCTACGGCACCCTTGAGATAGCCAAGTATGATGAAAAAGTTGTGCTGTGTGAACAACTGGTATTTTTTGTCTAGGAGTATTTCTTCATTTAGTTAACATTGCAGCTGACATTTATTGTGGATGTGCTTTTTTGCCATCAAAAGTTGTGTATGACAGGACAGGAATCAGAGAAGGAGCTTATCTAGAGTTGGTTTTCTTGGGGTGTTGGGGTTTTTATGTGTTGTTGGAGGCCATCTCTCCTATGACATTTGGAAAATGCCGTTAAGAGGGCCTCGTGTTGTGTTTCTCTGCCTCAGGAGGCTTCTGGAGCTGGAACTTTTTTTGCTGCCTGTCCCAGCAGACTGTAGGCCCCTCTGCTGATTCTCTGCTGACTGGAAGTATTTGTATCCCAGCTTTAGGACTCCCTACCCACATCTCTGTGGTGCAGATCTCCGTAGACTATCAGCATTCTTCAACCGTTGAAGCAGCACATTGGCCTTTTCCTCATTAACTTTGTCTCCTGACATCAGACAGGCACAATAGAAAAAAGTCCTTTTTTTCTCTCTGTAAAAGTTCATGATAACGCTTTTAGAATTGCACGTGGATGGCTTGGAAACTAGGTTGAAATTAAATAGTAGAGCACTGTTTAGATCTGTGCTTAACAAGGTTGTTACCATTGTAGCCTTCTAGTGTTTTCTCACTGAGACATGATGTTCACATGGTGTTTCACTAGCTGGAGACACCGTTCTTGGAAGTGACCATGTCACAGGCAGTCTTCCCAATCCTAGAGATTAATTCTCTATTTCAGTCTCTAAATATATTGAACTTGACCTCGTGCTCACTTTTTGAGGCAAATGTAGCTTCACTGGTTTCATGCTTTGTACTGTCATATTTCAGCTTTCCTATTTATTCTTTTTCTTCACCTGTCTTCACCTTCCGCTCAATTTAATTTTTTAGAACAGATCTTAAACACTACATCATAAAAAGTGTTTAATTGTGCATATGTTTCAGTAAGCTTATGGCTTCCTATATAGTTGAAGAATTTGTTGGAGACCACACACAATGTTTTTAGACGCAGCATTAGAACAGATGGCAGACTGAAAAATAAGGTGCTTTGCCCAGACATGGGCCTTTAGGGAAAATTGTGCATATTTACTGTCAACTGTTGAAGTTCCTGGGTTGCAATCGTGTTGTTTGGAAAGCGCTTTCAGTGTATAAAACCTTCAGCTCTCTATGTACAAATACTGTTGTGCATAGGGATATTTTTGTATAATTTTCGTAAATCTAGTAATGAAATAGCTTCTATGGAGCAGATTCATGTATTTTACTCACTATAAATACCATTCTTTTTCAGATGACTGCAAAATGGACACAGATAATAAACGAAACAAAAAAACTCTTCTAGACCAGCATGGACAGTACCCAATATGGATGAATTCCAGGCAGAGAAAGAAGATGAAGGCACAGCGAGTTAAAGGGAAAAAAAAATCAAAGTTGGCCAAAGGCCTAGTCTGGTAAAATCAGAGTTTTGTAAGATCACATATATTTTACTTCCAAAATAAATATCCCTAATAAGTACATGATATTTTTGTGCTTGGCCACCAAGTATAATTTATTGTGTTGCGTGAACTTTTGCAGAGACTGTTAGGCCAGCAAATGATGAAAGCAATATCAACTTGGCGTCTGCCAAACTTAAAAAATATGAAAAGCAAGCTGAGTGCCTTTGAATCGACTGAGTGTCTGGGGCTATCTGTTTTCTTGAGGGGGATGGTCTTCATCTTTTCTATTGTGAATGCTGAAAACGCTAAAGGAAATCCTCAAACTGATGAAACTGTAAATGGTTTTTGTAGTATGGTCTTTGCCAATGTAACTTGTCTTTTAGTAAATTTAAACAAAGGGTTCTGTAAACTCAACATATCCTTTAAATTCTTCTGTAAAATTACTTTTGTTGCACCGATGTGTGTTGCATTTAACATCTGGCAATTAAAGAAAATTGGATTTTAACATGTAACTTTAAAAATTGTGCACTGAAATCAACACCAAGGCTTCATGAAATTTCTGTAAGTAGAAAGAAAAAGTCTCAGTCTGACTTTAATTCAGAAAGAGAAAGTTGTTGGAACAAAGAAGTGTTTCACTGCTATCTCTGACTGAAATATTCTAGGAAGTAAATAACTGAAAGTAAACCTGATTCTTTTATTATTATGAGAGAATTCCAAATGCACAGATTGGAAGTAAAATGGTTTTATTTGAGGCTTTTTTCCAAGTTTTAGTAAGGTAAATGAGAATTTACTTTTCCATATGTATTTCCAGTAGCCTTTTATTCCTCTTAAAATGATACTCATCTATCATGCTTTATGATGTGAGCATAGAATAAAATATTGCATGACTGTGTGACGGATGCCATTTATATGTGATTAGCTACAGTTGGTTGAATATTACTCCGCAATAACATGTGATGACAGATACAAGAACTAGTTGCCCTGAAAGCTTGTATTTTTAAAATGTCTCTCATTTCAAGGATGGAAATAATTACAGTGCTGGTCCTGCAGTGTGCTGCATTCATCGTTACAGAGCATAAACTTTGTCCAGCTTCATCTGAGACAGGATCCACATTCTGTAATTGCCCACAAATTGTAGTATGTGTCTGTTGTGATAACTTGAGTGTAGGAAACAGGGTTTATTCTTCTAAAAGTAGTTGCACTACCTTACACTGTGCTAAAATCCACTAAGAAGAACTCAACCTGACAGAAAATTTAGTTTTCCTGGAAAAATGCAGTGAGGTTTTTATTATTATTCTTGTTAGGGGAAAAGCATTCTGTTGCTCAGATAACTATAAAGGTGTTGGAGGGAATACATGTTTTCACATATATTGGTAGTTAATGAGACTTGGTAAGATGTATAGATCAAAGTTTACCAAATCACATGCCATTAGTAACTTTGTACTTTAAAAATACTTCCATTAAGTTGATAATAACTGCTAAAAACCAAATGCTTCTCTTAATTCTTTTTTTTTTGTTTTATTAGATAAATGAGTCTAGATTTCAGTATCAAATATGTTAGCATATAGATTAGTGCTGCTTTAAAATTGATTAATGTGGAAGAAAGTTCTTTAAGTTTCTTAATTATATTTATCCAGAAGTGGAATGGAATGAACAGTCAGTTTGTATTTCTTTACAATTTTAATGATGTAGGCTGTATGGTGCTTAATGTGTGCTTTGAGGAGTTGTGGAGGGGAGCTTCTTGGATTTTAAGTGCTAACAATTTGTTATTTTTCTGTAGAGTAAGTATAGTGCTATTTTTGACATACGTGTTTGTAAATCAGATGACTTGCAAACAGCTGCTGGTGGGAAAGCAGGCCGCTTTTCCTGAGTGGAGATAATCAGACCTACTCCAATTTAAGGGTATGACTTCAGAGTGAGTTTATTGCCATTCTTCAGGTGCATGGCCACACTCTGTGTCTCATCTTGATCAAGGCTGCCACTGCTGTACTTGCCTTACCCTCCTCTCTGGAGTTGTTCCAGTTCTGTCTCTGTTCCTTCCTCTGTATGCACAACTAAATATTCTTTTTTATTTCTGCTTTTGTGACCTAGCCCTGAGCTTTGTTGCACAAATTTGTTAGTGTGCTGCTTTTGTGACCAGATACAGAATTTGAATCTCAAATGAGAGATGGCAGATGCTGCACTGATCTTTTATTTAGCAGTTGTTTCCTACCAGCTGAAACAATACTAGCTGTGTGAGGTATTTCCTTCATGGTGTCCACGATACCCTTTAACAGGTTCACTTAAACTACAGATATTTTAAGACATCCTGTTTGTTTTTTGAGCTGAAACAGAGGATAAGAAAGGAATAAACTCTAGTCTTTGCTGGAAAGTAGCTCTTGGTCTAGTACCAATATACTTTTGTACAACAAACATGACAGGTAAGGCACAGCTCTAACTAACCAGTCCAAACCCCAGGAAGAATTTTGAGAGCCTGCTTGGGTGGGATCTCTAATCCAGGCCGAAGGCTCGCTTGTAGACAGGAACATGGCTAAATGTACAGCATGGGTGTAACCTCAAAGGTGGAGTCACAGGTGCAGCAGGGAAATGTTAACATTCTGGGATTTCAGCATAGGTGCGTATTGTCATTTTGTATTTGGAATTTAGTGTAGATCTGCTTTGAGCAGCTATATTTTTGAATGTGAATACCAAATTTTTAGTTGTCATTGAGTACATTGCTGAATTTGAAACCTGTTTCATCAGTTGATGAAAAAAATCATTTGTCATTTGTGTTTCTTTAGAGTAGAAAATGAATTTAAACATATTAGGCCAAAATATGTTTAAAAAGCCTATTGAGGGATTTTTGAAGAAGTAAACAATCTTCTTCTAAATAGTGTTCTATTATATCATAATTTGTTGATTCAGCAAGCTGGTTTGGTTTTTTTTAATTGTGTAACCACTATTATGAAAATGCCTTGTTGAAATTTGCTACCACTGTAACTGCCACCCCCCTGCAAAGTGCTGTGATAGCTGTATTTCGTGGACCTACAAAAGGCAGGGGTAATCATGTAGAGGTTTTGAATGAAGCATAAATGCCAGAACTGAAAGAACAAAATACTGTCATTTTATGGAAATGTTTGTGTATAAAATGTGTGTATACAGTATAAAAACTGCATTAGGAAATGGCTAAATGTCCTGCACATTGTTTGCAGATTCCTGACAAGACAATGTCTTCTCTTTTTGACGCAGCGTGCAGGACTTGGTTTTAAAGTGAGCTAGGTCAGATGCCTAAAATAACTGCTGGTGGTGGTACAGTTCCTGAGCTTTCCTGGTCGCTCATTCCTGCTCTGGGGCACCCTAGTGGGTTGGGGAACTAATCTTGCTGAGATACACTGAAAATATTTCCATTTTTTTCAGCTGGGTCGATTTACAGCCTCACTGTACAAAAAGCATTGTCAGTAGGAGGCAATACAAGACTGGGAACAGCTGGTGGAGGCAGCGGGGCTGTGAGAGACACGCCTGTGACTTAAGCACTGATCTCATGGGCCACCTTTCCTCCTGTGGCACTAACAGCTCTCTTGTAATGCAGTCACCACACAGTATAGTGTTTAGAAGATGGGAAGAGGATCTGGAGGTTAGGTCAAGCAAATGCTTTGAATAGTGATTTTGAAAGTGTTATTCAACGGAGGGTATAATATTAGAATAATTGAGGCCAGTGTTCTTTCTTACAGTCCCTGTTACTTTGTGCTGTAGTGCTCCACTGGTACAAGTAGTCAGCTGCAAGCTTTTACTTTCAGGTTGCTTTATCTTGGCTTTGTCTGCAGCTGACACTGTGGTCATAGAGTAGGCTAAATCTAGTTTGGGGATGTCTAGTACTGGATAGCCACATGGTGCAAAATGTGCCTCTGATACATGGTCACAACTTTGTTTTGTTTCCTTTTTTAAAAAAAAAAAAAAGTAGCCCTCCTTTATCTGTCCAAAGGCTCTGTACTGTTTCTGCCGTGCTACCTTCTCCTCCTGCAGCCTGCGGAGTCATGTGAGTCCTAGTGAATTTGATGGAAGCTGGATGTCTGATCTGTGTCAGATTTGTAGTGTGAACTTGAGTGATGTTAGAGATGATAGGACTACAGCCTTAGCATTGCAGGAATCTGAGAGGTGCAAAGCAGTCTCTTCTAGGTAGCATGGTCTTAACTGAGTTATGGCAATTGTGGTGATGGTTGGAGCCCAAAGCAATAGCTACAAATTGCTCTCTTCAGGCCAGGGTTTTGCCATCAATTTTAACTTATCTTAGGGTGAGGTTTTGGGGGAGGACTGATCTGATAGCTCACTGCTGCACGAAGAGGCTCTTCAACATTTCCCCTTCCCTTCTCCGGCTGTGCTGCTTGGCTCATGATTTCTTACTTAGGAGAAGTAGGCATTGGGATTTGTTTGTTTGTTTGTTTTGAGCTAAAAGAGAGAGAGAAGTGATAACTTTATTCCATTTAATAAACACTGCACGATTGTGAGAAGCCCCCCATTCCCACAGCCCTTTTATTCTTCCTACACCAGTATTCTGATTTCAGCTTATCAATAGCAGCAGTATTCAAAGAGAAGGCAGAATGGGAAGAGGAGGATTTTTGTGCTGCCCCCCTCCCTCTTCCCAAGCACTTTAAAATCACTCTCGCAGGTCTCATTTTTCTGATGCACATAAATTGGTATGAAAGGTCTGAAATGTTAGAAATGGCACATGGTCTGGCAATAGGGCTGTGTGTCAAGGGTCATACCCAAGGTAGAGTGAGGACTGCTTTATGAAGGGCTTGTATACTGAGAGCAAACCAGCAGTGACTTCTTGCACTGTCAATCTAGTCAACTATTCAGGAGAAAGGTTATGCATTATATTCTAGTTTGGTGAACTATTATCAAGCATATTTTCCATCTAATTTTCTTGCATGACTTCTAAAGTCTGAATGTAGATTTTAGAGTGTTTTTAAACTTTTGTCTTTAACCAGAAACAAGGGTTGTGAACAGTATTTCAGAAAGCAAAAGCGCATTTGTCTCAGTACTACTCATCCAATTCAGTCCAGCTGATCCATTCATACCTGTCACTGTTAGGTGGAACACATATAGTGTCTCTTTTCTGGAAGCTGACAAATTCATAATGTGTAGGTGCAACAGCCATTCCATGCTGCACTTTCTACCTGAGTCTTTAAATTACTTCAACAACAGACATTCTGCAAATTTGGCTTTGACAGTTTGTAATGTCTGTGTATGAAACAAGATCATTGATTGCCCTTCCTGGCCTGGCACTATCAGCCCTACAGTTGGTTCTGATTTCTGTCCATCTCGCATCTGCAGAGTGGATCAGAACTGCATTTTATCTTGCAAGTGAATACAGAAGATTTCTATGGAGGATTAGAGGGAGGGCTCTTTGTCAACAGTTTCTTGCTCATAGAGTCTCAGGTTTAGATCATGATCACTGCTACTGAATATCCTCACCCCAAATGCAAAATTCAAGTTAGTTCACTTAATATAAATAATATGTGCAAAAAGATATTTAAAACTAAATTGCTTGTGAGAAATAGTTATGAAAGACAATACATTGCTGCTTCTAAACTTCTTGCACTCCCTTGGAAGGTGGTATTGTCAGAGGATGCAAAGAAACCGCAGACCGCAGTGCCCCAGGTTGTGTGGGAAGCTGATGGTGGATCTGTAAACTAACCAGTCCAAATCCCAGCCTGGTGGCCTCAGACACACTAATTGGTTTGTTTTTTTCTCTCCTAAATGCTCTCAAGGCTGGCTGAGTTACTGTGAAAATGACACAAGGTTAGCCAGGCTTGTTCTAGAGCATCTGCAGCCACAGCTTGGTCCATATACTAGCAGTTGCCTTGACTGCTCATCATAGCCTTGGCTGTTACTGTGTTAAAAAGAAAAAAAAAAAAAAAATCCCCAAATGTAAGATCATCCATGGGACAGATGGCAAGTTGGTCTGTTGAAGTGCTGGGGCATGGGCTGTGCGCCCCCGAGTTCGAGTTGACCTGTGAATGAGTCACAACCCAGCAGTATGTTTTGTTTCCCAAATGGTTTCAGGCCCCAGAGGCGGAACGTGGCCCACCTGTGTGAGGCCCTGCCTTCCCCCAGGTGATCATGGTTGGGGTGGTGAGCAAGGCCAGAACTATATCAACCAGGAACTGATCAGATTGAAGTGAGTTCCTGTTGGGGCCAGTTGGAGGAGCTTTCTGTTGTGGCCAACTTGCTGGGCTCTCTCAGTGGTGTGTTCCCCCTTGGTTTCAAGATGGAGAAGAGCAACAGATTAAGAATAAAAGATGAAGGTATGCTGAGGGGATGTTGCTGAGTTTGGTGTTGGCCTGAGGAAGAAGAGAGCTAGCAGCACAGCTGTTTTGCAGTAACTTTAGGAACCATTGCTCTAGTATAGAGTATGACATATTTATATATGGACACCTATGTTTCTCTCTATCCATTTTAAAGCTATAACTAAGTTCACATCAAGCATTAGGCCTTCTCTTCTTCTTTCTTGAGGGAGAAAATTGCATATGGAGTTCTTGTTATTTTGCTTGCTGTTTAGAATGAATACTAATCTGCTAAACCCTATAAGTGTCTAGTGCTTTAGAAGAATTGTTATAAAACTTAAAAGTAATCATTTGCAGTCATGTCCTTAGCCAAACAGTAAGATGCTAACAGCCATTGCATGTCCTTAACACATGCTATCAAAGCTCATCTCCAGAATTCCCCCCTGGCTAGTTGTAGAGGGGTTGGAGTTTGAGGAACTATTTTATTTTCTTTTTCTATGGAAAAGAATCTTTTTGTCTAGCACCTTGACAAGCTCTTGACAGATGTTCCCAGCACTGAGACTGAACTTGTGCTTCCATGTCTGTGGTTGCCTTGTAGTAGTGGAGGAGGAGGAAGTAGAAGGGACACCAGGCGCTGTGTTCTCCTGGTCACCATTTCCCCATTTCACCGTCCGTAATGGTTATCCAAATTCACCAGTACAAGAGACTGGACTATCTGCCGTAGTGCTCAATGGCATCACCCCCTAAACAAGCGATTCAACCTGAGCAGTGACACAGCTGAAATGAGTTAGTGGCTTCAGCCCATTTCTTCCTACACGAGTTCCCAACATCACTAACCAGCCCATCTCGGGGTACTTTGAGAAAGCTGTTGTGATGAATGAGCCTCCTTCCAAAGCGCAATCCCACCAGGAGGCTGCCGGTCCCGGTGCTGATGCTGCGGGCACGGAGCCTTCCTGCAGCCCGGGGCTTGCTTTGGGAGCCGCTGCCCGGTAGGTGGCACCGGCGGCGGCCCCGTCCCGGCAGGCAGCGGGAGGGAGTCAGCCCAACCTTTAACGTGTCCCCAGTTCAACGACCGTGTGAGAAATCACATCTCCAATACCCTGTACAATCTTTTTTCGTTTAAGAAATATCATCGGTTTCCAATTGGGGCTTGTATCAACCGCAGGAAAATGCTCGACTCTGTGTATGTTGCAGAATATTGCAATATTCTGCAGGAGTCTGGAGGGAGGGGGGGAGGGTTTGCTGTGGGTAATTCTAGTGGGTTTAGGTTCACCGTCTTCCAAACTGCCTGAAAATCTGCCAGAATTATTGTCAGATCTTTTGTACCAATAAGGAGTTATATTTAAATGTGTAAAAATCACTTCATATTTTTACAGATTTCGGTTATCCACTAAAAATATACTAAAAGTGTTACATGCTATGAATGCTTCTCCAAACTACTTTTTTTTTTCCTTAAACGTGTTATTTTTCCAGAAAAGGACACAAAGGGATCCGTGACTCCATCTGATATATAGTGTTTTGTTTTTAAAAGGAAGGTTCTTGAAAAGCCTTCTATCAATCAACTGAAACATTTTAATGAAAATTTCAGAAACTCAGTAGAAGGAGAGTTGTTTTATATTTGCTTGTTTTATTTGGATTTTAAAATCTCCACGTGGTGATTTCAACTAAGGTCCTGTGTCAAGGAAACCCAGAAGTGAAGTTGACCAGAGACAAGTAAAAATGCCTGCGTTGTTTTCATTGTCCAAATGTAATGATGTGCAATAATTTAAACCAGCAGTTTCACATGGTTAAAAATGAATTGGATTTTTTAAAATTCTAAAATTAACCTCAAAAATACCACCAGAGACACTCAGAAACACTGTTTGTGTTAGGTTAGAATTAGTTTTGAAACTATGAAAACTGTTTTCTATCCATTCCCCCCCAAAAAAGTGTTTTTATTTGTAGGAATGCATAGAGAAAAAAATGTGTTCTTATACAAACAAAGACTGTTACAACAAAGGCATACATTCCTGCAACTATCATAGAAGCTGAGAAAAATAAAATAAAATAATCTTGTGAGTGTCAAGAGTAAGATACAAGCAAGATAAATAATATAAAATTAGAGGGAAAAAACCATTTTAAAAGTACAAAATTCATTCTGAATAAAACCATGGAAAACAAGGTTTCTTTATCAAAGCAGTAATTTTTAAAAAACAAATACACAGTGATGAAGTTGAATAAATTTATGGAATCATTTAAAACTGAAAAATATGTTTTAAGTTATAAAAATGAAATGTTGCTTAACTTGGAGAAATAGATTAACACTTTAAAAAATGTAAGTTAGATATAGATTTAATTTGCATAAATTATACAAATAAGCTAAATTTATGTTGTATCTAAACTTCCTGATTCAGTGAATGGGAATTTTGCTGTTGTCTTGCCTGGAAACAAAGATTAAAGCTTAAGAAAAAAGAGAAGCTGAAGTTCCTGCCTTCATTAAAGAACAAATGAACATCAAATACACAAAAATCTTTGCAAAACTTTTCAAATGTAAATTAAGCTTCTAAACAGATTTTAATTTTTAAAAAATTATTATTATTATTATATTCTCTTTCATTCACAATCTGTACATTTTATGATCTTATTTCTGTCAGAAACCTCACTAACACAAAAATGTAAACCAATGAATTCAGCTTCTGGTCTGCCCTGATATCTTTAGAGATTGTTTCATGAGAAACAGAGGACCCACAGCTTTCATTCACTTTTAGATGTAATGTGAATTTGCTGTGGAAGGAAATTAAATAATTTCCAAAACAGTCTTTCCCAAGTATCTTTTTTGTGTGTTTAGGGTTTAGATTCAGTGGCTCCTAATGAATTTGGATATGTTAACAGTGACTGGATCATATCCAAATATGACTTGATGGGAAAGCCATTAGTTTTCTTCCCTGAGGTTACACTGGGATCCCATCTGGTGATTGCTAATAAATGTGGATACATTCTGAAAAAAAAGAGCTTGTATTGGATTCTAGTATGAATTACTGGGAGTGTAGTTTCTTGAAGTTTTTTTCACGCACTTCAGGAAAGCAGAGTTTGGAGTACCTTAAAACTTGACAAAAGGAATGCATTGCTCACATGACATAAGCCCTGGGTTAATTTTTTTTGTTGTTCTACTGTAATTGTTTTTGCAATAGACGTGTTTGAGATCAGCAAAAATGTATTATTATGTAAAAACACTTATGAGAAAATCAAAAGCAAACCAAATTATTAGAAGCAATTTTATATTTGATTGTAGCTACAAAGTGCTTATCCTAAAATAACAACTTTAATTATCAAGTGAGTGCCTGAACAGCTTTCCTCCTTAGTGGGATGAAATCTAAATCCCATTTATCTTTCCTCTGAGCTATCCAGAGCACTTAGGCAAGTCATTTCATTTTTATATGCAGTGCTAGGGAGAAAATCTTCAGAGGAACAGAAACATATGTTTGTCTCAATGAAGAGAAAATGCTCATCCACTTCCAAAATCCTATAAATTCTTGGAAAATACATCAATACATTTAAAATAGTAAGGCTAATGGTTGTATGCTGCATATGTTGTTTGTGAACGCTACAACTATTAATTACATGCAGGGAAAGATCGCATTTCTTCTGTAAAGAAAAAACTCTGTTGTTCAGCTTTTTTTTTTTTTTTGAAAAACCAATTATTAGCCAGGGCAAATTGACCCTGGTTTTGATCAAAGGAGCAATTCATTTCACCCTGCAAATCCTGCAGCCTCACAGCTATCTGTTGTTGCAGAATGTGCGAGTCGTCTTTAGCTGCCAACCTCATCCAGGCATGAGAAAAGGGAGTGAGGGAAAACCTATAAAGCCCAAAATAAAACTGCAGATTCTTCTGGTTCTTGTCAGGTTCAGTTACAGTGGGACAGAAACAGCAGTAAATTTACTGAGGCTCTATCAGATCAAAACAGCTCCGTTATAAATATCATTCATATAAACCATGTGGGTGAGAAACTGTCAGAAGAAGAGAAGGGAAAACAGGTTTTCTGCACTTCAATAAATTATATGATGTTTTTATAGTTTATAACATAAAAAAAATAAAACTTAACATATGTATGCCTATACATGTGTGAATGTGTGCATACCCACATGGTAGTATTAACTTAAACACTCAAATGTTATACATCCAAATAGTTTATTTTAATAAAATGCAGACATTTCAGTGACTATAGATAAAATTAGAGTACGGTATAAATCTAGGAGATGAAGAGCTTTGAAGAAGTGTTTCCCATTTTCCTCAGGAGTTGACTCAATGACTTGAAGTGCTTCTGATGGGATGAGTGACATAGTCCTGCTTGGCTCTGCAACTGGTGAGTAGCTCAGTGGGTCGTGATCATCACCTTTGAAGGTGACAGGGAGGCAATGACCAAACCCCTCGTTTACCTACCCAGTTGATACAAGAAGGTTGTTTCCTATGTCTCCCTGCTGTAATTGAAATTATCAGTAAGAATCTTAGTGACATACAATTTTGCCAAGTTCTCTCTGCTTGATGGTGATGTGTTTGGCTTTTTTTACATTTTGAGAGGCCTTGATACTATTATTGGAGTACAATTAACAAATCATTTGCATTAACTACCTAGAAGTTGCCAGATTGTAATGCACTTTCCCTCCTTTCTCACCTCAGCTAGATCTAGAGCAGTGTGTTAGCTACCAGAGTTCATTAACCAGTGAGAAGTTTATATATATATGTCGGTTCAGTAAAGCATAAATGAGAGAGAACACACTAACAAAGCCATTAACGCTGCAATGACTACAGCTATACAATAAGAGAATAGGAATATATTAAAATGATGGGAATGTATCAAGCCTTTTAACAAGGGAATTAGCTTTGTTACAGAACTTCATGAAAAGTGAAGTTACATACAGGTTACACACCATCTACTGAAATGAGTAAATCTATTTGCTTCTTAGAAGTTGTCATACTTTTGGGCACACCTCTAACTTTGAGCTTTATTTTTTTAAACAATTTTCAATTGAGTTTTTTTGCCACTGTCTCTTGATTTCTTGCCTGGGAGAGCTGAGGTCATTGAGTTCTACTGTCAATGCCATGCATTTGCTGGTTTAGGTCAGCTAAACATACAGATAATTGCTTAACTTCAAAGGGGTGAACCACGGACTTCAAGATAAGGTTGGTACTTATCTGCTCAGAGTTGATTGCTCACTGCTTTACAGGTCAGCCCTTAACGACCACAGGGAGTAAAGCCAGAGCCAAAGAAAAATGAAGTTCAATGGAAAAGAGGAACACAGAGGAGGAAATGTACAAAAACGGGAGCCCTAACTTCAAAACTGTGAAACAAAGACCCACTAGCTGTCCCCAGAGCTTTCTTCATTCTGCTCTGTTGGGTTCTCATGCCTATAATTGTGTCTCTGGTCACGTCCAGAGCTATTGCAGACTAATAGTAAGTCCATCCTTAAGCACAGCTGGGAAATCAGAGCAGCATTCATTTGCTCCAGCTTTAGGTTCTTTATGTTAGACATTTTAATCAGAGCTGGTTATCCTTAGCTCCCTTTTCAATCAGCAGAGGAAATAAGGGACAGCTCAAGGGGATATTAAATCTAATTTCTGTTGACTACTTCTGCATCTACTAATGTATTGTCCTCTGCCCGCTAACTGCAGTGAAAACCTCAGGTGAGTTACTTAGATTAGACCTTTAGTATAGGGGTGTCCAATGTCTCTCTCCCAAAGTTTCCTCTTTCCTTCCCACATTCCCTTCCCAACCAGTAAAGCCCACAACCTGGTGGCTGAAGCCACAGAGTGACAAGATAGAAGGGCTTGACTCCTTGCAAGAGGAATATGTGCCTTGCATTAACCTTGAAACTATTGCATTAGTGGGTCTTTCTCCTCTGGCAGTATCTGAAAAGACAAGACTGTTACAGTTTTGGGAAGGAAGAGAGAGCTTCTCTATGGATTCCAAGTGAGCAGATATCTCCTGTTAGTCCTGTATGTGGCACTTCCAGAAAGGGACAAGATTCAGGATACATCTTGAAGTGGATGAGATTGATTTTGGAAAGCTGCCTTTTCAGCAGACTCTGACTCTCTTGCAGAGCCACTTACTGCTCCCTGTTTATTGTAAAGAGTCGATAGACATCAAAGCCTAAGGATCTCTGCTGAAGTCTGTGATCTTGAAGCTTAACATTGAGCACTTCTCTTTTTTGGAGTTTATGTTTTTTTTGTTGAGTGTTGCTGTAAGGGCTCAAGTCAGTAACTTTTGCACATGCAGGTGTGTGTAAAGTCTCAGGAGTTTCAGGAGGAGGACAGCATAGAGGAGAATGATGAACCGTGCTGGTGTCTAAGGCTGCTGCTGCTGTTAATGCACAGGCAGGCTAGACCTAGCACATGTGCATTTGCACTACTAAAGAGCACAAAAACTCCTACAACTCTTGTGTTTTAAAACTGAAGGAAGAGTTTGGCAATAGCTTTGATGGAGTCACCATTCTGGTGACCTCCTTACTGCTAGGATGTCAGAAACACCTCCTCTCACCAGGAGTTATCCTTCCTTCTCTGCCACATGTTGGCTTGGAGGGGGCAGGATTATCAGTAGCACAGCCAGAAACAGTGGGGTGGTTGTTTATCCAGAGGTGAATCAGAGTGCGTGCACTGGGCCAGTGTTGTCTGTGGAAAGGATACTCTGAGTATTGCTGAAGTCTGAATGTATAGACCCTCTTTGTAAGGTACGTTTCTGTGTCTCTTCTTGACTACAGATGACGAATGGTATTTTTCTATAATTTCATTTTCTTCTGCAGCTGCTATCCAGCCTTCTACTAATGTAAAAATCTATAAGATACTGCTGTAAGTCACTAGGTGGAAGCATCTACCTTAATACTAGTACCATAACTCATTGTTAGAGAGGTTAAGTTTTTCAGTTCCTTTTTCATCTTTAATTTCTGCATCACATTACACAATGTCTCATTATCAAATGCTATGAATTGTAGTGTTATTCCTGTCTGGTTCAGCAAAGTACTTCAGCACAAGCCCAAGTCCATCCTAGGCCCTGACTCTAACATTCAGGAATGCACTTTATTTTATATAGTGACTGGTACTTGCAGGGTTGGGACTTCATTTGGTGAGATATGCAAGTATGTGTTTAAATTGAGTTCATAGGAGCCAATGCTTGAGTGGCTGAACTGGGACAAACACAAGTCTTTCTGCATTGCAAACACCTTCAGTAAAAATCCAGTATGATGTTTTCACAGAAGGGCTTTCTGAGCCCCTTCGTTCCTTACCAGTATCTCCTATGTTCTCCAGACTGTGATTTCTCTTCTCCTTTTCCTCTCTCCACTCAGAATAATTGTTTGCCTTGGAGAGAGTTAGGACACCAATTAGCTGTGAGCTGGGCAGCCTGGAGAGTGGTATTGTTATGTTGGAAAACATTGATTGAGTGATAGGTCTTCTGCATCATCGTAGGTCTGTTAACTTGGTGACTGTGATCCACATGTCCTTCTTCCTCCAGGGTTTGGTTCCCTGATTCTTCTCCAAATCTGTTCCAGTCTGGAATATTCATCGGTATTCTGGAACTGGTCAAGTAGGGGAACAACGAGGTTATACAGATGCAAGTGGAGATGGGCCACCTGGCTGGGTGTTGCATTCTGACATGCCAGAGGCTAAAGATGCAGGGTAATGATTTCTAGATCCCTTTGCGCCTGCTGAAAAGGTCTCCCTCTTCTGACTGCTCCCTGCTGGCTCTTTCTGGCTGGAGAAATGATATAAGCATCTCCTAATCTACTTTAGGCAACAGCAGCAGGGCTAATTCAATTTAAACCATCTAAGCTAACCTGGTAGGTTTTGCATGAAAGTGGATTAGCAAGTACTGAAACCACCACTTTGCCAGCAGAGCTCCATAGATGATAAACTCATGGAAAGGGACAGCAAGCAACCATTGGAAATTTGTGGTATGGAGACCATACTGCCCCAGCAGTGTTTTACCCTTCTTGGCTGTGCCGACTCCACAGCAGGAAGGCCAACCAGACGGATCCTAATCCAGCTTTTCCTCCAGCAGTGGATTCTCCCCCAAATGCCAGTCTTTATTGTGGGTGATATGTGAAGGGGAAAGCACTGAGTTTGCTTTTCATACTGCAGACTACAACGCTGAGAAATAAACAAAAAGAAATCTGGTTTTTACTTGTTAGCTGAGCAGTTTTGATTTGAAAATCACTGACAGACATCAAACATGGGACCCCACAATGAAATGTTTACAGTGCCATTTCAGAGAGGGACTCCACTTTGAAATTAAACGAAAGTATGTGGGAAGTTTGCAGAGCAGGGCATGTGAAGGGGTAGAAAATTAAAGCATGATGGAGCCATCAGCATTCAGGGTTTAGGGAAAAAACTGGTATTCATATTCCTCATGTTTCTTTTCAATTGACAAGATGATCCCTTCCATTTGTGGTTATTGGGCTAGCTTTTGTCTTGATTTCCTTGTATTTTCACTTTGCCAGCTTTGGCTTTGTGTTACTTTCCTTTATAAACAGTACTAGTGAACTGTGGAGCTCTGCACACTTTACTGGGAAATGGACAAAGAAAATTATTTCTTTATGTTTTTCTTCTGTTTTTTGTTGTTTGCTTTTTTTTTTCTTGTGCAAACATATGCAAGTGTTTCGTGTGAATCAATGTGTTATTTACCAATGACTCTGTAATTGTACTTTAGTTTGATGGAGAAATGCCTAACAATGTTGATACCCTTTCTTCTACTTCACTTTCTTTTGGAACAGACACTGCTTTCAGTAGCAGAATTAAGTAAGGCTAACTGGGGTAATTTGACAGTCAGAATGACCTTATTAATGGAATCTGTCTGATTTGTTTACTGTTGACAAACTCCAAATATTCCTCCAAAGAGGAAGTTACTCTGTTAGACTTGCCCTTATATATATTATACTCATACCTCATGTTTTATCTATATATGACTCATTTGCATCCCGGTTCACTGTTTGTTACAGAGAATAGTGAAAACAGTTGCAAGGCAGCTTGCTTTTTATTTTTAAAATGTATGAATTATAAGCCGTAGTGAGTTGGAGAAACCAAAGTAACTCTATATACTCCAAAGCACATTTAATCAGCTGTGGAAGTACAGAAAACAGAATCATCAATAGATACTTTGTGGAGGTAGCTGGCAGTAAATGAGATGTGAATCTCTGCTGTCAAAGCTCCGTTTGCGATTTGGGTTTGTGTTTCAAGAGGCAGCATACAGACGAGCAGAGGAAGTAATTCTTCCCTTGTACCATCACACCTGCAATATCACTGTCCTACTTCAGGCTAGTGATTAACAGAAAGTATCTTTCAAACCAGAGAATTGCTTAGAGAATAAAGAACTAGAACAGGGACAGCTCAGGAGGAAAGGGATGCTCATTCGTGTATTGGGGGGTTTCACAGGGGTTGGTTTAGGGGCCATGCTGATGGCATACACCCTTTTAAAAGCTATGTGCACCACGGAGCAAGTAGTGAGGGTAAAACCTCATGATAAGTAGATATTGGAGTGTAAAATGGAAAGAAACATATGAAGAGGGAAGATACGGACTGAAGAAAATGAGAAGCCTTCTGTGGGTCAGTGCTATGAACTTGTTCTCTGGGGAAGTGGCAGAAACCTCGTTGTTTGGAGCGTGTGAAACTAGTCTAAACAAGAATATAATAAATGTTTGCTGAAGAACTGGGGGGGACCTCAGCTGGGCTGAGGCCCTTGGACAGGGTAGCTTTGACCTTGAGAAGATTCCATTCTACCCTTGAGAGAATAAACAAGAACAAGAATAACTGCGAGATAAACAAGGTGTTGACCAAAAACTGAGGGGCATGTGTTCTTGTGGCAGAAAAGCTGAGTTGTGATGAACTCTGCAAATATTGTCCAATGACAAAGAATAATAACAACTTTGGACCAATGGGGACAAGACACCTTTGGGGAAAACAAGGAGAAAAGAAAGTGTAAATGTACAGAGAAAGAGAACAATAAAGGCTTCTGCTTTGCTTGCTTGCTTTTGCTGAGATTTGTTGTTGCTTTGTCCATCCCGACCGCGACAGAGAACAGTCCTGTGCTGGCAGGGAGTACGTGTTGGGTGACCTAATGGATCTTTTCCATCTCTAGAGTCTATAAATAACAACAGACGATTAAAAAAAAAAAAAGGCGTGAAACTTGCACAGACATTTTTTAGAAAGCAGATCATTTTCCTAAAACGGAGAAAAAGCAATCTGAAATCACCCAAAGACATTTATTGAACCTTATCTAAGTCTGTTTTTACAAAATGTGTTAGTAATCAACTGGTGGATGAAACTTTGGGCTGATTGACGTCCAGTGGAGTCCTACCACCAACTTCAGCGAGGCCAGCGTTTCACCACAAAGGAGACTGTATCGCCTGAAGCTCTTCAGAGAGGATCTCACCTCTCCACCTTGGTAGTGAGGAAGGCTACCGCACCATGAGTGTTTCACTCGTGGGACCAGTGTGTTGCTTCAGGGTCCCCCTTTGTTGGTTTCTTAGCCAGGCGGGTGCTTTGCAAGTAGTGGAGGTGAGATGGCTGCCCATCCCCTGGATCCAAGCTGGCAGCAACTCACTCCTTTCACTGTTAACATCAACTGTCTCATTTTGACTGGCAGACGTGAGTGAATGCTTGAGTGAGTGGCCCAGCTGCAGGCCTGGGGCTGGGACTGCATCCAGTGGAGAGGCAGGTAGCAGGAGGTGGTGGGGGGTGACTGTCTTCTCCACCAACACTGCTGGACCCAGAGGAGATGTTTGTTCACTGTCTCAAGGGGAGTGGGACAGCATCCACCTGAGGATCCAGCTCTTCCATCCTGTCGTGTCTGAGCACAGCATAGAGCTCTACAGCTCAGGGGATAGCTGTCCCGGGACAACAGAGAACATTTCCCACCACAAGAGTCCTAATGTCTCCCCAGCCATGGCCTGAGGCAGGTGAGGGCTCTGGCACACTGGTCAGAGCAACTGGGAAACCAGAGTTGTTTGGTGTATTCTATTAACCTGAGAAATAAGCTTAAGCACAGCCCCTGCTCAAAACAGATTTTTGTCTCATTTGCCACCCCAAAAAAGAAAGAAAAAGAAAAAAAGGTCACAGATATTTTGAAATCATCTAACAAAAGAGCAGATAACAACATTACACTTGCAGTCTTGCTCTTTCCTTCTCATAAGCCTGTCTCTCCCCTTTGCCTGTCACAGTAATCCTGCAGGCCTGTTTTGTTTGATTTGCTTGTTTTGTTTGGATTGGGAAATTCCCATTAGTTGTAGCTCAAAAATTGTGGCAGGAAAACTAGAAAGTGAAACCACCCAGATACATAAGAAAAATGAATGGCCTGCTTTCATTATTTTTCCTCTGATTTCAGATGAAGCCAATTTTATCTCTCTTCTGCTTGTTCCAGAGCTGACACTCTTTGCTCAGACTTTGTCCCCACTGTCCTTTGGGAATGCTCTGCCCTTGCTGGGCTTTCGTCTCTGCCTACCTTCCCTTTTGCAGTTTGAGGTTTGGGAACATGATGATGGTGAAGAGAAGTGGGAGGACAACTGGTGTGAGGCAGAAAGGTTTTACCTCTGTGGAGTGCCAGCTGGGTGGGCAAGGGATGGGGATGGGACAGCAGCAGCTCCCCATGCTAAGCCTGAGCTGCCCCAGCTCAGTGGGGCTCCATGGCTTCCCAGCACCTTTTCCTGCCCATTTTCCCCCACCAGCCTCCTCCACTTGGTGGCCTGACCTCATGCTCCTCCTCAAATCCCCCTTTCTGGGGGATTTCTGTGACCCAGGGCTGCCCACCCTCGGTCCCTTTCACCAGGGAGTGAGAGGAGGGGAGTGGTCCCAGCCTCCAGCCCTGCTGTGCTTGCTGGCCCGTGCAACCCCAGGATGTTGAAGAAAGCACAATAAAAAATAAGGCAGTGCTGAGCCACAACGTCTTTGATTCATGCTCAGTAACCACATGAGAGGATCCCATGCTTATAAAACTAAACTGCTTCAGCATTAAGAGAAATATTTATGAAGATGCTGCCAGCACAGCTGACCTGCTAGTCTTCTGCAAACACGCTGATTTCCTGATGTCTCCTCTCTCCCGCAACCTTCCTTCTTCTGCCAAGTTGTTACATCTTTCGTCAGCGTTTGTTTTGTTGTGTCATTTCAGGGAGCAGAAAAAATGAGTCCCTCACCTGCCACACCCTGACAACCCCTCGATGGGCAGTGATCTCAGTACTCCCTTGCTGTATCTAACTGCTGAATTTGGCATCTTTCTAGCTGCTCCCATGACCTGCCCACAGTTCTGGGGACACTGAAGTCTATCTCCTTGGAAGTTGTGCCTTGGTTTTCTGGACCATCAGAGCCTGTGCTTGGCCTCTCCTGCCAGTCCTGCTAAGGTGTGCTGTGTTGGGCCAGCCTTGCAAGTTCTTTCCTATCACGTTTTTCCGTGACCCATCAGGCTTTTGAATGTCATTATGGTCAGCTTTACATTGATTGACTTGAGTGACTTTCAGGGTGCCTCAGAGAAGATGCTTTGTGTGCTTCGGTTCTCACTGGAGGCAACAATTACATTATACCCTTGGCAATGCCCAGATATGCCAAATTGTACAACATGTTCCTTAATTTTCCATCTCACAGTGCTTGTCTGAATGCCCTCCAGGGAGCTCCCCTGCTGGAAATGGAGAAAATATTCCCTGGTAGCCAGGGAGCACCCTTCCAGCCTTTTCCCATGCCTAATTTGGGATTTCATGGTGCTGTGGAGTTTCCCATAGCTGTTGATCACTGTATGTGCTGAAAACTTCTCACTGTGCTGTGTGAGCTCCCCATCACACCTAGTGAGCAGACTCACCCTGAGGTTCATCTTGAGCATGGTTCTCCCTTTGGCCAGAAGTTCTCAGCATTTCTCCCCCAACCCTCACCCCTGTTGCCTTTTCTTCCTGGCCATTATTCCGAGTCCCTGCACCTTCATCTCAGTCCCTTCCTTGCCCACCTGGCTAATTCCTGGCACTTGAACTCTTACCTCCTTGCCCTTCAGAGAGAGGCAAGCCCAAGTTTTATACCATCACATGTGGCTTTAGGCATCTGAGCTTTAGAAAGTAAAGACTTTGATTGATGCCTGCCCTAGGTCATCCTGTGCTTTTTTAAAAAAGCTCTGGGCTGTTTCAAGGAAGCAGAAATGTTAGGGCCCTGACCATCATGTTTTCCTCCCAGCCTTCTCTGAAGTGTTTATGCCTATCCATGAGAATACTGAAGAAGCAGTGTTCATTGCAGGAGGGGCCATGTGTCTATATTTGTTTATGTGTGTGTAGGAGTTCCTTGTGCTAGAGCAGGTGCCAAAAGTGGGTACAAGGGAAATGAACACAGTGCTTGTTTTTTTGGAAACACCAAGATCCCTATGGTTTCTTTTGCCAATGTGGTTGTTCAGAGCTGGGGACTTTGTTGTTATTCCTCTGGCAGTTTATACCCTTTGGCAGGGAGAGGTTTTGGTGATTTGGACCTAAGGGGCATGAAGAGGACACTTTTGACTGGAGGCTGGCAAAGCATTTGCCACTAATTGTTCTAAATCATCATAATAATATAATAGCAAGTGGGTAATAGTGTTCAACTCTAGGCAGCATGTGGATGAGGCAAGCCTTAGGAAATAAATGGGTAATAGTAGTGGTGTAGGTTGGTGTACCAGGACTATCTCCCTTACTTTTGCAGTTAAATGATGTAAACCATATTCAATGTCTTGGAAAGGGAAACATTTAAAAACATGTTTTGAGAATGAATGCTGCGAGTTATCTCACTTGTGACAGTCACATGTATGATCTGGGGAGATCTGCTGGGACCTGAAGCATTTCAAAGGTGAGTTCCCTAATTACATGTATGCAACAATGTCTGTTAAAGGGGTCTGATCTCCGAGCACTGTTTTTAGTTACAGCAAAACAGAAGATTAATCATAAAGAGCCAACAAAGTGAAGATACATAATATTTGCATTATGCAGCCTTCAGGATACTGTAATGACAGCTCTGGAGCTTGTCCTGCAAAGCATCACCTTGCACACTGCAGGCAACACTCATGTCTCTAACCCCACCAGCAAAGCTCTGAATGATGCTGCTGGGGCCAAGTTTCACCACTTACTTTCTGTCTTTGAATGCTGCTAATAGCAGTAACACATAGGCCAGAAGTCCGGGCATTTTCTTCTGCAAAATAAAATTATGGCCCTTTCATGGGAGGCCTGAGAAGCCAAAAAAAATCAGTTTCCACAGCATTGTGTGGGCTTCTGCACAATGGAAGCCATACATATCTTTTGCTGACTTGTGCCCCAAGAGATTATGGTTTGGAATGTAAAATCGTTGACAGTAATATACATTGAACAATCATTTTTTATTAGGAGGTTGAATAGTAGCGGTTAACAAATTAATCAGGGAACGGGGGTATAAACATATGCCTTTATAGCTTGTAGCATGGGCAGAACCCTTATTTTCTCCACTTAGTCTGTATGTTTCGAAAGAAATAAGTTATATGCTCATCATTTTTTTTGTTGTCCAAGATCTCAGCAACAAAACAGTAGGGAACTCCCATTACACATTTTGGCTCGAAAAGTATTCCTTTCTACTCTCTGTAAAATGCGCAGGTCTAGTGATCCAAGTTAAACATTACTGGAATTTCACCATAAGTCAAAAACAATATTAATTTTGAGCCCACATATTTTTCTTCTAGTAGGGTATAAAAGTTTAAAATAAGTACACGCTCCAGACAATCTGTAAATGGTAGAGAGCGATGGATGAAACAAGGCAAGAAAAACAAAACAACACACACATATCACAACAGAACAGCAGCAATGTTGGGTGGTATGAACTTTTGGTATGATAGCAGGAACAAGAGTTCTCCCCCCAACCTCTGTAGTGTGATTCAAAGGGAAGCAAAGGCTGGCATCATGCCCCTGAGCCGGGGCGGAAGATTTCTGTCCCATACAAATCTGTAATTGGGGTTACTCCTTGGTGGGAAGCACAGGGATTGTTGCAGAATATTGACATGGCATTTCTGAACTCCCGCATCCCTCACTCACCCCCTGTGCGGGAGACACCACGCTGCTGTTTGTCTGAAGTCTAAGGACTGCCACAGCCATCTTTTTCAAATTAAAATGGCAATGTAAAGGTTTGTAAATATTAGTTCTCCTAATTGACAGTGGCTTGTATAATTAAAATAAAATCACTAATACTTTCTCTTGTTTTCTTTTTTATCACTGAAGTTCATTTTTCAGTAACTCAGACAAGGTCTTCATTTTTATGAAGACCCATGCTGACCTCTAAATATCTGATTTTTTTCAGTGAGTGTTTATGCCCATCTGGTTTGAATTTAGCATTCTTATGAGTCATTTCACTTTGATAGGAACACTATGCTATAGAAAACTTCTTTTAATATTTTAACATTTTAAATCAAACACTGCGTAGTGCATTACCTAAGCCCCGCTACAGTTATGGAAACTGGTGGGTTGCTTTTCTTCATTGGACATCACGTTTGCTCTCTTTGTGAAATAAATGTTCCTCATTGTAGAAAAGCCTACAACACACGTGTTCAAGTATTTTACCATCTTTTGCTGCCACATCCTTTCCCAGACTTAATAACAGCCTTTTTGGAAACAGCCTCAGCAGAGGAAGGATGAGTGATTCTATAGGAAGTAAGAATGTTCAGCACTTCCTTACATCTGACATTTAACCCTGGCAAAAGTGCTATATTTATTTTTCTATCAACACTGATTTTATTACTTCTTATGTTCTTACTACATGCATTTCCTGATGTTAAAGATACAACCAGCTCTTTCGGTTTCTTTCTTTTTGTGCAGGGAAGCTTTTGAATAGATATTTTAAGAACCTCTAAGTGATTTGCTAAAGAAAGGGAAGGAAAAAAGTCATAAGCAAGCCACTAAAACTACCGTGTTGTAGAGACCATTCTATCTCAAAATGAAATCTGATTTTGCCAGTGTGTTTTGTTGAGTTATAGCTGAATCATCACTTAAAATAGAATGAGTCAGTTCCAACTGAAAAACAAATGGAATATTTTAAAGTATTATCTGTTTGCATTAAGTGGAAATATGTTCTAGTAAGTTCAGACTCCCCTTCCTTTCTTGACAACTTAAATACATTTTAGCTCTTAAGAAAATAATACAAAATAAAATTTAAAAATTATGTTTTCTCTAAGGCCTCCAACTAAAAAAGAATTAGTTTCTGAGTAATTAAGAGTGAATTTCTTCAAACCGGATGAAAATTACAGTATGTGCCACAGGAAAATATAAGAAGTTCTTTTTTCCATAAACAAAAACTGTCTAAGCAACACATTTTAAGTGAATGCTTAGTGATTTTAGAACTTACCTGTCTTCCCATGTACATACAAAAAGGGCTGGCAATTAAGTCTTTCCCCAGGTTGTGGCCCTGTAGTTTCCTTCTTTGGAGTGTCCAATTCTCCTCTCACTTTTATCAGGGTAAGCTGGGATTCAAGTAACAATCGAGGGGTCCTGATCTTCAGATGATCTTTTGCAGAAAATGCACAGCCACATCATGAGGATGAAGCTTCAGGAGAACTCAAAACAATGATTTTTCTTATACTCTTATACTTACACATACTTATATGCTAGGGTATATTTTTTGTGGACCACAGGAGCAGAGCAGCTAATATGCTCTAAGCAATACCTATTCACTGTGATAAAGCAGGTTTTTCAGTGTCTGTTTTATTTTGGTTGCATTTTAGGAAGGATTAAAAAAAAGGACAGGCCCATTAACAGAGTTGGAAATGTAGTCCCTTCTTTTTTGTCATTCATATCCAGCCTTGAACATGAAAAATACTTTTGTAGTTCACATTAGTCACATTATCATGATGGAAAGAATAAAGGACTTATTTTTAAGTACAATTCAGAGGTGTAGTGTTGTTGAACTGATGTCAGAATACCATACTTGTAAAATATACTTAACCTTCATCAGTCAGGCAGTTAAATACCAAAGACCCTTTCTAATCCATTGAGGATGTTACACTTTTCTTATCTTTTTCAGAGCAGACAATGGAAAACTTCATCCTTATTAAGAAATTGGGGGATATTACATGATAGAATTGTAATTTTACCAATTTTCAATAATAATTTTTTACAGATTGCTAAACTTCATTTACTCCATTGGCAAAGACAAAAAGCAAAATACTTCCATTCATTTACTTAGTATATGTATACTGTGGTGACTGTTCATTTTCACAGAAAGAGTTCTAGCATGCAGTAGACATAAGAAACATCCATCACACAGACATATGCATATATGCTCTCTGCCATTTTTCTTGTGGGGATTATGGAGAGATAGTGGAGAGATTGCCCTTGTGCTTGTGCAAATTGTGAGGGCTGTTAAAGCAAAACACATTTTGAAGGTCTGACAAGATTTTTTTAATAGCTTCATGCAGGTAGTCTGTTTGGACATTCCAAGTATGCAACAGTATGTATCATTCACAACGAACAAGGCACAGAAAGGTGTCCCCACAGAAAATTGTTCTGTTGTTGGTTTTTTATCTAATTTCCAGTGTGTCAAGGTAGAAACATGACAGGCTTGCAGTTAAGGATCTGGAATGCCAAAGAGTGGGCTCAATTTCTGATTATGCTACAAATGTTTTCCCTGCCATGGTACAAGCTATTCGGGATACAGGTACACCCTGTGACAGGTCCAGGTCTGACACCAAACCCCTTTTGCACTGACATTATATGGATACAATGCCATGCTCAGGTGCTTCAGTAAAACAGGGAAGAAAGGTTAGGCTCTTGCTACTATGAACACTGGTGCAAGCATGCACTGACCCACAGTGAAGATGGGAAGGACGTACCCTGTCATCCTAGTGACCTTCATAATGGTGGCAGGTAGTCAGCCTTGAGCAGATGAATCAGCTGCAAGACCCTTTCCAAATGGGTCCAGGGTAATTCCTATGGAAGCAAACAGGATTCCTAGGCAGCTGCTCCCCACGCTGTCCCTACAGCTCTGAGCGTACACCGCATGAAGGTACAGACACCTTGCACCCCAGGCTGAGGGGGCAATGGTCCTCACCCAGCTCAGCAGAGCCTGGCACCCTGACCAGCTGGGCAGGGGTTATGCTGTTAAATTTCACTGAAATTGACCAAAAGTTGTTTGTGAGGAGACTGACAGCAGATGGACAGTGTAGCTGCATAAACCTAGTTTCCCAAGGAAACCGGGTTAAGAAAGGAGGATAAGAGCACTTCCCGACCACACAAGGATGTTGTGAGAATAAAAACATTTGTGATAGTTAAATGGTCAGGTGTTACAGAAATGGAGACAATGCAAATTCCCAGACAATTAAATTAATTTTAGCATCTTTCCTTCCTTTTTGAAGTTGTGTACTACAAATGGTTACTTGCGGGCATATCTTTGGAGCCAGTGGCTGTGCTAATACAGGCTATTTATCAGAAATGAATGAGGTGGGAAGAGTCAGATTTTGACTGCTGAAATGCTAAATATGTTTGTGGCAAAACACAAGAATTCCTACTTATTTTTCTGCGAGCAGAGTATGTTTAGAGTACAACACTAATCCCTTTCTCCAGAAAGTGCATCAACTGAAAGTAATTAAATATACATTTTATATTTTCAGTTGTAGTATATTTCCTTTTCCTGAATTTAAAAAAACTGTGGGAACAGCTTTGCAGTTCAAAGCAGAAGCAGATTTGAGCCTCAGCAGTACACTACAGGTTGCTCTTTCTGAATAGAAAGGTAAAGAGCAGTAAATCCTTAAAGCTCAGGTTCATGAGCAGCCCAAGTGCTTTCAACAGGAATCAGGAATAATTTGGGAAGCTGTTCCAAGGCTGAGAGCCTCAAATCTGCCACTTCTTCACTGCTTGGTGCCACAGGGGATGAGACTCTGGAAGCGCTTCAGTTTTTCCATTTCCAAACCCTGGGTAGGGGTAACCCAGCTCCGATGCATGGGGAAGGTGGCCTCTTGAGAGGCCTTGGCACGTATGCCTCAGTCTGAAGGTCTGCTGGTACCTGTGGAGGAGGTATTTCTCCTTGTCATATTGTGCCTAACAGAACAGGTTGCTCACTAACCCAGCAACAGCTTTTTTAATACCCAACAGCAGCAGGATGTGGAGAGCAGTGTGCTGGCTGCCCTTTGGTTACACCATGCTTGCGAGGTGGGGTAATCTAATCCCCCAATCAGTTTTCCATGTTGTGTTCCCTTGCTGGGACAACCCCTGTTGCTTGACAAAAGTAGAAATTACTTGGCCAGGAAGAAGGAGCTGGTGCAACTTTGTGCTCCTCAGGATAGAGGAATCCCAGCATCTGCTCCAGCATCTTTTTATGCATCTTACCTAATGGCTTCCCCAGCTACAGAGGGGGTAGGATCCTGGATCACTGCAGGCAGACAGGGAAATTGAATTTGGGTCTCCCACATGCTGGATGAGCACTCCTGGCACTGTGTCGCTGTATGAAGAAACATAGCTACCCCTGCCAGCTGGCAATTAAGGGCATAAAAAAAGCAAACTTGCTGTGCTTTTGAAGGAGAGAAGTTAGCTTCCAAGCTTGGAGTAGAGGGAGCCGTAGCACGCACCTCTTAAATCCTCTTTCTCCTCAGTATGGGTTTTTCTGGAGCATCTCCAAAGACCACTAACTCCCCCTGCATGCTGGAGCTCAGCACCTAGGGAAAAGGTCTAGACTCCCATATCCATAACAGGCATCTCAAATTAGGTGGTGCAAGCCCTGGCATGCGGCAATCTGGCCCTGCAGTGTTTGTGTTTGTTTAAAGAGCCATATGCTGAGCCAGATCAGTGCCTATTGCATTAGTCATAACAAGCTTTCAAGATTATAAATGGGGAAAGTGCTGAGTAACTTGTGATTCAGCCTTATTATAATTTCTAAGTACATATTACTAATACACTCCCTGCTATTACACTACTTCCCCTTCAATTGGACACCTACACTTGTTCCCTGCACAAAGCCAGAGCTGAGAAGGCTCCACTTATTTTCGGTAGCTGGTAGGAAATATGAAGTTGGCTCATCCTCCACTTGGCATTTCTATAATCCTAAAAAACTCCCTTGTTTTAAACTGTTTACTCTGTGCTGAGACATTTTCTTTAGAAAATAGTAGTGACAGAAACCAGCCAGTTTAAGGCAAAGCTACAGGTTCTGCAACTACTGCGTGGAGCAATCGGTATTTTTTGCTTTTTTATTTACCATGAGTTATCCACAGGATTTTTAAGGAAGAGTGAAAATTGAGCCATCAGGTGGTTTCTGTGGTAGAAGCTTGAATGTTTTATGTATATATATATATATATAAAAAAAAAAGACAACTTTGTTTCTTTTGGCATTATCTTAGATGAAGTTAATGGTGGGTGGAGGCTTCCTGGGAAGGAAATGTGTAGGGGTAAAAAATGAAATTGTGGTGGGCCGCCACCCTGTAGGGCCTTGGTGGAAACCCTGAATAATTGTCTGAATGTTTTGTGTTATGGAAGTTTGGGTCCTCTTCAGGAAGGGTTTTGCAGAGAAGCAGAGTGTTGCAGAAAAGCCTGTTTGTGCACCTTTTGGTTGATGGGAAGAACATCTCCCTGTTTTCCCCCAATGAAGGCAGACCCTTACTCACTGGAATTAGATTCAATCAACTTTACATTGAGACACCTGTTATGCCAAGAAAGGTCTATTTTGAAGAAAGAAAGGTTATTTCTGTGGTAAGGGCCTATGGGCCTGAAGTTCTTGGGGAGACTGGGATTAGTAAAGCCAAGCTCAGAGGAGTTCCCAAGGCCAGAGTCATGCTCCTTCTCCCTAAATGGGGTTGTGGTGGCTCCCCAAATTGGAGGTATAGCCCTTTGGCTCCCTCAACAGCCAGCAGGACTTCTGCAAACCCCTGCTTGCCTTCTCCTACTTTGTCTCCAGGGGCTGTCAAGGGACCCTGAAGTGACCAGGCTCCTAATTTAGCTACCTCAGTTAGACACCTGAAGTTATAAGGGATTTGTCTGGGACCTGAAGCTGCACAAGAGATATGCAAAGCTTGTGGATCTGGAAGAAGTTCCTACCAAAGAGAGACTATTTCTCTAATCTCATAGAGAAGGGCCTTGAATGGAAATGAGGGAACCTGTTGGTCTGGTCTCTGCTTCCAGACATCTTTATAAATTTATTTCAATCTGTAGATAAGACAAAAAAGACACAGGAATCAAGGATTTGGATGCACCATCTTTCTTCCACCACTACTGCTGCACCACATCCACTCAGCTGTGCCCAGCACTAGCCCAAGGACACTGAGCAGAAAAGGTCCATTGGTAAAGGAGGCACTGAGATGCCTGTTCTTCTCTTTGAGTCCAGACAGTCCTGGTGAGGAGAGAGAGACCTGCACAGTGTGCTTAGCACCACCTTGGACACTTAAGGAAGGATTTTCCCAGCTACAGTCTCTCTGGGAACTAGGAGTAGGTCCTTATCTCCATGGCAGAGCAGTAAGGCATGCCAAGACCACAGCCAGGGATTAACTCTGGTCCACCCAAAAGGAGTAGGTGCTGTCTTCAAATGGAGTTTAATTTCACGCCTTCATCCATGGTTTGTAATCACAGGTGGAAAGAGCCACCAGCTCTGCTGCATATGGTCAATGCTGTATCTCGCAAGAAGGGCACAATCAGCTGGAAAAGACCTTCCCAACATCTGTTAAATGCAGAAAAAAGAAGACAGGAACAAAAATTAAAATTACAGAAGAGCTAGGGGCAGTAACTCATTTGGAGTAAATGCACGCAGCCCTTGAAGGTTTTAGTGGTATTGCTCTGGTATGCAGCTGCTGGTAAGCTGGGGGTGGGAGTGTGGTGCAGATCAGGGTAAGCAAGGAGTGGCACCTGAACCCTGTGTGTCAGCAGGTACATCTTCTGCACAATATCAGTTACTTCAACAATTCAGATGGACTGAAATGGGAGCTATTTCCTGTGAAAAATGACCACAAGAGCTTTCCATTTCATAGTTTCCATTTCACTTTCTTTAAACATTTGGATATTTTCCAGTGCTTCCCAGTAGCTGCCATTATAATGCTGTTTCAAACAGACTTGGGAGAGTCACTGTGCTGCCAAAATTAGAATTCATCCTGGAAATGCCCACGCTCTTCTTTCTACTCTTTCTCCCAGTCTCTTTTTCATTACACAAGCTTCCTCCAGATTTTATGCTGAGGTCCTCACCATACCACCTGACCTCCTTTTTGTGGTGAAATCTAGTTATTACAAAACATCTTGACCTCTGGGAGGTTAAGCAGGCAAGCTTACATTAAATCCAAAGACATTTAGGTAAGCACTTTCTGACAAAAACAGTTTTATGTATTTGCAGTTCAAGGTCTGGTTGGAAGTGCTGTTCATAGAAAAAAGAAAGACAAGACATTTACATTTAGGAGTGGAAAATTCACAATCAGGTTAAGGATATGGAAGGGAAAATAATATTAATGGTCTTAAACATTATTGTGTAAAGAATGTTGTCTCCCATAGTTAGTTAGTTATGTGCCCGCGTGGTACAATTTGACTATTTAGAGTTTGTGACTCTAGATGAGATTATTTTCCACATTATGGGAGTGATCAGAGAGCATCTTTGAAACTGTGACAATAAGGTAAGCCTTTGTGCATGTGCTTTTCCAGGATTGTGGCCAGAGTAGTTGTAGGTGCAGAGTACCGCAGGTCTTCAGGAAAGCTGTGTCTGCAGCCTGCTTCCTTCCCACTTTGCTTTTTTGGAGGATGTATCATAAGGCTCATGCTGTAAAGCCAGCTTCAGCTGGAAGCATTCTTTCTGTAGATGCAATTTGTACAAGGTTTTGGCACCCTTATCTGCAAAATAATCAAAATTATAGACAACTTACAGACTGTGTATTCAGCTGGATATCCAGAGCTCATCCTGAAGATAAACTATATCCATCAAAGGGATTTAAGGCTCAGCTGTGCTAATTGTGTTGCTCTTTATCTTACCACTTTATTTCCTCTAGCTTTTCTTCTGTATGATAGAAATCATTATGGCATTTTTTGGACTTGTGCGGGAGTCACAGATCTATTTCTTTTCCTATTGTAGCGTTACACCTATAATGTAATAGAAACTATAGTCTCATTTGAATTACCATTGTGTTGGATTTGGATGCTGTTGTGTCTGGTGGTCAAAGCACTGGGAAAAGAAGCTCATAATATGTGAAACACATGAACTACATTCCTGCAACATTTAGAAATACTTGGCAGAGAGAGAGTGTTGACTGAAAAGGAGCAAGGCACTGTTACCTTCCCTTGCAGTTTGCTTTGTGTTGTGGTGGCTAAGAATGTTGTTGCATAACAATTTTTAATTATATTTCTTTTAGGTGAAAAGGCCAGTTGCTTTAGCATAATATTCTTTTTTTATGCAGGAAGAACATAACTCATCACTACACACCACTGCTCATTTCCCAGGATGTAACTGACAGCTTGAATGTAGAGAATCTCCTGAATCTCACTGCAGGTAAAGATGACTGATCCTTTACTAGAAAGGCTTTGACTGGGCTCTCAGGTTTTATTGCCTACTACAATGCTCATCCTCTGGGAGGTTAATTTCTTGAATTGAAAAATGTGGCAATATAATAACCAATAAGTCAGTTATAAACATCTCTTTTCCTTGCTGAGGACAGAAAAGAAGCAAACCTTACATTGTTTACTAAGCCCCACTAAGACAGTTTTAAATGTGAAAAGGAATAACAAATTGCAAGGGGGGAAATAGCAAAACTTAATACAGCTGAACACTAGTGAATACTCTGTCACCATGTCAAACTCCCAACTATCCAAGTCTTAGTCTGTTTATTTAGCCATAAGAGCTTCCTCCACATGGAGGGTAACAAAGGAACCCTCAAACATCTCCACGCATACTTGTAGCAAGCCCCATAGGACATGATGGGATACATCCTCATGTCATGCCATAAACACAAGTCTGACAGGCTGCAGTAGAGTGTTCTTGTTATTTTAGGCACTTTGATCAGAAAAGCCACCAAAAGCTGCTGTTATGACACAGTACCCAGGGAAGCTCTGTGCCAAGTACTTTGTGATGGGACTAAAGCATGTCAGATGTGAGCAGCCTGCAAGCAGCTCACCCAGGAGCCAGGCTTTCCCCACTGTGGTACCCGAGGCTGCAGTAGCTGTGAGTAGCTCCTGATAATTTCTATCCTAAAGTAGTGTCTGTCTTCTGTCATGATTTCAGGGGTGGACTCAGGAAACTCTATGTTCATTCTTCCATCAAAGCTCCGCACTCATTTCTAGCCCACTGCTTATAGATGATTCTAATGTGTGACAGCTAATATCTATAATAGCATATAAATACTAATTTATGATAGATATATGACAGGTATACTCTTTGTGTCCTTGGAAAAGCCAGAAGCAGAAAACCTTAGCACCTTGCTTATTGCTAAAGAATACGCACTTTGGAATGGCTTTTCATGTTACCGCTTTCTTTTAAATGGTTACACTTGCTCTGTGATTGCACAACAATTTGCCTGTGGTTCAGCTGGCAGGTAGATATCAGCAGTCCTCAGGGAATCAGCTGGCAATGCAGACCCTGTTTACCTCTGGACAACAGCCCTTGTGACCATGGTCTGTACTGTTGTCTGACAGATTTTCTTATCCAGGGTAAGATAGAGGCTTGATCTGAAGGATGAGATAATGTTTGTTCAGGTGATGAGGTGTCTCTATGCTGAACTGGTCATGGGAGGAAGAGGGAAGGGACAGGGCTATGGACCTCTCACCTTTTGTCTCCTACTATCTCACACCAACTATTCATAATGATTTTGTGTTTTCAAAAAAAACCCCACAAAAAAACCCAAAAACCAAGCAAACCACTTAAAAAAACCAACCAAACAACAAAACCCAACCGTTAGTAAGGAGGATAACAAGGATAACTATCTTTAGGTAAAAAAAGACTAGTAATCTCACAGCTTGCATTACTGTGCATATTCAGTACCACTAAAATTGTGCTAAATTGTTAGAAGAATGTGTTTATCCTCACGCAGTTGGTAAGATCTCCTTGTCTCAGGACTCCACAGCCATGGGCTTCAGGGGCTGTCCATGGTAAGAGGGGTGTAACACTCACCACTGTGATAGGGAGCAACGGTGCAGAGCCCTGGTGTGTTCAGAGCTGCACAATTGTGCCGTGGTGTTGTCTTTGTAACGTTTCAGCTTGATCTAAAAAAAAAAAAAGGAGCTTGTGGGAGGAAGGTTTGTGTTGGCTGTAAACCAACACATGCACAGTTTAATAACATACATCTATGTTCAGTGATTTCAGCTCTTTTCTTTTAATTAGAAGCTATAGGACCCTAGCCCAATTTTAAACAGCTTACAAGTGCAGATTTTATAGTCTTACCTTTTATTTTCTTTGTACTGAGGTGAAGTAGTGAGAAAAATGACTGTTAAAGAAAAAATCCTTGCAGTAACTATTATTCCTCAACAGATTTTGAGTTTGTCTACCGACTTTGAAGCTGTTATTTCCAGGTTTCCCTTAATTAATCCTGGGAACAGAAAGATTTGACAAAAGTGTGTTTTTGACAGTTTGGGAAGCTCTATCCTTATAAGGTCTTCAATTACATTAATTAATTGTCTTATATAATTCAATTCATGCAGCTGAATAGACCTAATTAAAAATAAGTACATTTACAAGCTATCTTGTTACGACAGCATTAAGGGTAATGAGTTCATTAAGCTCCATGTGAAGACATTATCTGGCTGAGGGTGCAGGCTGCAACATGTTGAAGACACTTGCTGCCGAGGAAAGGAGGCTCTGCCAACAGAGATAGTCTATCTGCACCAAAAGCACTTACTTCAAAGATGATAGATAACACTGGAGGGCTTAATGAGGGTATATTTTTAAAATGTAAATAGGAGGATCTAGTGGGCACATAAGTTGCATAACACTCACAGTATACTCTCTGTGCTGGCTTATGAAAGCAAAGAGGGTAAAAATTAGCGGGTTTATGTCACTCCCTCTATTTCAAATGAGTTTTCTGCTTGTAGATAAAGTCCTAGTAGTACAGTAGTGCCTGGTTATGCTTAGTCATTGCAATAGCATCAAGAGCTTGAAATAGCTGCTATACACCCCGTTTGTCTGAGTACACCTTTTGCGAGGTTAGTCCCAAAATGCTCAGCTAGTAACTGAAATAAATAAAAGGTAGCTTGCAACACTGTTGTGCTGCTCTGCTTTTAAATTTGTCAACTTTCAAAAAAAGCTCTTTCAGATCATGATAACATAAAAAGCTTTATGGTAATACTGAAAACGGGATTTATTTTATGATATGCAGGACCGATAATTGATTCTTTAAATGTTTACTGTGTTTTCACATGAAACATTAAAATGCTATGTGCTGAACTGGCAGACACAGGAAATTTTTAATATGCTGAAATAAAATGTGCTTAAATAACCCTCCACAATACTCTTGCATTCTTTGCTTTGCTTATATTGAGAACCAGCCGTCACTTTTAAGTTTTAATAAGTTTCATATGTTTTGTAGAGGAACTGTGTTTGGTTAATTCTAACCTTTAATTAGTAGCCTCTGGATTGGTGTATACCCCAGGCACGGGGATGTTATTAGTGTGAACTGAAAGCTATGTGTGTTACTCCATAACAGATCAAAACAAACCTTGTATGCTCTGACAGCATTAAACCCCACTGAGACCTGGTGCAGGATATGGTTTTCCACTTCCAAAAGAAAATTGTAATTCACAAGCCTTTGCCAGATGTTGTCCCCCCGATACTTCAGCTTCATTACATACCTAGCGAGTAGGTGGTCACCTAAGGTAAAACCAAGCATGCCCTGTTAGAGTATTTGCCAGACTAAAGAATTTCTCCAGTTTTGGGGGGTTTGTTTGGCTGGGTTTTGGGTTGTTGTTGTTGGGGTTTTTTGTTTTTTATTTAAAAAAAAAATAACAACAAAAAGTATTGAAAGGACGTGCTGGGAAAAGGTTGTTTAATATGAATAGGATCCTGTTGTTTTCTGAGAGGAATGCAGACCCGCACTTATGTTCTCTTATAGAAGGAAGATTTAGAGACTTAAAGGAACCTGCTGAGGACTTGACTTCTACTGAACAATGTCACCACAGAGCATGCTGCACATTAAGTGCTGCAGGAGCATGAGAGTGTGAGACAAACAGAATGAAGAGGGCAGGAGATCAAAGCAACAGAATACTTTGAAAGTGGACTTCAGAAGACATTTTTTGGTAAAATTAGAGATATTCCTGGAACCAAATTGAACTGTCCCCTAAATGAGAGAATAAAGTGTATCAGTGGCTGCTCATTCCTGGCTTTTTATTGGTATGTTGATAGCTGACACAAACATGTACTACTGTCAGACTGTTACTAGATTTTAGCTGGTCAGCAAAAATAATCTTTGTTATCTGTACAAAATAAAAAAAACCCTTTTTTCTTTCCAGTAAAAAAGTTGAAAATTTATATGGAAAAGAGAAACTTGAACAAAAAAATTTTACTCAGCCTATGCCCAAATTTACTTTATAAACAGCTTTGGTGACCCTGCATTGATGTCTTTACATAGTCAACTGAAAACACAAAAATATCATTTACATGTTGTAAATGTTATTGTAATTTTTGTGGTCCAAGAATATAAGTAAGGCAAGATTGTGGACAGAAATGAAAGTTAAAACAGTGGTCCATAATTCAAAAACATGAAATAATTTCTATACTTAACCTTCTTCAGTAATGTTATGTAAATTTCTGTAAGTAAAAGGAGAGGTTTCTGTTTTAGGATAAACAGATAACTTTTGTTTGCTTCAGAAAACTTTATAAGCATGATAAGTAAAGATTGCAAATGCATCTTATATGATAAAAAGCATTAAGATGAGTTTTTGAAAGAAATTAAGTTCTCCCTGACTTCTGGACATTTTGAGAAGAATTTGATAAACTTTTGACTCTAAATGCCATAAAGTACTTACAGTATGATTACTGGAAGCCACAGAAACCTTGTCATGAAATAAGCTACCGTGGTGGAAACCAGCCTGTGAACATCAGGCATTCAGTGACATACTTACATGCTCTATTTTTGACCGGGCATGATGTAAGCGTTGTCATAAAAGGGCAGGTCCTGCCAACAAGCCAGCTCATGAAGGGAGTGAAGTGCAAATGCTGGTGGTGCCACCCAGCAGTCCTGCACACAGTTATCCTTCCAGGAGCAGCTCAGGGGAGCTATGTCTGTAGGCACGGGTGCTTTCCTGCAGGATCAGGCCTGCCTGCATACAAATGGGATTGCTTTATTGATTGTTTTGATGCCTGAGAAATTTCTCAAGAAATGTATTGTAGCATGTACGTTTCTTCTGTAAAGACCTCATATAGCCTTAGTTCTATTGACAAGCTCCTCTGTCAGGAAAGTCAATAGCTGTCATGGAAGTGATTTAAAAGTAGTTACACAGCAAATCCTAGCTATTTTATTACAGTACACAGAGCACAATGTTATTTCTTTGTCTAGAAACACCACGCTGGCAACCCATTTTGAGTGATTGCCCCATATCTGTCTTTTCACACATCTTGGATTTAGTGGTATCACACTCTGTCCATGTAATCGAGGAAAAAATCTCTCTTGTTGGCAGCAAGAGCAAATTATTTTTCCGAACCTGGCTTTTAAGGGCTTCCAGCACTAAATTTGGTTTGTGAACAAAGCAATAAAATTTTCAGGCCAATGTAAGCTAAGCTTTAAGGTTTGAGAAGTCTGAAAAAACAGGGTAATTTTTTTCCTCTTGTTTCCCCTCTTTCCCTTATTCTTCCTCTTTATAAACAGATCAAGGCAAATCTTCCAACAGCCTCTGCAACACATATCTTTTTCTACAGGTAAATGCTGCAGGTCATTTCTTTCAAGCATGTTATCTTCCTGAGATTAGATATAGATTAATCTCTTCTTTAGATGGGTGGCTTTCAACCCCTTGACAAAAATCAGAACAGCATAAAAAATTGGTTCTGGTCAAAATTACAGATCAGCTAGAAGTTCACATCCAGTCACACAAGATTTCCTCTGGAGAACTGAATGAATGAAGGAATGAATGAATAAATGAATGAACGAGAGCCATTTTATTTGTCAATTATGATGTTTGCCTCCAGAGGATAATAGCCAAGCAAATTAATTAGTGAAAATTAGCCATAAACCCATCAAAACATTCAAGCAAAGCTTCACTCAAACTAACATGTTCAATGAAACAGAAACTTGGACTGGCAGCTTGGTGTTTTTACACTATTTGTTGATTCTACTGACAGCTTTAATCATTGCTGAGCTGACACTCTGGTGGTACAAATGAGTAAATAAAATGTCAGTTTTGCTTACAATTACATTGAACATAACTGTTCAACCTTGACAGGTCTATATTTGTAGACAAGAGAATCACTTCTTTAGACTTCCCTGCAAGAATAACACAGCTAAAATCTGCACAGCTACCACATACGTGGCCTGTAACCAATAAAAGTCAGTTATTTTTATTTGCGATTCTTTGACAAAAACTAATGGTGTCATTGTTTTTTCCCTAGTCAGCAGGGCAGAACAGCTGCAACATGCATCCAGCTCCAGATCTTGGAGCAAAAGCCCCACCTCACTGAAACTGATGGGATTCTCGCTATTGGCTCCTGTGGGCTCAGCGCCGGCTCTACACTTGGTTCTAAGGATTACGCTAAACTCTGGGTTTTTCTGCGAAAAATCCTGTGTCAAAGAGGTTCTTTGTTCAAGGCATAACCTGAGTTGTCTGTCAAATGTGGGCCCCGATCCAGCAAAGCACTTAAGCACATGTGTAGCGTTGTTGAAACCAACGGGACTACCGCTCACATGCTTAAAGTCACGCGTGTGTTTAAGTGCTTTGCCGACCTGAGGCCTTGCAGAAATCCTTTATATCATGTTGATTTCAAAGCACATTTCATTATTACATCACCATGCTGTTCTTGGCAGGGAATGAATTAATAAATGAGACAAGGAGAGGTCCGGCAGGAGCTGCTGGGGGAGTGGGACTCTGCATTCCTTTCAAAACAAGGCCGTGGCAAGAAGTTTTCAGGAGACATGAATCAGCCACGTAGGTAGTTATAAATAACGTGGAGCAGCCAGGCTGGGTGACATACCACTGCACTATGTATATTGCAAGAACATATCAATACTGGGTACTTTGTGATTTTAATCTTCCCACAGACTTGGCATCCACCCACCCTCCAAGGCCAACTGGAGTCTGGTTGGTGGGAGAACGCACTCGCTCCTTCTCTCTGCACGGGATTTTAATGCTATTGCACGAGCTGGGATCGTACAGCTGGAGAACAGCACTGTTATTTGTGCCACACTATTGGCATGCAAGTGCTCTACAGACATATTAAAACCAAGATGTTTCCCTGAGGATGCAATGGCAAGCATAGAGACGTGCTTGCTCTCAAAGGACATGAGCTGAGCTCTCCCAGAGAGATGCTCTGTTGCATCCTGGACCTTGTGGTCATATCTGTGTTACCATTTAAGTGCCGAGGTTAAAGCTGATCTTTCATATGCACAGTCCTATTCAGATCATGCATCTTGGGAAACCTGGGAAGCTGCCACCATGACATGGTCATGCTACTTCTTATCAGCAGCCAACCTTGCACCCTGTTGGTGGGGGACTGGCTGTGCAGCTAGGTCCACACCTCTTGGTGAGGTCTCAGAGCCCACATTGCAGAGAGCCTTGTGCTACCATGTCTGGCACTGCACTCACACTGATATCTCACCCAGGCTTGCAAAGTGCAATGGGATCTGCAGGCAGCGTCTGCTCAGGTAAGGATGGTGGTAAAAGCCACATTGGTTTCTCCCCTTGTCATGGTCGTGGCAAGCCTATTTAGGTAGGGAGCAGCTAAATGGGAAAGAAAGAGCGCTTTGGGGAATAGGGCAGGAAAAAAGAGGGTAGATGTAGAGGGGAGTAGGAAAGATGAAGAAGGTAGCAATGTCCTGGGAGTAGCTGAAGGTCTATTCTGGGATCTCTCACCAGAGAACTACTGAAGTGAGGATGAGGAGGAGTGTGCAGCCATGCTCAGCTGTGATGATGTGGCCACACGCTTTATGCTGTGGGAAGAGGGTGCCAGGGGGAGAAATCTGGTGATGGAAATTCAGTACTGCAAATCATCTGGCCTGGTTTTATCTGGGAAAGGCCTCAGTGCTTCTTTCACTTTGCTGGGATTGAGTTAAATACAACTTGTGTTGATCACACAATTCGGGGTGAGGGAACAACAGAAGCTATGAAGCTTTCAAAGTTATCTTCACACACAATAAATTGTAGATAAATAGTACAAGTATAGAACTTCTTCCCTCGGAAAGTTTCTTTTAAGGAAGCCACTGTGCTACAGATACTGACAGGCAGCTGGAAGAAAAAGCTTCCAGTACCACAGAGTCCAGTGGGAAGCGGGGCCAAGCTCTCTGTCAGAGCCTCAGCTCCACATGCCTTTTCTGTTGAAATCTGCAAAAACTTGGTAGGAAGGACAAGGGGTTTATTTATTATTTCATCTTGGAATTCTAGCAGTTTGGCCTCATTTTTCATTTTCTTGCACTCTTTTGATTTGTTTGCTTATTACTAATAGATTATTTAAATGCCATTCATGACCAAAATACAACAGGTCACATAATTAAGCTTAAACAAAATAAAACCAACTACAGTTTTCTAGTCTGAAAAGGGGCATGATTTAGATTATTTCCCTGAACTAGGACCCAGCATCCCCTTTGATGAAAGCTGCAGGAAAGCTCTCAGCAGCAGCTTAAACACACACTGCCAAGCTCACAACAGAGAAGGAGCACTCGCACACTTCAAGAGGATGTTTTGCATCCTGTGATTCCAGCAGCACGTGGCGTTCTCATGCAGGCTGATTTGCTGCTTTTCATAGGAAACTTCATTTGGAGATGGGCTAATATCATCTTTTCTGATACATACATTGCACAGGACCGGGACTTGATACAAAATGAGGATCTGATCCAAAGCCCCCTATACCCAGTGGCAAACTTTCTGTGATTTCTCTCAGATTTGTTTCAATTTCTCTGCCTGTAACTGCTGATGTAGAAGGAATGTTATTTTTGCTGTGGTAGTTGCATTAAGAATTAGAGCTATCATTCAAGCAAGCTTGTTGCAATATGTTTGCTAGCAAGACACTTAACTTCTTTGAAGGATTTAAATCTGCTAAACCATCTGGGAAAGCAAAGATCATGCAAAATGTAATTTTAATGTATGTAAATGTAATGCAAAATGTAATTTTAATCAATGTCAGAAGCAAAATGCTTTTTACAATCTGATTCTTATCTCCAATTCTTATGGATAATATACTACAGCTTTTATATTTCTTGTTTTAGGACAGCTACTTCCCAATGCTTCTCCTCTTAAAAACGCCCCAGGAGGGAGGCAAGAAAAAGAAGAGTTTGTGATAATACACTGCAGGATACATGTTATGTTCCCGATGTCTGCTATATTGAGCTTATCTCTGTGTGTACCACTGTGGTGTGGCTATGGCTGTTCTGGGTAAGTTGTCCCTCCAGCCTGGCCCCTGCAGTTCATCACTGCCCTCCTGCAGAGGGAAACTCCAGCAGATGGGTGTATCTGGGTTTTTCTTAACTCAGCGGATCTCATTTTGAGCAATTTCAAGTTGTGTGATATTTTATCTGGAGCAGTATTGAGAGCACTCCACAAGCAGGAGCTACCTCCTGCAAATGATGCACACCTTGGTCCTATGTCATCATCCTTTGCCACCCCACTGAGCTCCTTGGCCATGGGTTGCCTGCACAGCGTGTTGTCCATCCTGGAGCTTGCTGGCAAATCCAACTCCAGCTGTTACAGCTGCAGGCAAGGCTACAGTGGTGACTGCTGATCAAGCTGAACATGTGGTGGTCTCATCAGGCAGAAGTCGAAGATGCTGACAAACTGCATCTTTTTGAAATCGCTGAGATATCTAATGCCTGCCACCAGAGAAGAGTTAGATGTGAAAAAATCTCTTGGGATCCTCGCAGGGATTTTAACCCCCTGCATGAGTTGAGCCAAGAAGGGTGCCTAGAAACCAAGAGTAGAGGAAGGAAGCATTAATTTAGGTAGGGGATGTCAGTGCATGGATAGGCTCTGGGTAAAATTGACAGCACCTCCCAGAAAGAATTGCTTTCTATATAGTGGTAGAAACTGGGGAGGGCAGAGGTCTCCTGTGGGGGCAGGGAAGGAAACTCCTGGAGGAGGGAGCAGGAGAGCACCTGATCACTATTTACTGCTTTCCTGCACTCTTCTGCCCTTTGCTCTGTTTGGCTGTGAGCAGTGATGGTGTTTATCCCTTTTCAAAGATGGCATTTCTTCTGCCTGACATTATTTACTCTGGGTGTAGGAGGAGCTGACCCACTAATTGTACTAACGGACCGAAGGAGCAGAAAGTCAAGTTTCAAGCTATTGCTGTGACTTAAGAAACATGCAAAGCTTTTGCCTCTGGACATAATCAAGTCAGCGTGTTCAGTATTGGTTTATGCTTAAAAAGCAAAGTAAAAGCAGATGAAGTGTATTTATAGACTCATCAGCCAATGAATGGATGAAAGGAAAAAAGAAATTAATGGGAAAATGTCAGCCTGGATAGAGGAGGGACTCACTGTGAAGTTCATGTCCAGATCAACAATTTGGAGTTAACTCCAAAGATCAATGTATCTTGATATACAGTAGAAGAAAAATTGACACTTTATCAACTCTGAATTTAAAAATAAACCAGTAAAAATAGCCTAGTGCAAAGGAGATCCTTTTCCCAGACCACTTCAGGCTGGGAAAGGCTAAGGGGCACTTAGGTCTGTCCACTTGTAAATGTGTGGCTTTGATTTGAAGCTCAAAATCTTAAATGAAAAAGGGAACATAGAAATCAACTTTACAACAACAAAGCCTAGGCTTCCTTATGTTCTCTAGCTTCAGATAAACCTGGGCATAACTCTGAGAGCTATGAAGAGGAAAGAAAAGTGGAGGAGTAAAATACTGCTTCTATCTGTGCTTTTCTGCTCTGCTGAAATCACTGCTTTTTGTGTAGGCAAAAAATGTCATATTTAAAAGCTATTTTCGGCAACATGAAATACAAGGACAAGCATAAAGAAGAAACAGCGTTGCTAATTGAAATGTGAGGGCAGGCTAGTAACACAAGATACGATCACTGAACCATCCCTCTTTTAAAAGGGATTTAGGGAGTTGAGAAGAAGACTTTACATTTCATAAAAATCTCATTGTCTGATCTAGTCCAGTATTTAAGAGAAAGGGATATGAGGAAAGCGGCATAATGAAACCCAGCCCAAGGAGGCCAGACTAGAACAAAGGAGTTGCTGTTGATTTCGTGTCAAGCTTTGCTACGGTTTGACTGTGTGATCTGGAGCAAGTCTTTATGTCCGTGCTGCCATCAAAGGTGTGATTGCAGCTCATATAATCATGCCCTCGAGCTCTCTTTGCATCAGTTTAGCCATCTGTACCAGAGCCATCATACGCTTCTACCTCCTTTAAGGACTGCAGCAAGGACTGACGTAATCTGAGTTTGCAAAAGTTTTTGTGGTCTTCTGATGAAAAACATGGAAATGCAAGATGGTAATATTTCTGCTTGCTGAGCCTACTGATAATGGCATATGTCTTGCTGCTGCAGGAATCCTTTAATAAAACAAAATCCTTTGCTCATCCACTTTTTTTCTGGCTGCAAAACTATTGCTGTGAATTGACACAGGACTAAAAATGTAAGCCAGAGCACAGAGCTGAGCAATAATACACACATCTACGTTCTTGGCAATGCCTTGGTGCAAACCATGACCATGATCTGTTTAATGAATGCATATTATTTAAAAGTCTCATTTGGTGTTCATTTAAAAAAGAACAAATTGGAATATTTGTGCTCAAAAGGCAACTAGGGGAAGATGACTCCAAACCAAACTGTTCCCTTAATTCTGGTAGATCTCAAGGCTAGAAATAACCCCTTGAAATGGCTTTTAAAGACCCTGAGTGGAGTTTACACACTTGTGTTCCTAATACAATTCATGTTCAAGAAAAGTAATAACAGAGAATGCACGCACAATAGAGGCTCAGTGCACAAAGCTTGTAATGTATAATTTGTGAGGAATATTTCTTTAAAAATGTAGAGCAGGAGTATCACTTATCGTTCCCACATGGAACAAGTGGTGAAAAGGTTGTGGAAATAATTTTTATTGTTATCATATGTTTTCCCTAAATGTTGCTATAGGAGTAAACCTTTTTTGGTATTACTTACAATATGCTATTGTTTGACATCCAACATTACACTTATGTTTGAATATCTTACCCTTGTAGCATCCTTCTTTTCCTTTGTTGATTAAGTCTGAAATAAATATACCATTGTTTCCATGAAGACTTAAAAACTAGTCAGTCTCCTGCTGGATGACTGAATATTAAAAGAATGGCAGGAGCAATCTTAGTGGAATAACCCACTCAGTTTCTCTTCAGACTGAGGGATCCAGATTCAATGCTTTGATCTATTTTCCTTCGATTCCTGTGCCCTAGGATGGTGTACCCAACTCCAGGAGACACTGGTTGACTGTATGACCCTTGCTGCTACTGAACTCCATCAAAAAGGAGGAATTTGCAGTCTGAAGCAGGTCTACAGGATTTGGGGATGAGTAAAACTTCTTACAGTTGATTTCATTTGACCTGTGTGGCCAAAGTGAATCATCATAGGTCTTCTGTGAAAGCTCATCAAGGAGGTCCTGCTGAGAAATGTGTGTGTAAGTCTCTTGCAGAAGGTATTTCAAATTTTGGGAAAATGCAACTTAGAGATGTATGGGAGGAGTTGGTTTTCAATGTTCAGTTTTTATAGATTTCAGGGAACTACCTGAAGTTTCAGAAAAAGAAATAAATGTATATTTTTTTACTTTGTCAGAAAATCTCATTCTCTGACCACATATTGCCACTTCCATGTGAAAAGCAGAGCAGGTCACAGTTTTATTTCATGTGAAACAGCTGCAGTAAGCCAGGGAGACATCCTTCACTATGTCCCAGCTGCCAGGAAACAGTTGAGTTCTACTGATCTCAATAGTATGATACCTAACTATATTTAAAAATATATCTGCCTCTACCTAAAGCTAAGAGGTCTGGGACCACCTGACACAACTCTTCACACTCCTCAATGTGAGAACCAAAAGTGCTTTTCTTATGCTTAAAGATACACAATGCATGAATATAAATGATTAATATATGTAGATATGTAAAGGACTCAGTGTTTCAAAAGCTCAGTGATTCCCCAACAGCTTTAGTAGAGACTGAGGCTCTCAAGATGCTAGTGGGATCATCAGATGAGGTACAGTGTCAGAGTTGTCAAAGAGTCACAGAATGATTGGGGTTGGAAGGGAACTCTGAAGGTCATTTTGTTCAATCACCCTGCCCAAAACAGGACCACCTAGAACAGGTTGCCCAAGATTATGTCCAGATAGCTTTTGAGTATCTCCAAGGATGGAGATGCCATAAGCTCACTGGACAACCTGTGCCAGTGCTTGGTCACCCTCACAGTGAAAAAGAGTTTCCTAATAATACTAAAAAGTGGTTTTTACAAATATAATAACAACAAAAAGAGAACCAGGGAGAATCTCCATCCTTTATTGGATGTGAGGTGGAACATCGTTACCATGAGAAAAAGGTTGAGGTACTTAATGCCTTCTTTGCCTCAGTCTTTAATGGTCAGACCAGTTATCCTCATGATATTTGGTCCCCTGAGCTGGAAGATAGGGATGGAGATCAGAACAATCCCCTCATAATCCAGGAAATAGTAGTGAATGACCTGCTAGGCCTAATGGACACTTGTAAGTCTATGGGGCTGGATGAGATCCACCCGAGAGTGCTGAGGGAGCTGGCAAAGGAACTTGCCAAGACTCTCTCCATCATTTATCAGCAGCCCTGGTTAACAGGGGAGGTCCGGGATGACTGGAGACTTGCTAATGTGACACTCATCTACAAGAAGGGCAGGAAGG
>VYZX01028860.1:19968-155987 GCA_013401335.1 Brachypteracias leptosomus | reverse complement strand
TTTGGGCACCACAGTATAAGAAGGACATTGAGGTACTGGTGTGTCCCAAGAAGGGCGACAAGGCTAGTGAGAGGTCTAGAAAACATGACTTATGAAGAGCAACTGAGGGAGCTGGGGCTGTTTAGTCTAGAGAAGAGGAGACTGAGAGGAGACCTTATTGCTCTCTACAACTACCTTAAAGGAGGTTGTAGTGAGGCTGGTGTTGGTCTCTTCTCCCAAATTATTAATGATAGCACAAGAGGAAATGGCCTCAAGTTGCATCAGGGGAGGTTTAGATTGGATATTAGGAAGAAATTCTTTACTGAGAGAGTGGTCAGGCACTGGAACAGGCTGCCCAGGGAGGTGGTGGAGTCATCACACCCAAAGGTGTTTAAAAAATAAGTAGATGTAGCACTTGAGGCTATGGTCTAGGGTTAGGGAGATGTTGGGACGAAGGTTGGACTTGATGATCCTAGAAGTCCTTTCCAACCGTAATGATTCTATGATTCTATGATTCTAATGTTCAGCAGGAACCTCCTATGATTCAGTTTGTGTCCATTGCCTCTGGTCCTATTATTGGACACCACTGAAAAGAGCCTGGCTCTGTCTTCCTTGCCTTTCAGGTGTTTATATACACTGATAATATCCCAGGAAGCCTTCTCTTCTCCATGCTGAACAGTCACAGATCTCTCAGCCTTTCATCATAGAAGAGATGTTTCTGGCCCTTCATCACTGTGGCCCTTTGTTGAACGCTCTGTCCACTTCTCTTTTTTATTGGGAACCCAGATCTCAACAGCACTCCAGATGTGGCCTCAGCAGTGCTAAGGGAAAGGATCACCTCCCTCGACCTGCTGGTAACAGGAGACATTTATTACCATCAGTATTCCTTTTCACATAATTCAGCATCTAGAGGATTTGCACTGTTTTAGTGTTCTCACAGGCGTTTAATTTTCTAATTTTGTCTCCTGATCACACCTAGAAAAAGTACATATACAGGATCCACTGATACTTGGACAAACAAGCCCACCATTAGCTAAAGAAATATCTCTTAAACTAGAAAACTTTATCAGGGAGGGGAAAGGAAAGCATAATTTCTAGAGAATTTTCTAGGGGTGAAGCCCAGCCCATGCAAACAAGATGTGTGACAACCATTATCCACAAAAAGAAGAGTCCTTGAGTGCTCAACACTGAGTCATTTTGACTAAGGTTGACATGGTAAGGTCCATTGGAGCACAGCTGGGACCACTCCAGCCTGGCAACAGCTGCTCTCTCCTGGACACTGTGGGTGAGTGCAAGGCCCAGAATACTTTAACAAATAAGCCCTGCTGGGAAAAGCAAGTGGAGGTGAGGTAATAAGTATTTTCACTGGTCATCTGAGAGAAAGGCAGCACAAGCCAAAGGAGAGCACAACTTGCTGCACAGCCCTGCCAAAGTATTTTACCCCTCTAGCCCTCTGTCTCCCTTCACACACCTCTCTTGCCAAGTGCCTGTAAGTAATCCTTACTGTCTAGTGTGCCCGTGTGATGCAGAAAGTTTCACCTGGTATTGCCTGTATTTGTTACTATGCAGTATTTCTTCTGAGACCAGGCCCGGTAGCACAAAAACTGCAAAACAGCGGGAGAATTTCCTTGGAAAGTACTGTGAGATTGCTGCTCCTCCACTTTAAGGGGCATGAAGTAACTTTATTTTGGGGCCAACAGTACAGAAATCCACATCTCTGCAGAGGGAGTTTGCCGTTAGCTGTGAATTACATGCTGCTCTCTGCTATGTGGGCTAGCGTCCACAAAAAAATGGGCCAAAAAGCTGCCTGAGCCTGCAATCACGTTACACACAGCTCCACATCGTGCCCTCTGAGGTGCACCACTGATATTTTATCAGAAAAGCAGCCCCTTGTGTTGAAGTGTATTGATTCAATAAGCTTACTTCAGCCTCTAAAGGCAACTTGCTTTCAAATAATGATGCATAACGTCAAAAATATATGTTGTGCAGCTTACATAAAGTTTTCATCTCATTTTCAGTAACCATTTCAACAGAAATGTTTCATTTTAGGTAAATGTTAACACAATGTTAAGCTGTATTCTAGTTCTGTGTACTAACAAAGGTCATGAATAGAGTAATAAGTGTTTGAGGTTTGCAGGATTGCTTTGATGTAAATTCTATTTGCCACTGGTATTCTCCATTTACCACATTTATCCCCGGAGAACATCTCGCCTGCATAGCTCATAAATTTGTTATAAATCATAATGCTTCTATTACATCATTTCCAACCTATCGAAGCTAAAAGTACAATGTAATTTTTTTTTTCCTATGTGAAATTTCCAGTTTGGTGGCATATCTGCTGCTTAATAAATTCCAGACAGTCATTCTTTCATGGTTTATCTAACGTCTGCATTTTGGACCCAATCTAGTTGATTACTGAAAACTGCAGGAGTTTGCCAGTGGTTACAGCAGGACCAGAATTGGGTCCTCTCTGTATCTAACTTGCCTTTGTTGGAGCAGCTTGCTGGTTTGGAACCAGCCTCTAATGAGAATGTATCTGGAGCTGCAAACATCAGACGTGCTAATTGTCTGCTGAAATGCTGGTTTTGGTGCCAGCAGTAAGTGTTGGGTTTCTCATTCAATGCTGTTTGTTTTCTCTTATGATTTAGGGCCACAAAATTAATCTGTTACACTTTGTAACAATGGCAAATGAGGAAAATATTGGCTTACAATGAATAGTTCTGCAATCTGGCAAAATAATGGTAATGGTGCACTGTATTTCTGTTAGGTTTCTGCTGTGCATACTTTCACTCCAAAATAGGGAAAGGGAAAAAAAATTATATGATTTCATGTCACAGTATTATCAATGCTAGGAATTAAAACCTGTTGAAAGGTAAATCTGTTAGCCAAGTAGACTGTTAAGCATAAGCTGCCATTTGCAAGCATTTTTATACACATTAGTCTCCAGACATGCATATTCCCTTGAATTCAGTAGAATTAGCCATGTGCATTCTTTTATTCAGTTGCATGCCTATAGTATTGGGACTTTGTTTGGTAGGAAGCAGAAAGCTGAGACAAAACTACTGTTTTATAATATTCAGAAATACTTTATCTTAAAAATAGCAAATACATCAAAGTCATAGTAATCAACATGCTCTGTTTTTGACTAGGGGCATAATTTGATGCTAACATGTGAGTCTCCCTGTTTTCTGTTTATCTCTGATAATGATATAATGATGAATAAAACTAAAACTGCCTGAATAATGAAACAATGTTAACAGGACAATCTGTGAAAGTGAACAGATACAACAGAACTTGCATCTTTCGTCAAGATTTTTATACAACTCATTAAGAAAAATTGGATTTGTGAGTCTTAAGTTGGTTTGGGTAATAAAATGGTGCTCACTTTTCATAGTGCTATTTATGAAAATGTGTTCTGAAAAAAAGTTAAAATATTAATTTTTCATTTGTTCATCTCTGCTCATCCTGTTCAGTCCATTCACGGCAAATGCAGCAGCATTCAGAATCAAAAAGTGGGGCACAGCCACCTCAGTTAAGCTAGGGAAAAACTACGAAGAAGGAACAAAAAATATGTAAAAGGCAAGGCTTTTTAATCAATATTTTGGTCTTCTGAGATGGCCAGGATTATAAAAGGCCTAGAGACCTTTTTTGGTTTCAAGAGGAGGACAGGTTTGCGGAGCGCTCTCTGGAGAGGACAATCTTGGCAATGCAGACATCAGCAGAAGGCTTCCTACGCCCAAGAGTTTTCCAATGGGCCTGGAGTAGGGACACAACAAACCATGGGGAATGCTTGTTTCACTGTGCTAAGCACTGGACAGATAAAGGGAAACCCACATAGTCCCTTTTGCACCTCACAAACACCCTGCAGGAGTGTGATCTACCTGCAGAGCTGAAATTAGAGTTACATTGATGTAAAAAGCAATGGGACAATTAGGTACATTTTTGCCAGCAATTTCCCACATATACCACAGCTCCATTTCAAACAGAAGTCTCCTATCAAGCCATCCTTTGAAATTATTTACTCTTTTAGGGTTGCAAAGTATAGCAACATAATACCTTTAATGGAAACCCAAATAAACGGCATATGCTGCGAAGTGTCTATGAACAGGTTTTATGGGCTTGAATTCTTACGTCACATGCTGGTAACAATTATGACTCCAGCAAATGCCTTGGGGACGTAGAAGAGCATATATAGAGTTTTAATGAAGGTATAAACTGATAATGTTTATTTTAAAAGTATATTATCACGCTGAGAGAGGAGGCTGGGGAAATGTCATAAATAGTGGAAAGATTTATTGTTGCAAAGTGCTTTACAAGTGTTACAATATATTAAAAAATAGCAGTCCCCAATAAAGCCATTGGCTGCGCAGGGCAGTCCCACTGGCTTGGCAACAAGCACCACAAAGACCCTGTGGACTGGGGCTACTTGGCAATGTGACAATCCTCAGGCCAACAGCTTGTGGCAGTGAGCATCTGCCCTTGGGTTGCCTGGTCCAAAGGGCTGAGAAGTTTTGTGGTTTGCACAGACTGGAACATACAGGACATGTTTGGGTGTATCCCTGTACCTTGTTGGGGTAAATTGTTATTAACTGTGATTATCCAGACCTTGACAACCTTTTAAGCATGCTCGGTGTCAAAAAGGCACCTTGAAAGGTTGGACTAGGTGATCCTTGAGGTCCCTTTCAACCTAGTATTCTATGATTCTATGACTGAAACCAGCCTTTAATCCTTGGTGGCTGCCATTTTCTGCACATACTGCCAAGTTAAGACAACAGCATTGCGACTGCTTCAGCTGGAAATGTTTCAAAGCTAACTCTAGTGTGGCTCAGTGTTCTCACCCTCTTCCCATCCCATACTATACTCATCATCTTTTTTTGTTTTAAAATCATGACGATTTAAAATAATGATTTATTTTCTCCATCAATTGTTGAAATTAAATGCCTTTACAACATAATAACTATCCCATGTATAACCTTCCTCTCCCCAAAACTTTAAGATCCCACACCATTATGAGACTATTCCACAACTGACGTATTTATGACCAAGCATTTCTTGGCCATGTTTGGTACATGTTTAGCTGTTTCAATATGTGTTCAGTCTGGATATACTCAGCAATCGAACAGTTGTTGTATGTGAAGAGCAATCACTTTATGAACAACTTTAGTGGCAGCTTTCCAATGATGTGAGAGCATCAGACCACCACCATTTCATACACCTCATACAGGAAGGTGTATGAGTGCTTACGCATATTGAGATTAGGATCTGCAAAGTGTCCAGAGGAGATGCCAAGTAATTAGCGAGTCATGGGAGGAGAACCAGAAATTATCTAGGGACCTGAATCTAGATCTACCTCATCCAGGTGAATGCCATAACTTTGATACCAGAGTTGTGTTTAGACATGTTTGTTTATACCTGTACACATCACCTAGAATCATAGAATCATTTAGGTTGGAAAAGACCTCTAGGATCATCAAGTCCAACCTTTGTCCAACATCTCCCTGATCCCTAAACCATGTCTCGAAGCGCCACATCTCCTTGTTTTTTGAACACCTCCAGGGATGGTGACTCCCCCATCTCCCTGGGCAGTTTGTTCCAATGTCTAACCACTCTTTCAGTAAAGAACTTCTTCCTGAACTGTGCTAAAATGGAAGATCTCCCCCCATAGCAGTCCTGCTGATGTCTCCAGTGGGTCCAAACTCCCCAGCATGATCCACTGCTGCAGATGCACAGGGACACACCAGGGCAGCCTGAGGGTCGAGGTGGCTGCTTTGCAGCTGGTGAGGGGAAAAGGGAAGATTTTTCTCCTGCTTTGAAAGCTCATCACTCATCCCCAGTGGAGGGTTTGCAATCCTCACTCAGGAGGATGTGGGTTTTCGACAGGGCATGTGAGCAGCAAGAGAGGCTGGTAGTGACTGGGGATCATAAAGATCAGTGCCTTTGCCTGCAATGTGGGCTCCTAAATCATCTGGGGAAGGTATCTGACAGATTTACCCTAATCCACCACATGTAGGATACTGTACATGTTCCCCAAATTAAGGTTTTATGAGAAATAGAAACCAGAAAACATTGACCCAACCCTGCTCTGTTCTTCTACCACTGCCCCCTGCCCCAGACAGTGCTTCTGTCCTAAGCACTAATGCTGCCCTCACACTTCAGTCTGGCAGCCTGACTTCCCAACCAGTTGGGCCCTCCATGTACATAAAGTATCAGATGACCCCACTAACAACAAAGTTTTGGCTCCCATCACCTGGATGGTTGCAACAAATTCATCCATCCCTAAGCAGTGAGGGTAGAGGGGGATGGGGGTTCTGGGGACTAGGCAGTCCTCTCCTGGGTTTCTGAACACAGAGGCAGGAAGAAACCCAGGGGAAAACCCTTTCTTATAGCACCTCCCAACCCTGCCTGCTCCCACCCATGCAAAAAGGCTCCCCCGTTCACCCTTTATTTGGAGCTGGGCCAGTGCTCAGAACCAGATGGTATAATAAGTACCCTTATTCTCTGCAGGGAAGGAGGAAATCCTGGCTCCGGTGAACTTACAGGCGAAACTCAGAGGCATTGGCTTTATTCTAACAGCACTTAGCAGATGCATTTCACTGTTACTATGAAGCCCCACACCTCCTTTCAATCTGCTGTGTGATGTGACTGCTAAAGTACTACAAGACCAGCATTTACTATAAAGCTGAAATGTTAATATTTACACACTGTGTCCGTTGGGATGGAGTAATTAATTTTTTATTAAGAAGCTATTAAAGCATTTTTCTAAATTGCCCCAAATAGGTTTCCCACCTAAAACATGCTGTTCTTTTTTTTCCCCCTAACTTCTTTTTCTTTTCAGTGTATGGCTTTGATCTTTTGTTTGACTTGTGCTTCACAGAAAAATGTTCATAAACCTTCACAGAAAGGTTGTCTTGGCTTATAGCTTTATTCAAGAAATATGGCAGATCTGTAGCAAAACCATTTTAGGAGCACTTAGGAAGAGGGGACTACTTTCTGAGTACCAGAACAAAAAGGTTCACTTCCCCAAAGGTTAAGAAAGACACTTTCCAATATAGAGATGTCTATTCTGATTTTGGTTACAGATTGTAACACACTTTATAAAGCTTGGCCCTTTAAAGTATGAATGACGTTTCATGTACTTCAATTCTTAAAAAGCTTTCAAGAACGCTGCAGCAAGTCCATGCAAGTCTTTCTGAATGTTTCCCCAGTTCAGACGAGCATGAACCCTGTGGCTACAAACAAGTCCCCGCCTGCCGTAACTCCAGGGTAGGAACCGACCACGGAACAGGAAGGTGAGAGTTAGTAATTTGCCGTAATCCAAGATTACAACAGTTTTATTGCATACCTCCACAAATTACAGATGTATGTGGAACTAATGTTTTTTCTCAGTACCGATACATGTTCTGCTCAGGGGTATGGAGTTAAGAGCAGAAAGATTATTTCTCACTAATTAGCATTAAGTTGCTATTACTGTAGTTTACTAATAAAATTCAGGAAGAAAAGTTCACTGTATCGGTATTATTCTCTCTCTCCTATGCTGTTTTAATAATTTTTTTTATAATGTCGTTTTCTTCTGCTAGAAACAAATAAGATGAAAGTAGTAATGAAAACCTGGCATGTTACAATGCAGACATGAATTGCTGTTGTTGTTTGCATGCTTAAGTTTAAGCCTCATGAGAGATACTGTTTGCAGATGCAGGGGAAAGAGAGACCGGCAACATTGCAAGGCCAAAGGAAAACTCAAGCAAGGATTGGGGTTTTTTTTCTTCACTTTTATCCTATCTCAAAGCTTTTAAATCAAAGTCTGTGAATCCAGATCTCTGAAAGCTGAGGCACAGCATGTCCAGGGAATCACGGAATCATGGAATGTTAGGGATTGGAAGGGACCTCAAAAGATTATCTAGTCCAATCCCCCCACTGGAGCAGGATCACCTAGACCAAGTTGCACAGGAACACGTCCAGGTGGGCTTTAAACATCTCCAGAGAAGGAGACTCCACAACCTTCCTGGGCAGCCTGTTCCAGTGCTCTGTCACCCTCACTGTGAAGAAGCTTCCCATATTTATGTGGAACCTCCTACGTTCCAGCTTATACCCATTGCCCCTTGTCCTATCATTGGATGCCACCAAGGAAGACCTCACCAAGTGCAGTGCAAGCTGGCTCTTAGCCTTTCCCACTCGCAGCTGTGGCTGCTGAGATTGACTGGAGAAACTATATGTGAGAATCTCATTTGGTTGCAATATCTAACATAAGTTAGGGGATAAAAGTGCTAAAACGGGTGCTCTTGGCCCAGGGACACGCACATATTCTGGGAAACACACTGTCAAAAAGGGGATAAACTAAGAAAGGGAACAAGTTTTAAAATACGGACTTCTCTTTCCCATGCAACGACTCAACAGGATGAATTAGAAAAGAGATTCTTTCCCATGTAATGATTCTACAGGATGAAATAGAGAAGAGCTATGTTTTTGGAGTTCCCTGGAGCTCAGAAATCTTACTCTGGAAATTAATAGAAACATTTGTGTCTCCTGCTGAGGGCTGTAGTCTAATTCACAGGCACTGGAGAATGCATCACCCTCGATGACACTCAGCAGGTTTGCATAACAGCAGAGTTGGGGCGGTCTGGAGATGCAGCTATTCAGTTTTGCAGGGTGCCAATGCTGGTGACTTTGGGTATGTGCACAGTTGTGTGTGCTCATGGGGGTTGTCCAGGGGGAGCTACCTGAGTATCTGAAGGGGAGTAAAATGATTGTATTGCCCATGGTCCTCATCAAGAAAATCAGTGCATTCAGACAACAAGGTTTGGTTTTCTCGTTAAGGTAGGTGCCAACCAAGATGGACTTCTTTAGATGGTGTAGTGAGCCATGGCAAGTGGGCACTTGTAGGGCCTGGGATGTCACATTCAGCCACACAGGAGTTACCCTCACACCCTTGACTGCTCCCAAACACTTGAATCCAGCAGAAACCCAGCGCTGCTCTCCCAGCTCCTGCCTCCCATTGCTGGTTCCCTTGGCTACTGCCTGACTGCATAAGCCCTTCCATGGCTGCTTCTGAACTGCATCACAGGATAGCATCTCTGCCTCTTTTTAGTTGTTTCCAGTCAGCTTAGACTGAACAGGAAAATAGTGGAAGTGACCAGGGGAGAGGGAAGAGGAGAGGCTACTCCTAGCAGCAGCACAGATTTATACCCAGCTAAAGTGGCTGTGCAGCTCCAACCCATGTTCCTTCGCATTTCTTCTTTTGCTTTTTATTTTTACCTCCTGATTCCTAAAAGTTCAGTTCCAACTTACCTTTTTGTTCTTCTGTCTCACACAGTTCCTTTGTTCCACAGCTTCTGTTACTCACATCCCACCATTTTCTTTCCTGTAACACATCACCTCCATCTCCTCCACCCGGCATCATTTGCTGGATGCATGCAGGGTAACCTGTTTTCAGGCATACAACTGAGTGTCTTAGTGAAGCCCAGCTTGGTAGATGAATCTATGGCTCTGGACATGGTAAAAAAATAGATGTGACAGCACATGGTGGTCAACATGTGAGTGAAGTTTCCATTCTGCCCCTCCAGGTTGCATAGTGAAAAGAGCTGAAGGAGAGAGAACAAAAGTTGACAAAATATTGTAATTCTTGTAGTGTGTAATCCAAAATGCCTGGAGTTTGGTCCAAGTATCTGTATTTACTCCCAGCTTTGGCCTGAGAACTGTGGGTAAGATTTGGGCCTATGAAACTCAATGGAAGGGCTCCCACATCACCCTCCAGATATTTCTTCTTTGAAGAAAGGGTTCAGGGACCAGGCTGTGAGCAATACTAAAGGATACAGGGAAAGCTGCTCAAGACTTTTATGTGCCCTTTACTACACAATGTAAGCAGGCAGAAAGGAAGTGGCTGGAGATCTGAAATGAATTAAAAGAAATACATCCTTTTTTACCCTCTGCAAAGATTGCTTAGTAGGGTAAAAAAATGACAGATAATAGTAATATCTATATTTACACCAGCTGAATTGATAGTTGTGCCAGTAGAGTTATAAAATCTTCAGATGAAGTATTTTCAGTACTTTGCAGCATAAATGCTGATCCTTCTTCCTGCTCCCCAGATAACTCCGATCCTATAAAATGAGTAAGATACGTTTTAGATTTGCCCTGGAAAAGTAGTGTTGCACACTATCCTAATGTCCTGAAGAGTTGTGTTTATTAAACACACAAACATTAGCAGCCAGGCAGGACATTTTGATCCGTGGAGATCTGCACTTTTAAACTCAGGAAGTACAAATCAACCTATTTCTCATTAACCTTATCTCAAAAATCTAGTTGATGGGACATACTCTTTCCCTCCTCCAGGACTGCTGGTGTTCACTGCTTAGATCAAACTGCTGAAGTTAGTCATCAGACTATCTGCTAACTACTTCTTGGATTAAGACATTCTTCTCAAATTGTTTATAGGCTGCTCCCCTCCCTTTCTGCTCAAGTCTGGACCTCTGGTTTTTAAATTACATACCGTGTTAGGCATTTTATCCCATCAATCCATGAGATCTCTCCTCTGCCCTCCTAGTTTCCTTTTATTCTAAAGTAGATGGGTGTCATATGACTGATCTTCCAACACAATTCAGTTCTTGCAAACCAGTGTAATTTTTGGTGGTTTTTCTACCGCACCTTTCCAGTCTTAGCAATATTCTTCCCATAACAATAGAGTTGGCGTCTCACACGCGGCCCTCGGAAAGGGCTCTCTCTCATCAGTGTGCTTGACACTGCTGGAATAGCTTCAGTGGTTTTAAACATCAGGCCTATATACCCAAAGAGCTCACTTGGCTTTCTGACAGCTGCCTAGCAGGGTGCAGATGGTTTTAGTTTATTCCCCATTTACCACCAAATGATTTCTCCCTTAAAATTAATAGAAGAAAAATATTTGGAAAGTGATAGCTGGTTGTTAGATATTACTTTTAGTGTTCCTGTTCATATTTTTCTTTTCTTTCTTTTCTTTCCCATATGCTCTTGTTCTTGTGATCTCGCAGGGTTGTAAAGTTATGATTCAGCAAAGCGCTGAAGGTGAGACCACGGCCCTGCCGATGCCATAGCTGCTGCTGCAGCCAGGACCTCCTCCCTGATGTGCCTTCTGCTGGGGTGCTCAGCTTGGTCACCTTCATGACAACACTCCCAGCTCTAGGGTCACCAACACCTTCAGGATGTGGAGGAGGTGGTGTGTGCAGTGCTGGGAGCAGCACAGGGATGGGTTGTTGCTGGCACCATCCCCATGTTTGCCCCGGACGTGGTTTTGGGATGCAGCATGTGGATGAGGGAGGTTTTCAAAAGGTTTTCTAAGAGGGGTACAAAGAAACCCCCCCATTGTCTGTGGTTTATTGCTTTTGGGGACATCCAGCCTCCTGATCCAGACCATCCCAAGGCTGGAGAGAAGAGGAGGCTTTTGATTCATACAGAATTGATAGCGTCTATTGAAATTAATTCCATATGGGGAAGTAAGCACTGTCTCCATATAGTAACACCCAGTGTGGAGTATACTGCCGAGTTCAGGCTTTGACTCCAAAAATGCTTGAAGGCAGAACATATGTTTCGGGGGGTTTTGAAGATACCACAACCCATGAGATATCTAAGGCAGCATGAACATGTTTTGTATAACCCATGGATGCAAAAAAAAATAAATAAATCTCAGAAGGCTTGAAATTTATCTCCTACATACTGCACTTAAATGAGTGTAGCTGTAGTTTCTGCTGGGTCATTCCTCATTTATCCTTGTATAATGAGAATATGCCCTTGCCTTCTAACTGGATCTTGTTGAGGTCTAATCTAGGCATTCAGATGGGCCTTTAGACCATTTGCCCCCAGCTCCAGGGAAATCCTGTTAGATATTACCTCTGCTCCTCCTGTGCATCTCCCTTCTTCTTTCAGCTGAGGAAACTCTGAAAGTGTTTTGGCCTGAGTTTGATAGGCCAACATCTTCAGTGGCATAAGGCAGAGTGGTTTCATTGATTTCCCAGAGCTACACAGATTCACACCATCTGGGAAGCTGACACAAAGGATTTACAGTGAAAAAGGTACATCATATTTTTATTATTTCCTGATGTTGTTTTATTGTTATGACATCACATTCTAGACAATGGTAATTCAAAAGCCTCCTTTATAGCTGTTTTATTGGGCTGCATGGATGGAGGTTTAGGCTCCGTTCAAAGGATCAACTGTGTAGTGTTCAGTCAAACTCAAGCCAGCACGGGCAGAGTTAGTGCAGCAGGACTAAGCCTGATGGCAGTGTTTGTATAAATGAATATTGGCTTTAACGAACCAATCCAGATTGCAGGAAGTGTCTGACATGTTTTGATCTGTTTAACTGTGATACTATCTGTAGCTGAGGGAATCTGGTCAGGTTTGGGCTTGCAGTCTCCCATGCCCTGATGCCATCATCTGCTCTGAATCAGGAAAAGCAGCACTGATGAGCTTTCCAAGTCTCAAAGAAGCTGCTGGCTCTTATTTGAAATACTTGTCTTTGCTGCCTGTGACAAAAGCGCACTCACTGATCAGCAAGTCTCAGCTGAGATAGTTGGTTTCCTCCAGAAATTTAAAACTTTCAGCATTTTTTCCTGTCTCTCATTCTCATCCCACAAGGAATGTGACTGGACAAAGGAGCCTGAAGTTAAGTCACTACATTCACTGCTGTGAGACTTCTTTTTAGGGAAAATAAGGAAGTATGTCTTGTGTAGAAGTGTATATTTTGGCAGGATGGCTTGTAATTGAGGACATATAAATTTCTTAGTCTATGCCTCTAATTAGCCTTTCTTATTAAATGAATTGTTCCAGGTAATTTCAAGTGGAAACTGTTTGAAAACTTAGAGAAATCGGATGAAGAAAGACCAGAAGACAACTATTTTATACTAGACAAAATGTCTCCCTCTGCTCAGCTGATGCAGCCCACCTGGCCCACCCATCTTTGGGAAGAGATTACAAGCTTCACATTAGCTCCAGTATTTGTTGTGATTGTTGATGCAGTTCCTCCCACTTCTTGAGTGCTGTACTGAGGGCTGGACAAATCATAAGCAAAATAAACAATGATAAGAAAGTGTAGTGATATCATGAGACGGTATTTTTGCCTTTTGTTTCCATGTTTTAGATATATACTTACGTTTGCATGAGGCTTGAAGTGATAATATAACAAATTAAAATCTCCTTGAAGGTATGTGACAGCATTGTATAGCAGGACTTCGAAGCATGTGTGATCTTAATGTATTAGGGGAATCAAAGTAGGGACTGTTGCATGTGAATAAATATCTCTAAGCTTTAAGTTTGAAATTACCCTAGCTTTTGACAAGTAGCATTCAAGAGACAGGTACAGGAACTCCTGCCTTCTCCAGGCAACAAGTTGTGTGGTTGTGCTGGCTCAGAGGGGAGATGTCTGTCTCTTTGCCAATCTGCGGTTAGTTATGTCTGTGAAACTGTGAGGCAGAGACTGAACCTTATTCTGGATTTTATGCACCTATGTAGCATTCAAGAGACAGGTACAGGAACTCCTGCCTTCTCCAGGCAACAAGTTGTGTGGTTGTGCTGGCTCAGAGGGGAGATGTCTGTCTCTTTGCCAATCTGCGGTTAGTTATGTCTGTGAAACTGTGAGGCAGAGACTGAACCTTATTCTGGATTTTATGCACCTATGTAGCATTCAAGAGACAGGTACAGGAACTCCTGCCTTCTCCAGGCAACAAGTTGTGTGGTTGTGCTGGCTCAGAGGGGAGATGTCTGTCTCTTTGCCAATCTGCGGTTAGTTATGTCTGTGAAACTGTGAGGCAGAGACTGAACCTTATTCTGGATTTTATGCACCTATCCTGTGCATGAGATGAAGACAACTGGCTTGTCTCGCTTTGGAGATGCAGCTGGCAAAGAAGTGCAGCAGTTAAAGCAATTGCTCATGAGCAGTGGCTCTCAGCTCAGCAATGTAATTGGAAATTACCTATACTCCCATTTTTTTTGGAGCTAGGTTAACATCACTGTCTCAGCTTCCTGAACAGTCAGTGGGGAGGGATCAGTGATTCATTCCACCCAACTTAGACCCATATTTTAGGAAGGAACGAATTGCCCTCTGGCTGTTGAAAAACTTAGATGAGACATCTAACTTTTAAATGACTAAAGCCCGGTGACACAGTTCTCCTTATAAATACAGAAAAAGTGTTTTATTTGGCTACTCTTTTGACCTTTATCTGGAAACCCCCCCCCCACATTAACTTTTCATCAACACCAAACACTTAAATTTACTTTTTTATTTACTGCTATCCCACAGCTTCCTGGGGTCTGCCCTCCTTAGATTGTGGGCATTGGCTTCAACTGGAAACACAGTGTGGCTGCTCTAGTATAATTCCCTGAACCTCCATAGACTATGAGGGCACCCGCTCACTTTACTGGTGCTGTCAAAGTGTCTTTTAACTGTCCTTGTGCACAGGGTGGGGGAGAAGAGCTTATTGCAAAGGTTTGCACTGCTGACGTTATTACAGGGCTCTGTCACTGAGGGACTCAGCGCCCTCAGAGCAGGGAAGCCTTTGGACTTTTGTAATTGGGAAACAGAGAGAGCACACACCCAAGGTGTCTGTAGCCTTATATCTCTGTGTATCACTTTCCCAGCAGTGTAAAATCATGTCTGTACATCTCCATCACTCACTGCAAAACTGTGGCATTGCTGCAGGTTCTTTAAACTTATAAAACCAAGAAGTGTTTTGGAAGCTTCTCAGGTGAAGCTTGGGTTTTCTCTGCTTAGTGTCCACTGGAGAGTTTTACTAAAACCCATAACAATGGGTGAAAGGGAAGTCTCATGTAAACAAATTTAACATTCTATATACAGTACAGCAAGCAGCCTTAGCAAGGCAACTAAAGTAAGGCCAAATTCAAGGCCAGATTCTGTGAAGTGCTAAGTCCTTCAGGTCCCAGGGGCAGTATGATCAGCATCATCTAGAATGAGGCCCCTAGACTGTACCATGCTTGATGAGCTTTCAAAGGCACTTCCAGAAGAAGTCCTGATCTTACCAGTAAGGGTATTTCAAAGCGACTCTGTTGTAAAGTGTAATGGAGTTGGTCCCTTAGGTGTGATAGTGTGGAGCAATCAGGGAGCAGCTACTTCTGAATAGTTTATTGCTCTGTTTCCTCATTTTCAATTTTCTAGAGTAACTCACAGCTATGCTTAAGCAAACAGCAGAATGTGAAGTTTATTAGGAGCTGTGTGTTAGCTTCTGAATTTCCATAAAGTATTTGAGTAGAAGAGAAAAAAGGTATGCAAATAGCACAGCATCAGCAGCCTTCCATCTCAAACAGCTAATGTGAGCAAGGGCAGAGGGCCCAACCTGCTGATACACTCTGGGATGTCCTCTGCTCTGCATGTGTGTGTGTGACTGGTTTTGAACACTTTCCCATTTCCAAGCCAAGCAATTAGCCAAAATTCACGGCCACAGATGTAGTTTCATTCAAAAAGACAAATTGAATCAGGTGTTGCTTGGCTTGAGCCGGCCTCTTTGTGAGGAACACACTGAGCCTGGTGTCTGGAGCAGAGCAGGAACAAAGCGAGGAGCCATACACTGCTTCTTTGCTCACAGGTTTAGTCTTTGTAGTCTGCACTTGGGCCAAAAGCACTCTTGCTAAGCTTTCCTCCAGCCATGCTCCCAGTGCTATTTCTATTGCTCTGTTGCTCCTTTGTTGGCTTCTGTTTTTCTCCTGTTTTTTTTCACATATAATTTACTATAATAACAGTAAAATATCTTTCACTACTTTCTGTGTACAGAACAGAGGTTGCAACTTTAGCTGGTCTTCATTTTCATGAAAGAGATTAATTATTGCTAACACTCATTACCATAAGCAACTCCAGTAAGATTTTACCCAGCTCTCCAGCACTGTTTTCTTCGCTGCCTCTCTCATCTATGTGCACCCTCATCTGTGCCTATTACCCTCAGGATTTTGCAGGTTTTGGTGTTATCAGAAAAGTCATTACTTATCCACAACCAACTACTTTCAGGGCTGCATATCCAAGGATTGTATTTAAGACCTTGAGATTCCCCATAACATGGAGTTCAGAAAAGTACTACAAGCTGATCTAAGTCAAGACTTCATGAGAAAAAGGCAATAGTAGAGGTCATCCTCTCCAGGTCAAGGCTAATTACTGAAAAGAATGGAAACAGCCTTGAAGTTGTTAAGGGAAAGGGGATAGATAGAAGATTATGAATGCTTCCTGTGTTCCATAGGAAATGAAAACGTCCTATTTTCCATTCTTAAGCCTATTTCCTATCCAAATCAGGAGCTATACCATTTAATTGTGTATATCTGTTAAGAAAGATGGGAACTATTTTCATCTAAGACACACATATAACCAAACAGAGGTGTTTTGTGTCAAATTCTGACAGAATTCTGACAGCTTCTATTCCCAGCATGGATAATTACATGCTGATGAAGCAATTTAACTCTAAGGATTTTAATCAGAAACTCTAACTTTTGCCACTATAAAACTGCAAATAATGAGCCAATGAAACTTATTTATGAAACGAATGTCCATAATGGTCTAGATAATACGAGGCTTCTGACATTCATTCTGGCCTCCTACCCTGTGTTGTGTCATTACTGTGGTGTTATTTTAAATATGGCACTTTGCTGACTGCTCCAGAGGTGCATGTGACGGAGAATCATCAGAAGCCTTTGAAAAATCTTAAGTATATATATTTTTTTTTTTAATGCTAAAAAGATACAGTCACAGTTATGGTTCTCTGTATAGTTTCACACACCCAAAGGCAAACAGAGATGCATCTCATGGTTGTAAACTATTTGCAAAAGTGAGAGTGTGGGGTTTTCTTATGTCCACCTCAAACACAAGTTCTGTGTCGTGAGCTTTGCCACACATGGTGTTAAGGCAAGAGCCCTTTCTCCCTGCAAAGAAGTAAGGTGACTAGTTGATCAGTCATGGTGGTACCTCCGAGATCCACAGGGACTATAACTGGACAGTAAAGTGGATCTCAAGGGAGTTGCTAGTGATACAAGAACAGCTATATACAGTCCTGTTTTTCTCTGGCTTTTTTCCTGCTTTGGGGAGACCAAAAGTCTAGATCTCAAGGGGAGATGCCAGTAAGTGACATTCTTCAGATCTTCAATGTCATTTGAAGTTATGTGTTTGTTGGGACATAAATGACAAACCTAAACCATCCCAAACTGAGCACATTATGAACCTTAGTCACAAACTAGTCTTATAACAGTGCCTTAAACAGAGATTAATTAGTCTTGGCCCACAAGCACAGCTGCAGTCTAGGAGTGGTAATTCATTGTACCTCCAGAGCACATCAGGCCTCATAAAATCCCCATCTTAGACTATAATGTAGATTTAAAGACAATACTCTGCAGTTATGAAGAACCAAAGTAACTCCTATGCATCTGCTGAGCTGATTCCTTCTCAAATGTTGATTTAAATTTTAGTTTTTATTATGTGATATTGCTAAAACTATGGTTTTATGGCAAATGTGTTCCAATGCAATAAAAATGTGCTTATTTTTTTGCCTGCTCCCTGAACTAAGAATAAAATGCCTTAAGGGACTATATATTTAATAGATTTTTCTGAATTAAAAGCCCCTATGATTAGGATCATAATCTTTGATGGTCCCACATAACATTTTGTAGCTGACATTCATATGTAATGCAATTTCATTTTTTTGGTGGGATTTCTGCCTTTGCTAAGTTTTCTTTCTGGTTAATTAATGTTGCTGCCTACCATCAATTTTTCAGATCCACCCAGCTTTCATTTGTTATTTTCTTTCACTGATTATTTTAATAGCATGTCTTAACGTAGCATATGTTTGGATTCCTGCTCCAGTTTTACCCCAGCCATTATTAACAATTTAAAGCTACTCCTTTATATGACAATGTTAAAGTTTTTAGCTGTGCTTAATAAGCCCCATCTTAGTAGGGAAGTGCTGTTGAAGACTTGTGTTTTATCCCTAAAGTTTCAATTTCCCCTTTTGCTAGCAGATAAAAGCTGATGATAATCCTGTGTGGTAGGTTTGGGGCACAACCATCTGCAGCCTTATTTTAGAATGTAAACAGGCAGATTGCTTCCCACTTAAACTGCTACCACAGTGAACTGTTATCTTCAGGCTAATTGTAATTGCATTCATGTATCTTCAGAGGAAGAGGAATCTTAATTACAGGAAGATGCTTTCTTTTTCCTGAATACTGGGACAAGTGCACTGCAAGTCTGGAGCAGCAATAAAGCAGAGGAAAAGCATTAAATCACAGGTTGGAAGGAAAGAAAAAAAAAAATTTCCTATAGGCCACAAGGTTGTCTGGGAGGTGAAGAAAACAAAAGGTGTGAGGAGAAAAGACACGTTAAACCTTGCTGTCACATGGAAGTGAATCAGCCCAGAGGGCAAGAGCAACAGCAGAGCTCATCACACTGACTGAAGGATGTGAGGATAGTTGAAGCAGCAACTTGGCTAGAGCAGGACTTGCATGCTGGAGATGTCCGGGAGCAAGATGGAGCATGTGCATGGGGAGGCTTTGCTTCTTGTGCGCCTGCAAGTGAGGTGGGATGGCAAGGGGACCAAGGTTACCCCATCCCTAGTGTCTCCTATAGTGGCACACAGCCTGTTGGTCCCAGAGCCAGGCAGGGACAGAGCATTAACCCACAATCACAGAATCAATCACAGAATCACAGAATGTTAGGGATTGGAAGGGATCTTGAAAGATCACCTAGTCCAATCCCCCTGCCGGAACAGGATCATCTAGACCAAGTTGCACAGGAACACGTCCAGGCAGGCTTTAAATGTCTCGAGAGAAGGAGACTCCACAACCTTCCTGGGCAGCCTGTTCCAGTGCTCTGTCACTCTCACTGTGAAGAAGTTTCTTCTCATATTTAGGTGGAACCTCCTCTGTTCCAGCTTACACCCGTTGCCCCTTGTCCTATCGTTGAATGCCACTGAGAAGAGCCTGGCTCCATCCTCCTGACACTTTCCCTTAATATATTTATAAACATTAATAAGGTCACTCCTCAGTCTCCTTTTTTCCAAGCTAAGGAGACCCAGCTTCCTCAGCCTCTCCTCATAAGGGAGATGTTCCACTCCCTTAATCATCTTTGTGGCTCAGTGCTGGACTCTCTCAAGCAGTTCCCTGTCCTTCTTGAACTGAGGGGCCCAGAACTGGACACAGCATTCCATATGTGGTCTCACCCAGCTATGAAACATCCAGACAGTGAGGATGTTTGCATTTTTCAGACAATGTATATAACACACAGTGGCAGACATTTGGTTGACTGAGCAAGTAGATGTAATTAAGCTTCAGTTGGTATTATTTCTGAATCAAAAAGGCATATAGCAATTGGACCTTTATATGTACTAAAGGTTATATGCCAAAGTACTTTTGTACATTTAAAAATTCACGTGATTGGGAAGATCATGGGAGATTGAAAAAAGGATTAATCAAGAGACAGAAATTCTATATCCACGTTTGCAGAGGTGCTGGGGTGAGGAACATTGCTTCATTCAGGCTTCAGGTGAAGTCTGAGGTGTGACAAATCTGACTCCTCTCTTATGATCAGAGGAACGCGTTGTTGCCATTGTGCTGGATTCTGTCTCTAATGATGACCAGACCAGATGTTTTGGCTTTAAAAAAAACTCCAGACAATTAAATTACTGTGCAAGGCACTGGCAGCACCAGCTTTCAGTAATTCCCTGTCTTTATGTGGATGTGATGTGATGGGAGTGGAAAGCAAAAGCAGAAACTTAATATGACCCTTGCCACAGGCATCTTGGATAAAGCACTCTTGGCTGCTAGACAAACACAGGCCTCGATCCTGCAGAAGCTGATTAGTTTCATACACATGAATAGTCCCACTGTGGCATAAAGCGTGCAGAAGTTTATTGGAAGATGCCCTGAGAAGGGAAGTGGGAGTGAAGCAAGCTGGAGGAATGACTAATAAGAAGTAGAAGGGAGTTAAGCGCAGGGTAGCAGAAGTTCAGCCACTTGGCTGATCCATCAGGTGGGTGGGTTACAGCTGGAGCATCACATCAGATAAAAAAACAGGAAGAGCAGAGTGATGGCAACCACAGGGAAGAAGACCACCAGGAAGACTGAGAAGTGGAACGATCCTTTAATACCACTGAGCAGGGTAAGAAAGGAGAGGAGGATACATAATGTGATTAATGCAGTTACTCATTTCTCTGACTCAGTACTGGATGGGTGTTACTACTTAATAGTTTTTTGTGATTGTATTTTGGTTATTTTATAAGTAATCGAGTCCAAAGGGAACATTCCACGAAGCCCTTGGGAAAGCAGAGGTTACTATGCCAAAAGAGATTAGGTGGAGAATTTGCAAAGTGAGCACAAAGAATGCGTAAACCTAAACATCTGAGGAATTAGTATCTGAACAATCACCTTATCTGAGAGAGGTGTGGTAGCAAGTATGAATCAATGGAGATGCACCATAAATCTTTAAATCTCATTGCAACAGGCTAGGGGACCAGGTAAGAGCAAATGAAGAGGAAAAACCAGAAGAATCTTGCTCAACTCGCTTGTGGCAACCTTGGAGGGGGGACAGATGTCTAAGTTTTAACACAGTTTCCTGAGCTCCTCAATTTGTGCCCCAGGCTGTACCTGGACACATCCCTGTCTCTGCTGCCCTGAGTACTTGGTCTTTTTAACCTCATGGCTGCACAATGGAAACTCCATGAACTTGGAAGCAAACTGCGATCTTGGCTAAAAAGAAGTCTCATCATCTTAGTGGACCCCCAAGAGGCATGTCTGAGGCCAGGCAACAAAATCCCTTTCAGCTTGGTCCATGCGATGGTGTTTCCCATCTGGTGGGTTGCACTTCCAGTCCCAAGGTGCACAGCTTAGCCCTTAGCTCAGTACAGGGAGTCCCAGGCCAGGAATGGATGCCTCACCTTTAGGAGAGCCTCATAAGATGTGTCCCTCTGTCAAGCACCCACCCTTGGGGCCCCTAACAGCAAATGCACTTCTTCTCAGACACACGCCTACGGTCCTGGCACAAAAAAAAGACTACTTGCATGCAAAGGTTTTACAAATTTGGTCACTGTGACCAAACTTTTATTACCCATTTTATGGAACTGTGACAAAAGTCTAGGAATCAAACAACATGGGGATCACAGAGGCTATTATGTTTATTGTGCTGAACAGACTGTGATAATCCATCAAAGGAACATTTTCAACAAGCAAGCAATTCAAAGTACAATCATAGACAGCAACTCTACACAAAGAACAAAGCAAAAAGTTAGAAGACACTCAAAAGAATAAGTAAACTGTAGTTAAACATCTTGAAGCATTTTTTTTTTCCTGCAAACACACCTCTCTTGCAGAAATGGTAGAAGAGTTAAATGTCCAGTCTTAGTTAGCAGTGACCAATGACAGCAAAGAACAGTCGTATAAAATTTATCTCCCACAAAAATAAACTATATATATAAAAAATTTTATGATGTTCTCACTGGTTCAATGGCCACATGCAATTTTTCAGTCTGAAAAAATGAGGTATAGTAGGCCCTAAGAGGTAGTAATGTGTTTTGATTGTACTACAATACATAGAAAATACAAGATTCAGTTCATCAGAATGGTAAGTCTCTCGGAGGCTGAAGTGTGACACACACCCAGCGATGTTTCTGTGTTGTCTACTTAATACTGTGGGTTTTAAAAATGCAAAAAAACCCCAAATCCCAAAGCCCAAAAGGGACTTGCTAAGGCTTGATTTGATGCCCTTTGGAGTCAGAAGAATTCCTTCTACTGCCTCCAAGTGACACTAGATTTGGCCTGTTAGAGCTACTGTATAGCTAGGATTATTTCTCGTTCACTTAATATTAACGTGTCTAGTTGTAATACTCTGATCAGCACTTTCTCAGCGAGTTCCATCACCAAACCGCTTGTGGGCTTTCGAGGAGGTCTGCATTTCTTGACACTGCCTCTTGGAAGAAGCCAGTAAGTAGTTACCTTTAACGGCATGTGGCTTGGTACTAAAGCCATACAGACACCTTCCTGAGAAACTACCCCTGGCCCAGTTATTAATATAATGGTACAAAGTCCTGACTAGGAAAGAGAGGAAGAAGGGAAATAAAACAGAAATAGAGAAAACAAAATAGGAGGAGGGAGAGAAAGAACAAGAAAAGTGAGAGAGAGAAGAATAAAAAACCTCTACATAAGAAGCATTTAAAATAAATCTGGCTGAAACATATTACAAAATCACATTTGTGTAAAATACACGAAAATACTTGTCAAGTATTTTCTTACAATCTACTAATTATTTTTTTAAAACACATATTTGTGATTGCATTATGCAAAAGCTGAGCTTGTTGCTTCTCACCTACAAAGCTTCAAGTTTCTTTGAAGGTTTTTTTTTGTTCTTTTTTTTTTTTTTTAATACGAAAGTAATTTAAAATGTGTTCATTTTCCACAAGTTATTTTACAAAAATAGTTTTGAATTAGGGATTAATTGCAGTCCTAACTGTTTCAAACGTCTCAAAACTAATGTTGAAAGTAACAAGTTCATTCCATTTAAAGTCTGGAGGTAGGTCTTTGTCAATCAATTACTCTATTTCTTTAAACATTTCATTTGAGGTACAAACTTGGACAGTAATATTTAAACATTACAGCTAAATTTTTTTCTATGTCATGTAGTGTCATTGAAGAAAATTATCCTTACAAACCTATCAGCAATTCAGTACAAAAATATATTCAAGTTAACAGTACATTACACAGAAGTCTAGCAGAGAATAGGGTAAGTACATTAAAAAAAACCACAAAAAACCCAAAACCAAAAACAAACCAAGAGAAAGAAAAATACATAGTCATGCTGAAACACAGTAAAGATATTGCTTCCTTAACTGCAATTAAGTGTTGAAGTAGAAATAAGGGGAAAATGCAGATACTCATGATTATCTACCCAGTAAAAGTTTCCTGCATTGAATGTGTATAGCAGCATGTATTTATCAGTCTGTTGAGTTATTTGTAAAAATCAGAGGTAGTATTGAGTAGTGGGGTAATATTGCATATCTGGTGCTAAAAGTGCTGCTTTGAATGAAAAGATGGAGAAATGCCACTGACACTGAGGTGCTCAGTGAACCATCCTATGTCAAAATATATTGCTTAAAGTAATGCACGAGCTTAGCTGAGGTACGCCGTGTTGTTTCTTACATCATGACTAATGAGTAATGAGGAGAGATTCAGTTATTTCGAAATACTGGTATGGGGTGAGTGGAATTGGTCAAAACTAAGCAAAACATCTGGATTATTTTTGTTCCGATAAATTCATGATTAATTTTGAGGTACCTTTCTGTATGTTTTAAAACACTTTTTCTCGATAAAGACTTAGTCAATAATGGCATAAGAGCGTTTTTTGTCAGTCATTTTTGTTTCCATAGAAAACGCTGGCTCTACAGAAAGCTGACTCTGTCTGGCTTCCTACTGTCCAGAATATGAGGGCTGTTCATTTTGTTTACTACTGCTTCTGCTGATATGTTTGTATTTATAACTATACAATGTATCTTTGTCTTTCTTCCCTTTTGTAAAATGAAAGTACCTTTTTTGTGTTGATTTCTTTCTTCTGATTACCAGCTGAATGAAGTGAAAGATCAGCTTTCAATTGTTTTTCCTGAAATAACAGTAAGTCTTAAAAAAAAAAAAAAATCAAGTACAAGTCTACAAGGTTACAAAAAAAAAAAAAAAGAGTAGTATCTATCCCTTATCTTTGGTGTTCTAAAACAGGGAGTTCACTAAGTAGGGAGTGGGTTGGTGGAAGTGTTGCAAGGCTTTAGCGTTACACACCCAGCCTTTCCTGTTTCAATGCCCATTATAATGACTATGTTACATGTTTCTTGTTCATAATGCAGTGCAGTGAATGACACCTGATTCGGAGCTCTTCTTTCACCCATTCACCCTTACTTAGCAGCTCAAACAAACTATTAGTAGGTTAAGAAAAAAGAAAACAGTAATTAAAAGTTGCATCCTTAATCTGTGTCCCCTCTGTGTTACAGCAGTTTTTCACTAAACCTGGGACTGTGAAGGGATTACAAAGAAAATGATTAGTCAAATCCTTTTTAAGGTTATGTGATTTTTTTTTTTCCCCCAGGCAAAAGTAGAAAGACCATGGCAATAGAAAATAAGTGGTCAAGGCAGTGTCTTCTCCCTTCTAAAGACCCAACTGCTGATGAGGTAGAAATTGCATGGTGCGGTCTCCTAGTCTTCCTCTGCAGACTCTTGTGAGGACGTTTCTTCAGTCTCTTCCTAGAATACACAAACGGAAAACATAAATACTGTGGCAACCATGTGGCTTAAGCTGCCACCTCACTCTTCTCTCACACAGCTGACAATTACCTCCTGAGCTAACAAAATGTCTTTTACAGATGTTGTGACATCTCAAGAAGCCACTGTGGGGAGGATGAGAAGGTCCCCTGCTCTCTGATCTCCCCACTTTGCCTAGCAAGGCACCCAGTGGGTGCCAAGAAAAAACAATCTGTGTCGTGCTCTGTCATGGGCCTCTTATGGCCAGCAGACATGCCAGCTAGAAAATGGAAAGCACTTTGAGCAGGTATCCAGTGTTAAGCAGGTGCTCTGAGAAGCCTTCTCCTCCTCATCAGCTGTCCTCCGCCCTACTGCTGCCTTCATGTTTGCCTTCAGCAGGCCTGACCAAATGCAATGCTCTTACACTGCTTATTTAACAAATGTGCAGTGCCTTTCAGGACACGGGTGGTAAACTGGGGGCAATAAACATTTCTGATAAAAGGGGCTGTCATTGAAAAGTTGTTTTTTATCAAACGCTGCACATCATCGCCTAAGACAGCACGTGAAAAAGATCTAGGAAGAAGAGGAATTTACCCCCTTAGCCCACTGAGACCTTTTAAGAACGACCAGCTTAAAACAGCTTATAACAGTCTTCATACTTTAATAGATTTGATTTTCCACATGGCTTCATTTTGTCTGGGTGGCTAACTGACACAATTTATAACTCTCTTCCTTTCCCAGGCCACTACAGTGCACCATTCAGCAGAGCATGCCTTAAAGCTTCCCTGCGTTATATGACCAAACTTCCATTCATTAGTGTTTGAAACACCTCAGCTGTGAAGGGCTCCTAAATGCTACCATGTGTGACACTGCTGCGGAGAAGCGGCATCAAGGAAGAACACTGGCCTTTAATCAGAGGCCACTGCTCACTGCAATCCCCCTTCAAAAGGTTTCAACCTCCCTCCCCCCCCTCCTCCACCTCCCTGCAAGAAAAGGCAGAAAAAAAAGCTGTAAATCCAGGGAATAAACATAAGTATAAATGAATGGATGACAGCTTAAAAAATATAACCATAGCAGCATCAAGCCATGAGATTTCACACTGGTTTTGTTTAGTCTGCTTTGGGTTATGTGGGAAATGTGAAAAGCATGAAGCAAATGCTCCCCCCTCTCCCATCATACCCCTACCCCCTGCTAAAGCTTGGGCCTCAGATATTTAAGCCAGCAGGTTTATACCTCTTGACTAGGAAACAGGCCATGACCCTGGGGTACTCTCTTGAGCACCAGGCACAAAGAAAGATGTAGCATGATCAAAGCCGTGGACGGAGGAAAGAGAGCAAAGTCAAGTGTCAGCTACCCTCTGACCTTGAATTTTCAATTAATATTTAAATTCCAGAAGACACCAATCTATCATGCAGATTGAACATTTTCTTCCTCACAACAACTCGTGGTCACTTGTAGCAGGGTTATATTCACAGTGCTGCTACGAAAATGACCCTCTAAATGATCCAACTTACAAAATGATGGAGCGAATTCTACTCGGTCCCTGGAGGCACTGTGGGACCTGAGCTCACACTCCATCAAATCCCATTAATGCACAATGCATTTTCGCTGCTTAACTTCCCCAAAGAATGGGACGGGGACTGTTACAACATTTCAGTCAAGAAGAAAAATGGTATCTCCAGGTACTTACGAAGGGCTAATTTGCACTGCATGTGGAGAAACAGTGCAAAGTATGTTGGTTTGAGCCTTGGAAATTCAGAACACAGGATGACCGTGGCAAGCACCAGCTTTACTCCCAAGCCAAGTGTTTAAGTTTAAAATTACGACTGTGGGTTATGTGCTCTTAATATAACACAGGTAGACATGTTTTGGTATTTGATGATGACCATGTGCTCAATTCCACAGAGCACCACGGTCAGCCCTGAGACTCTTATCACTGTTTCCCAGAAGACGGCAGCACACAAGTGGGTGTGCAGTGGCAGCTCTCTTTGTTTTATGCTTGGCTTGTCAGGAGACTACTGAAACCTGACGGACTCATTTTCCATGAAGCTGGACTTCCGATCACAGCATAAGAAATATGGGGGAGAGGCAAACTATGTGGAAGGACACACTTCAGAGCCCAGCCAGGGTGGCCACAGAGAGCTATTTTTAGTTAAAGCGTTGCCCATTCTAGTGATTTTTACTGTGAATCTCACAATAGCTTTTTTTATTTCCTTGTAGCCTCTGCTGCAGTGACCAAGAAAATTAATGAGAAGCTCTTTCTTTATGTGTGTATATATGTACGTCCATGTAATGCACAATGACTATCTTTCATCTGCATACGTACATGCAAATGTGTGTGCCTGCAGTACTTGGGAGTAAACAAAAAATCAAGCTAACTCCTCCCCCCAATATTTAAATATTAAAAAATATTTGAGACTGGCAGACTTCAAATTCACATCAGTCTTGGGAAAGACTTTTTTTCATTAAGAAAAGATGGCAGAGGGATCGATCAGACTGTTGTGCAGCAAAAAAACTTCATTAAGTTCATTCCTTGCAAAAGCCTAAGATAGCTCAGTTACAGATGGGTGGTTTTAAACCAACCTATCATGTAAGTCCCTTGTCAAGACACAGATGGAGACACGGCTGCTGCTCTGAAGTGCTTACAATTCAAACAAAGGGACAAATCAGACATATATGCATGGAAGGACCCAAAGTAGAGCAAGTAGAGGTTCTAAAAGAGAAAAAATGCAGATGTCTAAGACAGGGACAGAGAAAGATTTTTTGCACTTGTGAAAAACTGGCTGCAAATAGCAGAAGGTTGTGCAGCTATGATCCTCAACCCACCCTTTGTCTCTACTGCACCCCCCCCCCCCACTTCTCCCCAAAAGACAGAGGGGGCAGGTGTTTTGAAAACTGTGAACCCCTTAGAAGTGGCAAACCAGCTCTGCAGCGAGCCATTTCAACCAGATATTCACTGAAGTGCACTGCTTGGCATGTCAGGGCACTGGGCACCTCAGAGGAAGGATGCTTTACCACCAGTTAGCACCCTCCAGACACTTACAAGTCCTCCCAGACCCACCAAGGTTGATGGCATAGCCATGTATCTCATAGGATCAGTCCCCAAGTCAAAAGTCAAAGGAGGAACTGGGGCTGGAGTTAAACACTTTCTAAGTCCAGACGTGCTTCTGATCAAGTTGAAGAGAAGAGCAAAAAACAGAAGGAAAGCACGATCATTAGAGAAGACATTCAAAATCCAAGTCACTCAGTCACAGCGTGATAACCATGCAGAGCATAAATTCAGCAACACCACCACAGGAATCACTCAGCCAAGAAGCAACAGCTTCAGGTTACATGGCAGCCTTAATTCAGGTTGTTCTCACTTTTTTAGGTGCCTTCACTGTAGTTGTGGAGACAGAATGGTGACATGTGTTAATTGAGCGTAAATGTTCATCGACCCAGTTTTGCCTTGAACAGCTACTCCCCTGATTATTTGTTTTCTGCTGCAGCAAGCTAGAGAGAGGCTGGGCCACCAGACTGCCAAGAGAAACCTGAGAAAGCTACAAACAAACCAGATCGGATCTGGCTAACTGGGAAGCCACAGCCATGCAGAGCTCAGGGTGAACAGGACAAGCACCTGAAGGGCAGCGGAAATACACACACAGCTCAGGCTTTACTCCCTGCTAGTATCTCAGGTGGCTCCCCGTGCATCCCTGTGCCCCTCATGCATGCATCCTTGGGCTGACTGATGTGGGGATGCACTGCAGAAGCAGTCTTACCTGGCATGTCCTGTCCTTCGTTGTCCCATGCATGGGTGTTTATCCTGAGTTGCTACAGGCCTTAGCATGATGTTGTAAGACAAACTGCAAGCCAGCATCCTGAGTTGTTTCCACTCTTAATTACTGTAACTGCCCTGCCAAGCAGGGAGTGATGGGGAGCTGCTGTCTCTCCCAAAAAAGAGCAGCAAGAAGGCTATCTCCAAAGCTCCTACATGCACAAATATTTAACAAGGTCTTTTCTTGAGGGGTATCACTGGCAAGTGACTGGCAGATGTGGACACTGGACTGGGACCCTCGCCTCTCACTGGGCCCCAGCAGGAGAGAAAGGACAAATATTTCGCAATGGTTCATAGCAGGTATCTTGCCCTCAGAAGGACTATTCTGTGGAGGGGCTGGCACCACTGTTGTTAGCCCTGATTTAACAGTGGTGAAGGTAACAAAAAGGACGAGGAGGCAGGGCATCAGGCTTCAGTTGGAAGTGCTATCTGCACCTAGCATGGCTATTTGGACTTGTCCAACACAGGATTTCAAAATATGACATCCTTAGTAGGGTCTGGTTGCCTGAAAATAGGAGCTTGGGGCTGTTTTAGATGCCCTGGGTATCTCATCTGACATCCAACAGCCAGGCCAGAAAGATGCTGGTCTCCTGGGCCATGCCCATCAGCTCAGTTTATATGTGATCCCCTGGGACACCTAAAAGGGCACAGAACAGCAGTGTCAAGATGTGTGAACCCACTGACCATCTCCAGAGCTATGATGCTGCCTTTCTGTTTTTAAAGTTTCTCCTCTTCGGAAAATCAAACTGGTGTATACTGCAGAAATATGTGAAGTGATAGCCACTAGCATGTGCACCTCATTCCTAAAGCTCAGAGGTGGCACCATCCAGAATGGAGTTGTGCAATGAATGAGTGTATTTAAACTGCAGTTTTTTCAGGTCAGAGTCACTCCATGTTCCCAAGAGATTTCTTTCCTATGACATCCTGCTCAAGTGAAATGTAACTCTACCTGTCACCCAAGAGCTGCATTTGGTGATCCACATTTGGTTGGTGCAGGCTGTTTTTCAGCAATACAAGCAGCCAGTAGCATCCTGGGGTCCTCAAGAACAGACAGGCTTAGTTTGGTTTTTGTATGTCCTCTGCATTCCTGTTTTTGATGGTCCCCACAAACTGGTCACAACAAAACCCCATGATGAGACAACTGTTGGTGCCTGAGAACATTCCCCCCACCTGCAGAAAGGCAACTGTTTGGGATTTTTGTAAAAATGTTTATTCTGTTCTAATTCTGTCCTTTAGGGCTGCTTCAAGGTTAATTATCTTTGCCTCAAGAAACTCACCCACAATTCGGTTTTTTCACTTTCTGCTCATGAATTTCTGAACCGTGAATTTAAAAACCTAGAACCGATTTTGCGAGATGGACTGCAGGATCACAGTAATGCTGCATGTGGAGCCTCTGAATTTGTCAGAGCTTTTATTTTGTAACAAAGTATTAGCTGTTGGCACAGATTTTGCTGGCTGCTTTCTAAGCCCAAGAGGGTATGCTTGAATAGATATGTCAAAAAGAACTGCTGACAAGAGCAACTTGCAAACTGTGGACCATTGTCTGCTGTTAACTTGTCTGAAATCCCCTGGCATGCAAGCTAATATTTTAAGAGGAGTCCCTGAAGCCAGTGGCTCCTATTGCAGATGGAGGAGCCCAGGCTGTGCCCAGCCCAGCCACAGTGCCATCCTGACTGCTCCTCAGCCAATGCACCAAACTGCTTCATAAGTTCTTACAGCACCAACAGACACTCAAGAGTAGGTTTTGCTCTGTGTGAAGCTCACGGTGGAATCTGCTGTTTTGAGCTACTTCATTCTCTGCAAAGCGCACTGGTGAGCTCAGTGACAGCTGTCACTCAGCAGTAAGGCAAAGTATAATTCCAGAAGCTGGCTTCAGAGCTCCAATTGTTGCAGGTACTTATTACACACATCACAATAAAAGGATTTATTAGGGCAGAAGTGATCACCATGACCATATACAGAAAGGCCACACATCTTACCGCTGGATTAAAACATGTTTTTAAGAAGGACATCTAAGGAAATTATTTCAATACAGAAACTCCATATCCGAATACATACAAGTCAACCACACCATAAACAAGCAATTTCTGTGCACTGTCACTGCTAGCATGCAACAAGGAGCACAAATTCTCTAGCAGAGCTGCCTAACACTCTTGTGAGCAGTCTAAGAGCTGACAAGTGTCTTAAAAATCATTCTGACCTGGAGATGTCCTCAAAGTTTCCACTCTCAGGAAAACAATGCACAACAGACAGCAAGAATAAGACTCATTTTTGAGTGTGTATGTAACCAATTACACTGAATTGGAAACTCACAGATTTGTTTTGAAAACCCCATGCTCTCTGATTTGATGCAGATACTTGAAGCTGGGTTTTCTGCCTTCTAGGAAGAAGCCTACCCACCAAGCTGTTGTGTATGGAGGATGCATCTTCCTCCTGTTGAAGTCACTCCACTTTTATATAAATAATCAAATATTCTGTGAGAGACGGAAAGGGAGCAGAGAGAATAAAGCAAAACACTGATGCTGTCCTGCAGGTGACCAGCCTGTGGCTTTTAAGCTGCAGTTAGTAAGCAAATTAAGGGTGTCCTTCTCCTTTCACTGCTGGAAAATCACTGCTTGACTACCAAAAGCCTGCTCATGGGGATTACTGGATAACCCACATCCCCAGTTGTTGGAGGAAGTGAACTAGCTGGGTCAGCCAGAGTGAAGTTGCTGGGGCTGTGCTGGGACCCAGCTGCTGGTGAGCTTGGCTCAAACAAACAACGTGGTAGAGGTCAGAGAGAGCTACCACCCTTTCACCCCCAGGAACCACTGCTAGAGATCCCCTTCCTCTGCTGGAGGAAATGTCTTGCAAGGCTTAGCCAAATTTTGGTCCATGAGTAACAGGTTGAGATAACTGAAGGGGACCAGAAGAGTGCTCAGGAGGATCTCTTCAGGACAGGACAGAACAGTACGCTTGAAGTTAGAACAGTCTTCTTTAAACATAGATTCAAGTCTCTTCTTCTTGTTAGATTAAGGAGGATTCAAAAACATTTCTCCCTCTCCTAGCTTCTCTCTCACTAGGCTGCCTGTTTGATATAACAGAGTGATAATGAGTCTCTTTGGTTACTTTGAGAGAAAGGGCTTACCTGACACACAATTTTTAAATCCAAGAGAGCTCACACTGAGAACTTCCAGAGACAGGAATTAGGCTGGCTGACATCTAGATACCTTAAAATGTGCCTGTCTTAGGCTCTGTCTCTCAACATCTCCTACAGATGGGCTTGAAAAAACCTCAGCTTCAGGTGCCCAACTTTGTCAGGGATTTTAGAGCAGCCCTGAAGTTAACTTCACAATGAGGTTTCTGCAAGGCAGCAGGTCACTCAGTGCTGAAGCCTGCACTGCTGAAGCCTTTTGAAATCGAGACTCAGCTGTCTAAATTATGTCAGACCAGATTTCTTAAACACGTTTTGACATCTGAGTATAGCAAGTGCCTTTTTGACCTAAGCAGGTCAAAACACTTTGAAAAAATCTGTTCCCCATGTGATTAAAAGGAGAGTGAAAAATCTCCAGCAAAATCTCAGTACTGGTCAGAAGAATTTTGCAGGAAGCACCATTTAAAGTCTGCAAAGCATGGACCTAAAGTGAAAATGGTGCTTGAAGGAATCACAAGTGCTGTACTAATACTGACAGAGACATATTTTGTCTCAGAGAACTTCAATCCTACAAGATGTAAACAGTTCTGGTGGGAAGGAAATAAAATATTAAGGAAAAGAAGGCAGTGGTGCTGTTAGAAATACATACGACCAAGCTGGACTAACCCCAATTTTGAGAAGCTGTTCTTACAAACCTCTTGTGGAGGCTTTAAACTGGAGGAGTCATAGACTGCTCTGCATTCACACAGCACACCATGCTCCAGAGCTGAAATCCAGATTGGAGTGTAAGGAAAGCAGAGGCTCTAATAACTAATATGTATGTCTGTTATTAGATGAAAGAGCAAAAAAAGGTGGATGCCAACCTGTAAAAATCCCTAGGCTTGTTACAGTTCACTGGAACACTGTGGGTCACTGCATTAACTCTGCATTCTTGAAGCAGTAGAGATGACAAAGCTCAAAAGGATACTGGAGCCCCAAACCTGAGGAAGTCTGTCTTCCTCCTGAGCCTCTGTGGCACTTGAAACAGCGCCGATTTCTGTGCGTATTTTACACTGAACAATGGAGGAATCACAGAATGACTCGGGTTGGAAGGGACTTTAAAGACCATCTAGTTCCAACTCCTCTGCCACAGGCAGGGACACCTCAAGGTTGCTGAAGGTCCCAAGGAAGGACTACAGTGAAGGACACCCAGAATGGAGTAGGAAAAGGGACACTAGGACAGGCTCTGAAACGGAGCTCAAACCCACAGCATTTACCTTTTGTCCTCCCCTATTTTAGAGCATGAAAAGAAGAATACAGTAAGCCCGGTTAGATTCTCTTCTCCTTCCCCCCCAGCCCCTAAAAACGACTGCTTGTTACTGACAGGAAGCAACTGCCACAAGTTATACACCTCCAATCTTTTATCACTTAAAAAAGCATTACGGCTCCCTCCATGAAGCCTCTGGCAACCGCGAGTTTGGGAACAGCTATCTATCTGTAATGATAAATGGTAAAATAAAGCGTCTTCCCTTTTGATTCCCAGCTGAGAGATTTTGCCAAGTGATCAAACTTGTCTGAACCTTGGAGCAGCAGCTTTGAAGTAGTAAGAAAGAGATTGAGAACCTGCAGCCAAGAGCTGCACACACCTCATTAGGGCCCAGCCACACGGGAAGGCCCCGCGTACCCACTGCAGAGGGAGGATAAAAGAGCCTTTGAGGGTAGAGGAGCACCGGGGACATTTTCACAAGTGCCAGCCCCATGGCCCAGCAGCCCGCGCCATGCCACTGCCCACAGTGCAGGCCTCAGGGTGGGACAGGCCGTGGGGGCTCTGCCGCGGCCCTTGCTCTTCCTCAGTCTCCCCTGGTTTTCTTTCCCTTGATTTTTTTTTGTTTCTGAAGGGAAGAGTTTAATATACCAGGCTCTACCTTCCCCAGGTTGTGCTCAGAAAAGCCCCCTCTCCAAATGAGAAACATATTTCTGAAAGATAGTGAGCTGGGTTCTCCGATCTGGTTCAGCAAAGTTCATGTGAGACTTTGTGGTATAATTCAGTTAAATGATTTTTTTTCTTAAAACCAACACAAAACAAAAATGCTAAAATTTAACAGACTTATAAAATGCTTTTTAAAATGTCTGAAGTGTTTAATCATCGATCTTACCACACAGACACTGGTGAGGCTGTGTGCTGGCAGTAAAGCAGAGTATTTAATTCTGAGAGCTGAAGTTCTGGGTTTAATTTTCAGTTTCAGACTAAACAGCAGGTCTGCAGAGAAAGGCAGGACGACGACTCCTGAGCAAAACGGGGCAATGGAAATGCTCTTCTTGCAAACTTTACTGATTGTGTAACCATGGAGCACCTCTTTGTGCAGGCGAAAGTGCAAAATCTGAGAAGTTTGTGTTGGTTTTAATAAAGCCTACCCCCCATCTCCTCCCTTTTTTTACTGCAAAGAATTCTGCTGCTATTTTATTATGTAATGCTGCAGGCTAAATATATATCCCTAATTTAAGCCATCTTGCCAATAAATCTAAAAATACCAGGTAATCCAAAAAGGGTAGTTATGGTTTAATGACATACTCTTCTTGTCATCTTAATATGTTCAACTCCTAAAGGATTTAGAGTGATACATTTAAAGATTTTTTCAACTTCTTGAATATCTCCACACAGTCTGGTGGAAAGGGTGATAAAGTATGGTCCTCTTCAGCACAGAGCAGCAACACAACTTTTTAAGCTCCATCTGTGCTGCAATCCACGCTATCACAGGGTAAAGCTTTTTCTTTCTCTAAGCAAGATCGTCTGATTCAAAGTGAGTGGGGCTGTCCAACTCAATAGATAGCGATTATTTCCTTCCGATTATAGAACCTTTTATGAGAGCTTCTTTTCCATTCAACACATCTATATTTTGTAATAATAATCAGAAAAAGTATCCTGGTGAAAACGTGTGTTCAGAACATGTTTTCTTTTAGGACCGAGGTAGGTTTCCTGCAATTTATACCTCAATGTTAATCTATCTTCCTCTTCCTAAACATAAAAAAATACTAATATAAATTACAGTTAATGCCTCACTATATAACACAGTTCTCAGGAGACTATTAAAGTGATGGGTGAGCCGCCTAACATACTGTAACTGTCTCTTTGCTGTTCTGATTTCAGTTTCCAGATTTTTGCCTCAAAATAAGCATGAGAATTAGGGAAGGGGAGGGGGTGGAAGCCATTCACTGCCTTGAATCTGATATCTCCCAGGTCCTAGAACTCACGTGTCCCTTCTTTCCAGACTCAAGTCTGGTTTCAATGGAGCTCTCATTTTTCTTCCCGCTAATCCTGCCATGAGATCAACCATTGGTAACTCTGCAAGAAATTAAATACCAGGATGTGGGAAATCTGAGATCTGAATTCGGGCAGAATGTGGGTGATTCATGTTTTTTTATTTCTCTCCTTCTCTTTTCCCATGGTGGTTGTGTGGCAAATACCTTCCCAAATCTGAGATCAGAGATTGGCCCTGAACAATGTGACTACACTGATAGAGCAGATACAAAGCAAGAAGTACACTGGTGACATTATGTCCTTTTTAAATATAAGCAACAGTCATTTCTGAAAAGATCTTTCAGCCAACATTTTCCAAAAACATTCTGGCATTTCCAGAAATGCCTTACAATGGGATCAGCAGCAGAACTTCATCGTGGTGACGCTCACCATCTGCTGGAGCAGACTTCATAAAGAATTTAAAATTTGTGGGATTGGGATCCCAGTGAAACAGGATCCATGAGATACTTAGCTATGGTGATGGGAATGCTACAATACCCAACAGTCAAGCAGTCATTTTGAATGGCCTCTTTCCTTCCTTGGTGTGAGAAAAGCACATTTATTTATTTATTTAGGTCCTGTAAGGATGAACTTAAGATGCTTAGGAACAGTGGACTGCCCAAAGGTCCTTCATGCACTACTTGGCCATGTGCTGATGTTTGAAAACCACCTATGTACTCCTGTAGCCTTCAATATGAAGTATCAAGGAGCACAATTCTCACCGCATAGGAGGTTGTGATATTCCTAAACTTCTTACTCTATAAGCACATCAGCACCATGCTCACAATATCCAATGAGCAACTGATGATCATGAGCTCTGAATGACCCCAAAACCTGCAGCCTGCCTGTCAAAGCCAGCGCTTGCCATTGGGGTTGCTTTACACCATCACAGTCTAAGGGACAGCACTGCGAGAGCACCAACAGAAGCAATATGGGATGGAAGTTCCACCAGAGAAAAGGTTTTGGAGTGTCTATCATTATTTTATTCTGCACTGATTTTTATGAATCCTTTGCCTGAGTTGTCCTCTCTGAGCTGCATGGGAGGAGGCATGCTCATAGGTCCAGCCTATCCATACCAGCTGCATTTGGTACAGGTGTCACAAGCTGACAGGCTGCCCAGGGAGGCCAGATGTCACCCTAGGGTAGCATGGCAGCACTGATTTAAAGGAACTAAATTCACCAAATTCCACAAAATGTCCCACACTGACTGAGTAGCTGTGAAATGCTTCTAATTCTTCTTCTATTCCAAGACTATTATTTTGGGCAACAAGAGGACCTTATAAAATTCCCCAGATGTCATGGGAACTTCAGAATAAAATATGGTATTGGCTTCTTATTGCTTCCTTTCAGAACATGTTTAAAGATGTGTATCAGTTAATAAGGGCTGAGGATATTGCTCTCTTCCCTAGCCAAATCTTTTTTAACAGTGCTGGTACACCATCCCAGCAAATTATTTATCAGACACATTATTTTCATTGGTCTTAACTTTGATTTTCATTTTGTTTACTTTATTCTACATCCATTGCAGCATACCTCATTTTTAACATATAATTTACAACAGAATTTATATGGTCTTGAACCAGCATGGCAAAGATGTAGCAACTTATAGACACGGCTACATAGAAGGTTCACGTCCCACATTTTTCAGCATAGCAGATGAGCTGGGTTACAATCCTGGAGTACCCATTAATAGTACTTACGCCAGGAAATAGGACATCTTTCAGTGACTTCAGTCGGGTGTAGAGGAGCAACAGCAATGCTTACATTGAAAGATTCAGAGCCTGTATGAGGAACTCTGGAAGCAAGCTCTCAGCGAAGCCTGATTTCTTCTTGTGCAACCTTCTGACACATCTCACCTTTGCTATTAGCATTTTGATTATTTTTGCTGCTATCAGTCCATAGGCTGATCATTATGGTAGTCTCAACTTTCTGGGTATCATTCTGGAAACATCTTAAAATAATCCAGACTTTCAGGGGGTAGCCAAGTACTACCTAGAATCCTGTACGTGCATGATGTAAGATACCCACATTAGCAGCACAGACTCTTGTTACTTCTAGGAAATCTTGGCCAAAATATGTAGTATTGCAGTATGTAAAAGTAGCACTGTTTAATTTACTCTTGACTGACAATTTTTTAAACAATGTTCCCAATGGAATCTTCCTCAATGGTGTTTCCCAAGCACATGTCACAGCCCCTTCTCTTCTGGCTATCATTAGTGAGATTTCAGTTCACACCAAAGCAAAGACCAATTCTCAACTGGATGGATACCTCTCTAAATAGCTTCTGTGTCCTCAGCCATGGGGTCAAACACAAGGCCACCCTGTCCACAGCCATCACCTGCCTGTCTCGGCCTCCTTCCCCAAGCAGGGAGGGGAGAGGGAAAACATTGGGAGAGGAAAAGGAGAAGCACTGCTGACTTAGGGAAATGTTTTAGCTTACCCCTTTGGCCTTCAGCCTTCTACCACCAACTGCAGCACCTGCTCCAGGTGCTACGCATGGAGCAGCTCAACAGCTATATTTGTATGTGCTTTTAGGGACCAGTGTTGACCAGCACACAGGGAAAGAGCAGAGACTTGAGAGCATGTCTGTATTGAATGGGCAAACGTGTGAACAGCGCTGCATTCAGAAAGCTGTCTCCTGCTCTAGCACTTGTCTCAAGGGAGTTAGATACTGCATATTTGAACAGTTGAAATAACCTTTTTTTTTTTGCTCTTATTCACTGCTGAAGGCTCTTCTTGTGTTAGGCTATGCCATGGCACTCCTGCTCTTTTTGACTGACTCAGAAACTGGCTGACAAGGACACGACATCTCCAAGTGGCACATTGCAAGAGGCAAGACTATGAATCCCCAGACAGTCCCTGACAAGCCATGAAGCAAAAATAGCTTGCTGTATCTGATTCTTTCTTAGTCCCATCAAATCATGAGTGTGTGCACCCTTGTAACTCCCTCATGCAAGAAGGGAGCATCAGCATCTCACTTTTGGCAAAAGGAGAATCAAGAAGCTCACCCAGCACAGAGCTGACTGGGGCACCTCCGCTCCTTAGGCAATGTATGGGGACACAGGAACAGGCACCTCAGCCTGCCCTGTGGGCCACAGGTATGTTAAGCAAGGGGATGCACAATTCAACCAGCATTTACTGACTGAATTTTGCATCTGAATTTAACAGACAGAACCATACAAAATCCTGTCTCTTTTCTGCACTCAGGCACTGCCCAATAGCGCTGAGGCCAGTGCTGCTTTGAAGCTGGGACTCAACCAAACCATCTTTCTCTTCATGGTTCTTTCTCCTTGTTGTTCACTCAGTGGCTCTTTCACCTTTGAATCATTAGCTGTGCTGTGTCCCAGGTTCAGCAAGTAGCATGAAGAACACTTCTCCCTTAGCAGCCTGGAGCATTGCTGGGATGAGGAATAGGTCTGATGCCCAGGTGATCTACTTCCAGAGCAACTCCTGTGGCCACCACGGTCATATAAGAAGCAAGTTACCCCTGATCCCTGCAAAGCTTCCACTCCCAGCATCACCCCTCAAATATTGGATCCTAGCAGAGGCCATACAGGGTTTCTAAGTCCCAAATAACACGAGACAGGAGCCTGGGGTAGGTAGCACCTTATGACAGTGCGGCCACTGGGCAAGTGCCTCTCCTTCCTGCAGTGAAGCCAAGGCACGTGCTGACTGCAAGAGAGACTGTGCAGGTAGGGATCTGGGTATTTTGTGATTTTCTCTATTAAACACCAAAATTCTGCCTGCAGGGAAATGGGGCTACTTGTATATCTCCTGATAAATCAAAAAGACTGAGGGCTGGATTATAAAGGTTATTTGAATATCTAGTGAAGCAGTGGTTCTGAGGAACACTTAAATGCTTAACAACGTTTCTAAAAACTGTCTGCCCATTCCCTTTCCGCTCTCTGTGAAATGGTGGAAATGCTGGGTGAGCTCTTCCTATGTTTTCATTACTGGTAGGATGGGTTCAGTTGAAATTACTGAAGCTGTGAGTAAAAGCAATTTTTCTATAAGTTATTTTTATAAAATTGATTTGTAGTAATGCCCCATGGCTCCAGTGTTCATTGTGTGAAACTCCACTTGCTGACAAAGTCCTTGTCATCCCAACACTGAGAGGACAGCATGTACCTACCACTATCAATAAAAGAAACCACAAAAATGTAAAACAAAATTGCCTCATAGAGCAGCAACCTGCATCTTCAGATTACTGTATGTATTTCTGATTTTTGACTATTTAAAAGTGACCAAACATCTGAATATGTTCCTATCCTGAAGGTAATTCTTTTCCTTCTCTTCCTTTCCTTCCAATCACGTAACATCTCAGCTTATTTGTTTCATTTATTTACAGCCAAATTTCTGGCAGCAGCCACCTCAAAAATGTTACTCTATCACAGCTATGTAAAAAATAACAATCATAAATACTTAAAACCTTGGAAACCTGAATCTTACACTGATTTTCATATTAAGTGTAGCCTCATTGAATTATATTATTCAGAGTCTATTCAGAAGTTCTATAACAGCAAAATATTTGCTTTCGGAAATACATCACTTCCTTTTCTAGTCCTCACTCTTTAACACAGGTTAGTACTTTATCTGTTCGTAGAAATGGTAACTGCAACTTCTATATTTTTCCCCAGATTTTCTTTTGGTTTTACCTTTTTTTTTTCAGTCATCAGACAAACTATTCATCTATTGTCACAATAAATTGGTTATAAAAGAAGACTGAATATGTCTTCCTTTGGAAACTACATCACATAGTCACCACCATTTTGCCTTGGAAGAAGAAAGAAGGTAAGGATGTTAAAGCCCAGCACCCTTCATGAGACTCCCCAGTTTTACCCCTCTGAGATCTGACAAATTTCTGACTCTGCGTATCAGTAAATACAGAAAACATACACAACACACAACAGAGCTTGCTGGATGCAGTGGGAAGAGCAATGAAACCCTGGGGTACTAGGTCAGCCTCCAGGACAGAGATTTTTCAATGTTTCTGCAGCCAAGGCTCAGTTGAGTAATGCTGCAATATTCCTGGCTCAGCAGGACACAGGGTGGACTTGGACAGTGGCACAAGCTCTCTGTTTATGTGCAGCTGCCTGGGTGCTAAGGACTTGTCATCCTGCCTGTGACACTGGAAGCTTCTTTTCAATCTGCTAAAGTGGATCTCTGAAGTATTTCAACCACATTGTTGTCTGAGATTTCCTAAAAGGGAAAAAATAAATCCACATGTGGTGGTGAGCATGTATGCAGAACACCTGAAGCTTGTGGAATCACAGAATGGTTTGAGTTGGAAGGGACCTTAAAGATCATCTAGATCTGCTAAGGGCAGGGACACCATCCATTAGACCAGGTTGCTCAAAGCCCCATCCAACCTGGCCTTGAACATTTCCAGGGTTAGGGTATCCACAACTTCTCAGGGCAACCTGTTCCAGTATCTCACCACCCTCCTATTGCACGGCACAGAGAAGTGACGCAGCACGTGCACCATGGGCCTGCTGGCCAGGGTGTCCCAGCACACTGGACCTGCCACACAACAACCATGAGTCCCAAGCTGAGCTCTGCTCACAAAGTCTGCTGCTTTCAGGCTGCATATGAATGTGTGACTCACATGTAGCTCCTGGGCTGCAAAGCTGGTCTGATGCTTCTAGTTTTTACTGTGTCCTACATTGTGTAGGCGTATGTGATGGATGCAGCTGGGGAGCATATATAACTTGAGGTTGTGAGGTGTATATTATGACTAATTAACACGCATCACTTTATTGATAGCAAGACTAGGAAATGAGTAACAGGAAAAAATACAGTGAATCTGCATTTTCTTTCCTATACAAACTGAGTTTTCTTGTTAGCTTTTATTCTTGTTGGGATTGAATTTTATTGGTTAGCCTCCAATGCATTTAGCATTAGGTAGGAAAGTACACTGTACATGTACTTTTACACATAGTTGTGTACACACTTTATATGTACTTTTGGTGTACTTTTTCTGAACACTTTTTTGTGTAAGCTTTTCTGTGTACACTTTACGTGTAATTTTCTAACTGATACACTGTCCTTCTGGCTGATATGCTGTCTTTCAGACTCAGATACCAAGGATTTGCAAGGATTTGGGATTTTAACAGACCTCCCATAAAGATTATAAGAAGATTTTCAAAGGGCTGCTCTACACTCACAGTATTTCTTCTCTCCAAAAATGATAAAACATGTCCTGTTTCCAGAAAACTTTGATAGCTTTCATGATGTTTTCCTGCAAATACCAATTTCCTTTGTATTACTTACGAGTGTAACTCCCCCATATGGCTGAGGCTACAGCTGCTACAAATAGCTTAAAAATGAGGAAATATCTATTTCTATTTGGACTGCTTATTTGCATACCTCAGTAAGAATATTACCGCATCACGATTGTAAGATCTGGCTGTCCATTCTTTGGAGACAAAGCAGATTTCAAAGGAGCATCTTGGTTTTGAGGTTTAGGCACATATTAATGTGAAAGTGCCAAACTTATTGATGTCATGGAGTTAGGCTGGCTGTATTTTCCTCACTTCCCCAAGGAAATGTGAGAGTATGCATCAGTGATCATCACAAAGATGTCTACGGACCACAGTATTTAAAGGTTTGTATTAATGATATGGGTGTGTAGATTTCCAGTGGATTTTACTGCTGCATTTACTGTCCATATGATGGCAAATATTTGGAACTCTGGGGATGTTTGAAAATATTGCAGAAGTTTATATAGGTATCTGTATGGCCCTAAACTGGACAGCAGATATCCGCAGATTTAGAGCAGATTTGGAGCATGTCAAGAGCCCTGCACAATGCTTAAAATCTAGGAAATGGTGATGTTATTCATAAAATGAGATTTTTATCTGCTCTTGCTGCTTCGGTATTTTTAAAGATGACACAAACCCAAGAGGCATAGGTGCCAGCAGCAATAACAAGAGTAATGGTGATGTAAACTAATGCTCACAGAAATCTTTGAGACTACCCCAAAAATTCAAAGCACAGGAAAGCACTGAGGGATGAAGCCTGACCAAGGGTTTCAGCCGCTTTCGCCAAGGCAGGCTGGGGTAACACGCTCACCATCACACAGCAGTCCTTGACTGTAACCTCTAACAGTCCTCAATGATGAAGAAAGGATACATTTCTAACTTAATCCAGACTGCCACATGGTAAAGCCATCTGGGAGGATATTTTGAAGGAAACAGATGGAAAAGGAAGAGATTCCTCTGAATGTAGTGTAAGATTTACATTATCCTCCATGAACTTCCATGTAGTCCCCATGTTTATATAATTTATCACTATTTCCTTAGACAGCTCAGATTAGGAAGCCTGCATGAGCTCATGTTCTTGTTGTTAATTCTGAGTCTGAACCTCCCTCCTTTAAAGGGAAATTCAGTAGTGCAAAAAGAAAATGGAGAAAGGCAACCAGACTTAAGTGAAACCCAGCAGCATGAAGTTCCTGATCATCCCAGAAACTACACTGTTTTAGTACTCCTTTCAGCCTCAGGAAGACACTGCCATGAGCACTTGCTCACAGTGACAATTTTTGTTCTCTGCCATTCACCCACACCCAGCAAAACCACAATATTGTGCTAGCATAAACGTGGGAGCGAGGTCTATTAAAACCAGGAAGGGTTAAAGACAAGTCAATGATTTCACTGAACATCCCTCAGGTCAAAAAAAGAAACATTCTCTGAGTGAAGATATGTCACACAAGCAATATAAAGAGTGTAATTTCACTAGCTGTGTTGTGATGACTGGGGGTTTCTAAAAAGCTCTCTCTCCTTTCATGCATTCTTCTGTGCCTCCTCGTTTTCTATACAAACATTTCCATTACTAATGGGAATGTCAAAGGGCCTCCTTTTTTCTCTCTCTCAGTGTCTGACTATGGAGATGCTGCCAAGGCACCGTGCAGCAGCGGCTGCATCCGGCTGGATGAAACACCCTACGGCATCCCCACCGGAATCATTGCCTCGGGAAAGAAGAGACAGGAAGATCCAGGCAGGGAACCCTGGTGCTTCGGTTCAAATGCCTACATCATTTGTCATCAATTAAATCTGTCGTTACTTTGTTCTGCTACCAAAAGATGGAGTCCCATATCCCCTCTTTGTCCTTCCACAGCACAGCCCAGCCTCAGTCCCAGTGATTCTTTCCTCTCTTGCTTGCACTCGACTACTGTTCAAACAAAACACTCGTAGGAGTAAGTGCCTGGAGAGATTGGAGACCTAGTGCCATTGTCAGCAAGGGCTCCTGCCAGTCTAGGCTGAGGGCAGAGCCACCAGCTCTAGACTCCTGCATCCTGCTGACCCCGGTGGGGGTGAGCTCTGATACAGACCAGGGGAAATCGCAACATGAACAGCCTCCTGGGAGTCTTTTTCCTCCTGGATTTGGCCTCCCTTGCACGGCAGGGTTTAAGCCTCCCTGGCTCTCAGGTGCTACGGAGGAGATGGCTGGCTTTGTGCCCACCAGCAGATTTACTACCATGTTGTAGTAGGAATAGTCTGATTGTGGCTATAACATTTGAAGGATATAAGCAGGACCAGGGAGAGGAAATATCTTTTATTAGAACAACTCAGTGTGTTTTGAATTGTGTGGTGTAGCCAGAAGGTTATAGATGGTAAGTCCTTGGGGACCGATGTTGTGTTTCTTGCATAAGCTGGCCTAATAAAAGACATTACCTCTCCTTGCAAAACTTACCTCACTTGAGGTAAGGTGTATGTTATTTCCACCATTTGGAGACATTATTATTATTGACAGTGCCATGGATTCATCATTGCTGTGACTGACGATTTTTTTTGTAGAAACCAGATTCCGGCACATGCTTTTGAGAGTGACATCATTTCACCCTTCAACTCACAGCCAGGATGTTTTCTGATTCTTATGTAACAGCTCCTAATTCAGATTACAGTAGACATTACAATAATGTACACTGTACCATAATGTATTAAAACCATAAGGCAGAAAACCAAAAGTATTATTTCCTTCTAAAAGTAGATCTCTTTCCAGAAAAGCAACGGACCCTTTACGCTCTTGACAAATCAATCACTCATATTCACTGAGGTACAGCAGCACCCCATGGACCCTGCCAAGCAGGGATGGACCTACTCCCATGTCCCCAGGGTTTTCTCCATTGGTGTATATGTAACAAAGAGTCAGACTTTGGGGATTTTTTTGACACAGGGCAGGCTGGGTAAAGAAAATGGAGGGAATCGCAAATGCAGTGTTTGATCAGTATCATGATACCTCAGCTCACGCTTTGTCTCAGCTATTAAAGAAGAATATGGAGAACAATACCATCCTACAGAAGTAGTTCAAATATGTTAGTCTTTATGATGGATCTGGGCTAGTCACCAAGTTCTATTTTATTCTGTGCACTCAGAGACTCCTTTAGACCAGTGGGGAGAAGGGTTTTATGCCTGTGCTCCCTCCTTGCTGTAAGTAGTTCTCAGTTATCCACATTCAGGACACACAGAAACAACTATCACATGCCAGACTCGCATCAGATGTGTGTGTGCATGTGCCTGCACCATCATTACGAGGTGACTGCTGCAGAAAGAGGACATTTCTGAGCAAGCACCACCCACTGCTTCCTCATTTCATTCCCAAGGGCCACTATTTGAACTGTTTTGGTGCTGTGCCTAGCAAGCCAACAGCTGTTCCCCAGTTCGTATGATTGATGTATTTCTCTTCATTCTTTTCAGTAAAGAAGACCAGTTTAAATACTGAATAATTATTTCATTTGAAGTAGTCTAAAGAATTTAAATTAGATTTTCTTACCTGAGCAGGCTTCTTTTGAACCACTTGTTGAGGCTGAAAAGTAAAAGAAAAGTATGGTGAGAAACAAAATTCAGTAAGGCCACTTAACTGTGATTTCACAGATGCTGGGAAAAAAATGTTTTCAGCAATAGAAATAGAACAACAGGCAAAGCCCACATTCAGAAATGGAGCAATGAACATACCCAGCTCTTGTACCCAGCCTCTCCTACGCCTATCTGTGACCTTGCTCTGAAATAGTTCAGATTGCTGTGGATGCAGAGGAGTATGTTAAGTTTGTATAATTAAAGGCAAAGTGAAATCTAATTTAGCATGTTATGCCTTTCAGGCCTTTTAGGGTACTGCTAGATTTACTTTGCTGCATCATTTATCAAATCGTGAGTGTGGCCTAATTTTATAACTAGATTTTGTTGTCTCCACTCTCCTTCCACACACTTTCAGCCATGAGTGGAGTGTCCTGCTGTAGAAAAGCTCTCCCTCCTGTCCACGAGCAGGAGCACGGCTCAGGCAGAGAGGTGAGGGACACAAAACTCCATTCCCTAGCCAGGGCTTTCCGCTTGACCAAATCCATCCCTCTCAAAGCCAGGAGGCTGGGATGGGCAGTAGCTCCAGCCCTTTGAAGTTCTGGCTTGAGATCTCTAGCTGCACAAAGGTCATGCTGTGCTGACCCTCATGACGCTGTTGATGTGAATTCAGGGATGCCCATCACCAGGCTGGCTGGGTGCGTGAACAGGAGGAGCTGGAGGCCATGTCTGCCTGCCTATGTAGGACCTGGTGGCACAGCCACGGACTCTTCGGCAAGTCTCCTTCTTGGCTGCTCCCACCTGGGAACAGAAACATAGTCCCCACAAAAGCCAGGAAACCCACTCAGATGCCAGTGCCCTTCATCCATGCCCCAGGGAGGAGAAGGAGTACTGATTAAGAAACTAACACAAACACAGGCACGCTTAAAATACACCACCACTGCTCAGGTGATGTGACAATCCTTGTGGGTGCTAGGAGCAGCATGGAACAATAAGATCACAGATAAAGGATGAAATCCTGACACTGAGAGCACAAAAGGGCTTTTCTTACTTCAGTGGGGCAAAGCTGCCACTTCCCCCCTGCCAGAACTTTCTGTTTTCAAAGTATATGAATTGCACCCAATGATTTTCTTCCTGCCCTTCCTTCCTGCCTGTTCCTAATCCCACCCGTGATTTTAGTGCGTCGCTTGGGCAGAAGCCAACATGCTGTCCCTCCACATGGCCAAAAACCTAATTTTCATGACAGTGTAGTAGGAAATAACTGGATTATTTCTGAATAAACAGTTTAGTGTAACTGGCCTTTCAGAGCAATATTTCAGTGGGAAGGATCAATGGAAATGTAAATTAAATGTAACTGATTCAATTCAGACTGCCCACCACAAGCGTCCCATTTTAACAAGAGATGCTTTGTTTATTTTCAGTCTTTTTCTAATTCAACGGAATCCTATTGCTGTTATATTTTCGTATCTGTGCCTCAGGCTCCCAGTTCTGCTCTAAAATAAATACGGGAAAAAAAGTATGTGATGACTGGGTCCGTCTTTAAACTTCCAGGTGGACTCTTTTCTTTTCCATTAAATTCCCTTGCAATGGAGAAGCTATTACCAAGGCACACATTTTATTGATGCCTTCTGCAGGTGGACTGCAAGTCCTGAGCTCATTAATGGACATTTGCTGCCTTTGGACAAAGGAATGATTTGTTTCAAAGGAATCCCTCGTAATTACCGAACTCATTGGGCTCTTCAGTAATCTGCCATTACTGATTTTCCATTTTATTTTCTTCTTTTGCCTGCTGATTACACCTGTACACATGTTTACTCCCAAACCACATGAAATCCGCAGACATTCTTAGTTGGCTGAGTGTTTTCTCCTGCTCAGAAATCCCCATATATTTTTGGCTGTGCACCCTGCATTCATGTGACTCTCACACACTGTAGCTCAATGAAATCTTCTGAAAGAGCTGCCAACTCACCAAATTTTCCATGAATTAGGTCCTGACACTTCAATGAGAGGAAAGACAATGTCTGAAACAAGGCCAGCTCTGGCTTTCTGCCTAGTATGTGTCACAGTAATTCTACCAGCTGCCCTTCTACACAGCACTTCATACTTTTCAGACCACCAAAAAGCCCCTTGAATACTTTCAGTGATAGCTTAGGCTCGAGCTGCCAGCATGTTTTCCCAGCCTTTGGCACCCAGTGGCTCCGGACTGGACCTAGAAAGTTTTGTGTGTGTGTTTGTTTTGTTTTGTTGTTATTTTTATGAATGGCTTTCACAGGGGACTCTGACTCCAGCACAATCCTATCCAGCCATTCATAAAAAGCAGAGGGAAAATATTGTACTTTGCCCAGTTGGAAACTGTCTCTGATACTGACCAAGGCTTTCAAGAATCTTAGTCATTGAAAACCTTTGCTATCATAGTGCTTCATGTCAAGAGCTCCCTGGCAGTGCTTGCTTGCAGCTGGCTACATTTCCAATGGATTTGGGATCGTGAGTTAGGCACATGTTATGCTTTGTCCCTTAAATGGAAGAAGCACAGCTATGAAAGCTCGAAAGCAAGGCTCAGCCCCTCAGCTGGTATTTTAACAGCACACACCACGGACATGCCGGGAGCTGTGCCCACTCGGGTCATGCTGAGGGCTCCAGCTTGTGGTGGCTGAATCACTGCAAGTGCTGGTTTTCAGGGGCATTGCTTTCTCCGCTTCAGCCTGGCTGAGTGGGAGAGCTCTCCGAATGAATGCAGGCTGGACAAATCCAGCAAGGTCCCATCCTGCAGGACTGCAGTGTCCACTCATTTAGATCACCCCAGACCAGAAGAACTAAAGCATACAGGAATAATGAGAAATTTCTTAAGCACTCCCTTTCATTTCTTTAGCTGTTGTGGACATGATACCTTTGGAAACTTTTTGACACAACGTAGATGCAAATGCCTCAACTTGCTAACCTTTGCAAGCTGAGTTAAAAGATCTTTTCAAGGCCTCAAAGGTGACACCTGATTCAAAAGAGTGTTGCAACTGCATGTTAAACTAGCTGGACAGAAAGAGAATGTCTTGGTTATGGAAAAGACTGGAACCATAAAAAGCCAAGGACAAGAGACTTGAAAGAGGAGCTCTGGAGCAAAATAAAGTTGTATGCAAGAGCTCTGAACAGTTACACATCCCTCCAGGAGCCTGCAGAGTAAGATGGCAGATCATCTGCTTTGCCAGAGGCTCTCTCACTTACATCAGTGATCATATGTAAGGGGAACTTCATGCTACACAGGACTTTCACATTTGATTTTTATCCTAAGTTTAAAAACAGTTATTGGACACTAAATTCCAGCTGAAATTCCATACACTTGAAAGCAAAATTCAGGGTTTTTTACATCATACGCAAGTACAAGTCAACCATAAGCAGCTTTCTTAAATCTGCATGAGACAGAAAGTACCAGTGACAGTGTCAGAAAAACCCTATGACCGCACAATTTAAATGTCTGTCATACAAGAACAAATCCAAAATACAGCAGAATTTCTTTTGCCATGTTTAAATTATTAAGTATGTGAGCTAAGGCAAAAAATAATAATTTAGGAGTTCAGAATAAGATTCCTAACTTTGAAAAGAAAAAAAAAAAACATCTAAAGAGAAAAGTGAAAAGTTTTTGGTGGTTTTATCTTTGCTGTAAGTTTTGGATGTCAAAAGCCCAACTGTTTATCTTCTACAAGACAATTCTTCCACTTCTCTGTCACCACTTCCCCCATTTTATTTTATGTTATTTTCAAATTCTGCTACTCTTTGTCAGTACTTCAAATGCATCCTTATAGTTAATATGGTCAGTGGTCAAACAATTCCTTTCCCTTCTATAAGAACAAAAGAGTAGCTTCATGTGATGAGTCCATATTCATATTGTACCAGCAGTCAAAAGTTGTATCAAATTCAATTCGTCACACTTCTCATTCACTGTTGTACTTCCTTCTTACCCTGTGACTTTTCATAGTGTTGCAAAAATAAGGAAGGATAAGGAAAAGCCTATGTCAACTAGTATGAGCATTGCTGGAACACATTTTTAATGATCAGAGACAAAAACACTGGTTTGAAAGCAAATCGTCTGCTGACTGCTGTGCCTGAAGCTCCAAGGGTAAGCTGCATACTCACAGTGCACCTAGATTTTGTGTTCATGTCTCCCTCTTCAATCTGAGTACTATGAAGATGTTTGACTGATGCTTCTTGGCAACAGTGACTCTGTTCTATTCCCACAGCTCGACACAGACAAGACATTTGCATGGAGGTAGCTCTGCCGGTGAGACTAAATGACCATGATGGAAACTAATACCCAGTTAGGATGACATTTATAGTGCTGACAGCTCAGTGTTGTGCAGAGATCATTAAAATAATTTCATAGGTCACCCAAACACTTGTAGTTCTAAATTAAAAGATGAGTAAAACCATATTTGCATTTTTGTCTATGTATCCTCGAAAAATCAGGAAGTTCATATTATACCTGTTGAAACCAATATAATCCAAAATAAATCATGTCTTCCAAGCAGTTCCATATGACAGCAGACTGACTACTGTTCTGTCCTACAGCTTTGATTGGTTCGAGTCCAGCCTTTCCCTGCCTCTTCCAGCACAGAGAGATACAAGGCTGGGATGGGGGCCCATAGAGCCTTCGAGGGAGCCCTCGCCTCTGGGCAAAATCTCCTTTCAGCTTCATGAACATCAGCAGGGATCGACCCCAGGCTGCATGGGACAGGGCGCCTGCTATTCCCTCCTCTGATCAAGGTGTGCTCACGGCTTGCTTTAGGAATGATCTTCCTCTCGAGGGGGTAGCAGACGGCTTTTTAAAGCCATCAATAGCGAAGGGGGGATGCCCCCTCCACCCAGGCAGGAATTGCTTGTGTTTTGGAAGCACAGGTCATGAATTCTCCTGCCTCCATCGCATGTTTGCAGTCAACTGGCAACCGTGGTGTCTGTGTACGCACACTGCTGTGGGTCATTAGGATCTAACAGCAAAACCATCTGGCCCTTACAGTTCAAAGGAGATTTCACAGTCCTCTGTGCAGTCTCATAAATGAGGCTAATGTAATCTGTGGAGAATTTTGGCAAATTCTGTGGAACTTTTATTCTTGATTTTCTATCCTACTTGGCACTCCTCTGAGTTTTTTAACACCAAATACAAAATCAGGTCATTCAAAAAATATTTGTTAGCTTATTAAACTGACCTCCCCTGACTGCTGCTGGAAAACCCTGCAGCATCTCAGGAGCTGCACCAATAACTTCAGCTGATGACAAAGTAAATAGTACTTCTATTCCACTTCTGGAGAAAAGCAGAGAGCATCAGAGTTTTCCAAGTGCACAAAGTTACTTTTAATAGTTATTTGACTGGCCCTCAAAATTTTATATTTTAATTGGCAAATTCAAAACACACTGCTTCAAATGACTCTTCTGGTAGCCTGAAAATTCAGGCACTGCCACATACATCCAGTCAAGTATGTACATATTCAATGGAAGTCAAACAACTGACTTCAGCAGCCTTAAGATTTCACACATTTTGTTTACAGAAAGCTACCTTCACTACAAAGTGTCTGCAAGTTGCTACATTTGCAATGGTTTTATGTTCTGAGAGCATGAAAACCATTAAAGAAATGCATTAAAAAATAAAATTCTGCTTTCTTTTGTGCTCATATAACTCATTATTCAGTTGCTTTGACCCAACCTTCCTCACAGTGGCAGATTTCCCACCATTACAGATCTTGGCAAGTACAAATTTAATGGTTAGAACAGGGAGGGAAAAACCATAATTTTTCTTCATCTGCTTGCTGAACTTAGTTCAAACACAACAATACCCCATTGAGTTTATCAAGGATATAATCAAAATTCCAACAGTAGCTGTTAGTTCAGTGCTCTTGATAGATGCTATTAATTTTTATAATGTTTCAGCCAGTATTGGTTACAATTCCATAAAATATTTAGGGTAGTGCAGCTTATGAAACAGTCATTTAACAGCCCTTGTATCTGTGCTTCAATACTATAAGCAAAGATTAAACTGGCCTACTCGGCTAAAATCAATACAGTTTTGCAGCAGGAGACCTGTTGTTGCTGATTGACCTTCTTCAGAGTCACCACTGCTCTGCTGGGTTTCCCTGTTAGTTCATTATCATTCAATAAGCTTTCCTGATGCATTTTGCTCAGGTTTAGTTCAGCATCCTGTGCATTTTTCTGCTAAAAGATTAAGAAGCAATTTCTTCCTTTCATAATAATTCTAGTACACAGTTCAGCATTAATGTGTTCTTGATATGCACCTAAGGAAAAATGAGCTGGCTCTTCTGTCTGGTGAACGTTGTATTTATCTGTCTATTTATAACTCCCTACACAGACAGACTATTTAAAAAGCCAAGTGGGAGGTTCCAGTTATTCTTAGTTATAGTGTAAGGAAAAGACCTACATTTTAGTACACAGAAATAAATGATAAGTTATCTGAAAAGAAACCAAGCCCTCATGATTCAGGGTTATAAACCTATCAGAAACAATTTAGCTTTATACCTTGCAGACTTCTCCAGACAAATAACTATTGTGCAACTGTTTATCTCCAGACTATCTTGTCTGTTTGGATACAGCTGCCCTTGTGTTCACCATACATTTCTCTTGGTCCATGTGGAAATAATTTTTGGCCACTACTAAACAGGCTAGATCTGAATTGATGACCTAGAGGTGAAAAGCACCGTATCACATTACCATCCGGTTCCAACTTTTGTTTTAGAGTCTTCCCTCTCTTCTTTCTCAAGCACCTCCTGCCATACGGACTGAAAAAACACAGGGACAGCTCGTGCTTCAGAGACCATTCCTGGTGGTACCACTGATGGCAACTGCAAGGAACTGATGAGTACTGCAGGACTATCATCAGTGGACTCATCTCTCGATCTGATTGCCAGGAGCTTCCAAAAGCCCTTGACCTTTGCACTGGCCTCCAGTGAAATAACAAGAGTAAATAGGGCACTAAAGTCCCAAATCAGACAACCTTTTGCAAAATCTCTTACAGTTTGGAAAGTGAAGTCTGAATTTCAGTGGTTTTGCCCAAAATGTAATTACTGCCAGGTAACATTTCTCCTTCTAGCCTCCCAGGTTCACTCTCCTCTTCGTTTTAAGGTCACAAGGCCTTAACTCATTCAGTAACAGTGTCCTTGTGTCATTTAGAGACTGGAAAACATGCACAGAACATTTTCCACAATGCAGGCTTAGATACAAACAAATTCATTTCCAGGCCTATGAAAGCTTCTGCCAACAATAGGCCCAAGCCTAGAGGCAGAGATGGGCAAAGAACTGAAGTACAGTGGTGGAAAATAAGGGGTAAACTGCTCTGCTCAGCAGCCCTTGCACTACAGCAGTGTCTTAGCAGCGACAGGTGACAGATCTGCTCCCTGCCCCAATGCCTCCACCATGGTGCTGCAGCAATGGCCAGGCCACAGCCCAGAGCTGCACTTCTCCACAAGAGCCCCTGAAGCAGGGTACTGCTGAAAATACAATATGCCATTCCCTCAGCCCTTGCACACCTTCACTAAGCTGGAAAGGCAGCCATTCAAGCTACCTTGAAGGTAGAAATTCAACTCAAGGACTGTCAGTGTCCCCCCTTGAGTATTTCCCACTGGCAGCCTGTGGCATATTTCCTCAGCTCAGCTGCATGCTGAATTCTAGAGATTTGCACTTCGTTTTAGCAAGGTACTTCTCAACCAGAGGAGAGCATCAGAGGGGTCACTATGTAAAGGCAGGTGCAGGTGAATGTGATCTGCCTAGAAAACCTGCAGACTTCACTTATAGGAGAAAACAATCCACTCCAGTTCCACTGCCTGGCTTGCATCCATGCCACCTTTTTTCCTCCCATACAGGGCCATCTCTTCCACACTGCCTAGAGGGAACAGCCTGTGGGCTATGCTACTTTATTAAACGCACCTGGGCACCACATTAGATGGCAGAGGACAAGACAGTGAAAGGGAGAAGGCTCCTAACCGCACAGCACAGACAACCGCAGGGCAGTGCTTGAGGCTGTGCCCAGGCACAGTTCAGCTCACTGAGCACAGACACAACTCTAGATCATGTTAGGAAGACCTATCTGTCCCCTCATCCACACAAACTGAGGTAAAGATATAAGGGATCCAGGCAGCCCCTTTTGCACAGTCATTTCTGCCCCTTCAGAGATGTAAAGCATCTTGTACAGAGTTTATGTGGTCATCCACAGACCCGGCCCTGAATCCTGCAGGAGCTTCCCCTTCCCATGCGGCCCATTGCCTCCATGACCTCCCATTGCCCTGTGACGGCTGGGCAGGGTTTTCCTCTGCAGAAAAGGCAGACAGCACAAGGAAGGCAAATCAACTGTGCCTGGCTGATTTTCTGCAGCTGAGGATCTGGCCTGAGGCACTTCTCTTGAACTTCTTTGTCTGAGTAGATCCATTGGTAGCCACATGGTTGGCTGGGGATGTTTTTGTACGTCTGGGATATACAGATGTCTGATAGCTGTCTGTCTATTGAATAGATTTGATAATTATTACTGCCTCCAGGAAACTGATGCTGCTAAGAGCGTCTGTCAGAGTCCAACCAGAGCCAGCTGACATCCTGACACAGTTTCATAAAGTCAGTGTCCAAAATCGAAATAAACTTTCTACAGTATAGAAATATACTGTTATTTTTTAAATTGAAAATACAAGGCACGATTTGGAGGCACTCCTTGCAAAGCAAAAAAACCCCACTGCATTGCATTGCTGGTGTACTTTTAGCATTCACTCATTAACAAGCAATTTCATCACACACATCGTTGTGAAATCCACATGACACAATAATATATTTTAAAAGATGGTAGCAAAACGATTTTCTCTTTTAACCAGCTAGAACACGTTTACTAAAAGCCTGCAAAATCGAAGTCTGCAATACCCTATCATCAGCCTCTTGACAGCAGCAGAAGCATGAATGGTGTCTGTGTACACATGCTTCCCTCGGTCTGAAAGAGAGAGAAAGAAGAAGGAAGAAAGTGAGGAAGAAAGAGATTCTGCTCTTGATAATCCTGATGTAATTTTGGGAGTTGATCTATTTACATCCCTGGACAGACTGAATTTAGCCCAGTCTAGGAGGGAAGAATCCGACTGTAATTTTTACAGGACAAACTGTCTAGCTAAAGTTATTTAATAGCCTTTTGGAAGCTACATCTGACCTGACGCTCCTATTTGTCGCTTGGATCTAACAATGTGAACATCAAAGGTATGTGTGTTAGGTATGCACGCAAATCCCCTGCAGCTTTTTTCATAATAGTACTGAAACCCAATCCCAGGGCAAGAATGCAGCGCCTGGAGCACCCTACTACAGTCCCGCTCCCTAGGACAGCTTAAAGTGGTTTCCTCTCTCACATAGCTCCATCCACCACTTGGAAAGCAGCCTGCTTTTAAATGTTATGGTTGCTAGGGAGGGCTTGTGAACATTTTACCACACGCAGGTCACCTCAGAGAACAGGACTGCTCAGTATTTACTCTCAGTTCCTGATAACCCTTTCCTATTTTGTTATTTGCTTAAGTAATAAAACCCGATTTTTCACACTGCAAAAAGCAAATCTAAATCCCAGCCTTGGCTGAATTCTGCCCTTGGTTCTAACCAGTTGCAGGGTCTACTCAAAGAGGTAAATGCTTTCACCTTCCAGCTAGTCACATTTTATTGTGCTTGGAACCTATGTCGTTTGCAATGTGCCAAAAATATACCAGTTGGCAGCATCTGTGGATAGGTGGTCCTGGCAGCAGAGGTGAAAGCAGCTTGCTGGATGAAGAAGCAGGATAGCTGGCCTCCAAATGCTGCTGTAGTTGGCACAGAAAAACATACCCTTTCTGGGAATTAGGTATACTAGGTAGACAGAAGTTTGATTTGCAACTGAACACAATCTGCCTTTGTGAGATCAGGTATTATATCAGCATCAAATTGCTTAATGGCAGCTGCAAGATCATTTTAGCATTGGCAGCAATGGGGCCAAGGATATCCTGATGCTCTAGATATTAAGAGGTATGATGAAGCTACTGATGGTGTGGAGCAAGGTCCTTCTGCTGGTGGTCAGCAGGCTGCTCCCTGGTACATAAATGTGCCCACATTCCATGCCTATGATCTCCCAGTCCAACCTCAAGCAAGACTTTTATCTTGGAAAGGGAAGCCAGGGAGCATGAGGATGCACCTGGAGGCAAGTCCCATGGACACCAGAAGTTGCTGAGAGCCCAGTGCTCGCCCAGGCAAATACCATGGCCAGTGAGGATGCCACCAGCAAAGGTTGGCATTTCAAGGAGGGACAAGGAAACAACAGTACAGCTTGGGACAGCATATGTACACTTAGGAGTTTCTGCAAATCTTTGTCTATTAGGGAACTGTGCTGGGAAGTTTTGGTTGGGTTGCAAAGTGGGAAAGATCCAAAGGGATAGGATGGAGTAATAAAAGCGGCAAGGAGAGAGCTGGGGAAGAGGAGGATCAAACACACACTACCTTCCCTGCTTGCACACAAATGGGAACAAGGTCTCTGAGCTGTCTGTAATGCCTGAGAAATGGAGAAGAAACATAGAAATACCTTATTCATATTTCTTTTTGTCCACCAACACAATGACTGTATTGTTGTCATATTTTTGGCTTCTTTTATGCTCTTAAAATATACGGGGGGTGGGGGGTGATGTTTTTGAAGAGAGCAATTGGGAAGTTTGGTTAGAAAAACTAGTTGTAGGTACCAGTGGGTTTTTTAGACTTGAGGATCAGATGTTTTTTGTAGGCTTTATGGGAGTGTTTCATCTCAGATCATAAAAAGGAGGAGAGAAATAGGAATTTACTGCCTTGGGGAGCAGAGGATTACACCCCTGCCCACAAGCAGAGAAACAACCTGCCGTTCAGGGCTGATGACAGCAGGATCCGCAGGAGCTCGTGCTCTTCCTGAAGGAGAACTCAAGCCATGTCTCAGCACCACAATCTGTGCAGAAGCAGGTCTGCTTCAGCTTTGTGGTTAGACAGCACTGTCAGCGGGACAGCCAGGACCTCCGTTGTTTGTTATACAAGCACTTCACAAGGGTGGGGGACAGTGGTGGGAGGAGGTGCCCATGCCTCTTCTCCTTTCATCACTTCCAAGGAATGTCTGCCTTCGGGGCTAATTTACATACATTTACATTAATAAATGTGTGGCCTTTTCAGCTACATTTTTTCACTGTAATTCCTGTCCACCCTTGCTGGCACATGTCCTTGGCAGTTTGTGGTTATTTTGTTCATTTGGTATCATGTAACTGTCCTTTATTACTGAATATAGATTTTTTTGGTATAGTTAAGCAAACTCAGAGCTCATGAAAGTGGTATAGTCTTAGCTCCACTTTACTTAGCCAATACCTGGCTTTTCTTTTTTTTGTTTTCTTCTTTTTCTCAGTCAAAAAGATAATGTTTTGCTAACTATAAACTCATTTGCAAGCCTGAAACTTATGATTTTGTGAGTCTTCCAGATGCAATATCACAGTTCCAGAAAGCTTCCTCACAGACAAAAAAGACAGGACTTCTGTGAGATCTCCACATCGGGATATTATTAATCAACATTCTGTACCTCACAGGGAACCCACTCCAATATCACGTAAGCTCCATATGGCTCCCTGCTCAGCGCTGTGGACATCTCTTCCCTCTCCCTACTCCTCAGTGTGATGGGGTCCAACCTTTTGGACTGGGGTTGGTTGAACAGTCCCTTATGGAAGTACTCAAGGTCTCTATGCTCAACTCCAACCATGACTTAATATATGAAGACATTTCTGTCACATTCATGCTCATCCCATGACAAGACAATGTCTGTGCTTGCACCAACTGATAGACATGAGATCAGATGGGTAAGGAGCAGGATCCACACATCCTTGAAAAGAGAGAGCAGTGGAAACAAAGAAGGCTGTTGCTCTTTGCCCAAGATAAAGGCCTTCAGAAGAGGATGCAAGGTAATTTTGTACTGTTGATCATTTTGGCAGGGAGGATCCAGCCCATGAGCTTTAGTTTAACCAGCCCTGCCCTAGAAAGCAGTTAGTAGGTCCATTTAAAATTCTGAACCTTCACCCATAGCACTGGCCAGTAATTCCTGGGAGTGTGCGTTCACCTGGCTGTCTCAGTCATACTACACTCCAATTAACAGGGCTGCCAATGTCCTGGGGTAGTCTTTAGTGTGCAGGAGTTATGCTCCTGGAAGAGCTTGGGAAACCAATGAACCACAGAGACTTTAGGAGCAATAATACATTCACTGACTAGCATCCTGTAGTAACACAAATACAGACAAGGACATCTAGTTCCTGAAGACTACAGATCTAATCGCAATCTGAAGCTGATCTATTGGTACATAAAAGACAAGGGGAAACTCCAAGCAAAAATCTCGGGAAGTGCCTGGACACCACCATGAAAAACATGTTTATCTATCTCCTCATCAGTATCACTTGTGGTGGATTTCTTTTTTTTAAAATATATTTTTCTTAACCCTCAGTGCTCCTTCAGAAATGGAAATCTAACCAGATGTCCTTTGGGATATCTGTGATGCTGGGGGATGGGTCGTATAGGTACTGCTCCTCAGTTCAACATGGACTTCCTTACAAAAAGCTTAAGAATATATATCAAATAAAACCAATTGCAGTATTTAAATACATAATCTCATCTCTGAATATCCCTTCTATTTTGGCAGAACCCAAAGTGATTTATACACTGGAAGTGACATGGGATCTTATAAAGGGATCTCTTTCACTCTTCATCAAAATGTAGCCATTTCTGGGATGGGGTCTGGCAGCTGTTTTTAACAGCACAAGACAATTTTATATACAGTTGCAGCATGAGGTGGAGAATAGCATATCTAACGTATGTGGTGGGGAAGGAAGGATGTAATTATCCAAACTGGAATTTGGCCAGGACACTGGGATCAAAACCCCAACTCTTTTGAGAAGTGCCATGGGAACGCTAATGACCACAAGTGGTCAGGGCCTTGATTTTACATCTCATCTGAAAAACAACACCTCCAACGACTTTTTTTTTTTTGAGTACCATGTAGAGGCATTCATCCTAAGTGAATCAGAAAGAAAAGTGCACCCCAGCACAGCAGATAAGTGTCCTTCGAAGTATTCATTTTATTTCCCAGTTAGCCTACATAATCTGAGAGCCCAGGGGACATATACATACCCCTTTCACAGCACTGCTCTATGAAGAGAACAGGACACTGCTCGTGTTGGATATGTTTATCAGAAACTTAGATCACAATCCCACTATTTTCAAAACAGCAATACTCTTCTCCTGACCATCTTGTGACCTGACTTCTGTTGTCCAAAATGTGAATCACATGGGATATTTAACCTGTGAACAGGTACTAACCAAAGAAACAACTTTCCATTGTGGTATTAGTGAGCTTCTGCATTAAGTACATGAACATAACACATCACTGACTCACACACTTTAAAAGTCACCACTAGGTAAGCAGCAATAACAGAATACATCCAGGGTTCAGCCTACTTCAGATGTGAGGATATACAGCATCACTTTGCACATGTTTTACTAAGGTGAAGGACAGTACTTAGCAACAAGGACAGGCTAGCAGCCTGTGCATGAGCATTCACTAATACGTAACAAAGCTCAGCCAGGACACTGTAACTCAGTCATCCATGAAATATCTCAGACTAGAAATTACATCCATATCAGTTTTTATATATTTGGAGAGAGGAACTGAGTGCTGATGCACTAAACTGGCTTACACCTTAAGACTGTTAATTTTTGATCAGTCTTGATTCTTAGAATCAAGTTCAGCAACCTAGCTGCCCTGAACATATTCTGCCTTGCACAAAACATCACACAATTTTCAACAAGCCTCTGCTGCTCCTAGGGTAATTCTTAGACTGTCAATCGAGAGCTAGAACTTAATGGCAAGTGTCTCCAGGCTCTCAAATGACTGTACCCCTCCAATAGCTCATGAACTGCATTGTGCTGGACTATGTACCACAGCTAGCAGTGGGACCAGAAAGGAACCAAATCCAGTGCTACTGGAGACAAGAAAAAACACCAAAGCTGATGTCTCCACATTGCCCAGCAAATGTTCACCCAGGTATTCACTCCACCCCTGTCTTCCCATGGCACTGCACAATTCAGGGGAAATAAGCAGTGAAGCGAGTGAGCAAGGCTGAAGGACTCCGGCAAGATTTTCATACAACATTGGGAAAATCAGGGAAATGTACTGTCCCTGCATTAGATGCTGCACAGCTGATCCCCTCACATGAAGAACACGTGCTCCAAACATGAATGATTGACAAAAAGTGGCCTGTAGAAAAGAGGCCCAGAGAGACAAAATGCTTCCTCACAGAACATGTCGCTGTCAAAAATATTACTGAATGCAGGATTCCTGAAACTGGTCGAGATCTCTATTACAGTCCCCATTTTTAAAGTATGACTCCAAAGATTATGAGAGTTCATCACCTGCATTAAAATGCCATTCACAGAAAGGAATCCCCCTCTGGCCATATCCCCAAGCAATCTGTAGCAGACCTTCACTTGTGATGGACTCTGATGGCCCATCCTGCACAGGTGGTCACATCAGATTACCACATGGTCCCATCTGGCTTTAGCATCTGCAAATCAAGGGTTGGATAGCGATGACACTAGCCTAAGAAGGGAGAGCTAGTCTGTCTAATAGAAATACTGCCAAGACGGTTTCTTTCTCACAAGCATTTCCCTACGTAGCAGGAACACACGTGCATGTGCTGCAGAGAAATTAAGTAATAAATTACTATCAAGAAAAATTAAAAGAGTTGACACAAAACCCACTAAGACCAGATGCACATAACTAGAAATCTCAGGTTTTTTTGAACAATCTCACAGAAGTGAACCCAACTCAAAACCACCAGGTTGATAGTGTAAGAGTAACTGCACATGCGAGAGCAGAGGACTGCAGCACTGGAAGAAAATGAATCTTGGAGGTTCCACAGGGTGAGGTAAGGTATTATATAGGTCTTTCAGCTATAAAGTTCTATTAAATATAGGAATATGCAGCAATGTCTGTTCAGAAGAAATTTAAAATCAGACATCTTTGCTTTAGGTAGGTCCTGGTTCTGAATGCACTTGAGGAAACAGCATTATGTACATAAGACCACACTAGATGGCTTTTACTCGAATGAGATAAAAGTGACACTATATAAAGTGTAGATCATCAAAATTAATAGCTCATCTCCTTTTTATAAAATCAGAGCCAAAACTGTGATTTTTGTCTGGCAGTAACCAAGCACAGACTGTCTTATTTTCAAAGCTAAACTTTGTTAGCAGAAATACAAGTGTTTGCTCCTGATCTCAGTGTTAGAAGCTCGAATGAACGTTTGTTTGCTTTGCTGGACATATATAAATATTAGTTAACTTGTCATCCAGTTGATTTTTACCTATTTAATAATACTAATACTATTAATGATTCCATAACACTTGCTTGTGCCCTTACAAGCAATTGAACATAATGTTAAATGTTTTCTCCTGTTTCCTTTCTGCCACTGCCTTTTCTGTAAAAAGAGTGTTGCTGCACCTTAACTGCATCCAGTACCCACAGCATTATTCAAAATTCCAGCAAATACCCAAAATCCAAGTCTTCTCTTGCTTGCTGCTTTACTCAGTTTACTGTCCTCTCACTGTTTTACTTTAATTGCTGGAGCTTGATATGATATTCATTTTCCTCAGTCAGTTCATAATATCAATTTCCCTGAAGGTCAGAAACAATACCTCCGGAAATACCACCTCCTATTCAGGGATACCGCAGGAAATTTGCATTTCCACTTTGTAAAGTGTTATTATTTTGGACTGACAACCTACATTTATTTCATTATCCCCAAGTATTGGGATCCCTGAAAGCTAGAAAGAGAGAGAATGGGTGTCCTGGCTGGCCTCCCACTAGCATTTCATGGTCATTAACAATCAAGAGTGAGAAGACAAACAACTTGCTGCTGAAAGATGTGCATGCTTCACATGCAGCTCTCCCTGTAACTTCCGTATGAGTACAGAAGCGATTCAGCCCCTTCGCCCATCTCCCCCTGCTCGGCCAGCCCTCCTTTCGAGCTGGGTTACTGCCTGAGCACATTCTTCTACCCTCTGCAAACAGCACTGAGGAATGAGGTGGTGGATGCAGACAGAGGATTTACTCCCCTGCAGGAATAAAGGAGGCTTGAGTGTGGTTTCTGCAGGGAGTTGGACGTCTTCCTTCTAGTCTTTTATTCATTGGCTGTGAGAACACAGCGTTTTGGGACCATCAGCAGGGGAAGGAAAGCTGTCTCCAGTTAGGTGCTCACAGGCCTTGCAACCTTCACAACAGCTGTAGCAAATATCCCAAACCCCAGCCCTTCAGTGTTTTTACCACAGAGGGGCATTTTGAGGTGCCCACCAATACAAACTCCAGCAATTTTATTCCCTTAGCATTATCAGCACAGCCATGAGAGCTCGAGCAGGAAGGAGACCTGTTAGAGGGAAGCTGCAACCTTGTGCATTTCTAATGCATTTTCTATGTGGTATTAAGTTTTAGTAGCCTTATTACCCAGCTCTTCAAACTCTAACTTATCTTTGGATGTTTTGTTTTCTCCTCTCAAGCTTACGCTGGCAGGGAAGAGCCAGAGTACCTGCTTTGAGTGGATGTGACTGGGGTAGCGAGTGGCAAGGCTCATGTCACATCCTCTCACACACATGTCAGGAATCATGTGCTACGTGAAACATTGGGGGGAAGAAGGGTATTCACAACCGCTTATCACTTATCCTAGTGAGTCCACCCTGCAGCCCAGAAACACACCTAATGGTGAGCATGAGGCAACCAGACTGAAGGCAGAAATGTGCTTTAAGACAGCTTTATTTGTGGAGGTCTGTTCAAATCCAGCTCCGTGGCTCAGGAGGAAGCATGACTGTGGGAACTTTCTTGCACAGTTTCTTCTTGGCTGACCGAATACATCCCAGAGATTTCACTTCTAGGAGGAATGCCTTGAAGTGATTTTTTTTTTATGATGAGGGTGTTTCAAGACATATCTCTATTTCAAGCAGCAGCCCTGCAAACTGCTGAGGGAGGCCAGCGAGCCTTACTGGCTGAATTAAAGGAAACTTTCTTTTTGGCTGGTTGCACAAAAGGGTACTAGTGAGGCAGCAGCAGAGGAGTGCACTCACTGACAGCTTCCTGGGGAACACTGGGGAGCTGCTCTGCCACCGCCACTACCAGAGCCAAGCCAGCCTGCTGCCAGGGAGCTCCACATTACACAGAGCCAGGGGTGACACAGGCTCCTCTGCCCTGGTGCTGGGGCAAGGCTGAAAGCTGCCATTATGCCAGAAGGTCTGAACTGCAGATGCGGCACCCGCACAAGCAGCTCCAAAGCTGCCCAAAGTTGCATGAGCTTGGTTTGCTCCTCTCACCCAAGAAGAGGGAATGCAAAGAGGTATGAAGTCACCATGCCCTTTCTTAGACATGAGGACTACCTCAAACTAAATGAGAATTTCCCTCCGCAGGGGAGTACTGCCCAGGTATTTGGATGTAGCAGTCGTCGGGTGTTGATGGTAAGGTCTTGCTGGCAGAAGAGAGTTGGCACTGGGTCAGAAGCTGTTTGCACAAGGGCTGTCTTTTAAAACTTCAGACTGATAAAACTAATGACTGTGTTGAGAGGTGCTCATAAAACACTCAGTCACCCCTTATTCAATTAAGGAAACCATCACCGATCTTTCAAGGAGCCCTGAATGGGTTATTCCCCTCTACACTGTGCTGAATTCAAAAATATCCACCTGCATGACACTTTGGATGACCTAGGCTGGCAGTCACGAAGTTCAAAAGGTGAGGAACACCTCTCAACAGGAATAAATAGTGACACACATTTGGAAATAGCCCTTGCAATTACAATTGCTATGATTCTATAATTAGCTGTTTGGTACCCTCTCCTGCCTGCATGCTTTTGTACTACCAACAGCTACCTAGGAGCAATGGCAAGAAATGACAGTAAACTAGCCCCAACCACCTTCAAGGCTGATGTAAAAATCAGAAGGAAGAGAAATGCCAATGTTTAATATTTAAACAAAAAAATATTTAATTTTTAAACATTTATGTTCCTTTTATGATTGTTAAATCAATATTAATACAGAATGTAAACCATTTTATAGCCTCCACACAGGACTCCCCTGTTGCTCCCTTCCCAAGAAGTCTGCTTTTTGGGCAGATGAGCACTACCAGCAGGAGGTTCAGAAATGTTGGTCCTAATAAATAACTCCAGAGTGAGAATTGCTGCCCTTCTTCAGACACACTGCATAATGACTTCAGTGAGCGTTCTGCCTGAGTAAAAATACTGAGTTTTGGCCCATTACCTTCAAATGAACAGAACAGTTTACTTATGGTTTGAGGTGCTTCCTCCTGTTTGAGGAGCTGAGCCAAAGAGGTACAAAGGGGGTCTCCTGCGATTCCTTGAGTTGTATATGTACTCAAAAGGGCTCCCGAATTACTCTACTGAGTTTTGTGACTTGAATTTGTACCTGCGATCCCTGCCTTCACTGAGTAGAAGCAGCGGGTAGGGATGGGATGTCTTGACAATTAGCTTGGACTGAGTTGAAAAATAACCTTTCTCCAGTGCCAGCCTCCAAAGACAAAAATCTCTATCATTCTTTAGTCTTCATCCCCTCTCCAAACTATATACAGAAAGACATGCTGTGTTCCTAAAAAGCTCTTACAACCTATAGACGAAAATCAGGACAGGGCAGAAAAGCAGTAGAAACAACACCCAATGACCATGCTTCCACCATTTATTTCCATGAGTTTGCTGCAACAAGACCATCCAAAAAGCAATCAGTAAATACTTGTGAGCAAACTTCACACCAGTCCACTACATCCTGCTAACATCACAGAGCTGCTGTCCCTGTCCATTCACTTCCTCACACACTGGAACTTACTTCATTCATTCTTTTAGGAGAAGGTGCTGCAGTTCTCCCTTACCAGCCCATTTCCTTTCAGGAGAACACCCCACCATGGAGGGCTGCAAAGCAGCCTCCCAGCTCCTCTCCGTCCTCCCACTGTGGTCCTCGGGAGTGAGCACAGGGAGGAAGTGGTTCTGACATGTATTTTACTGATGTTTTAAAGCATATGGTCTGAATGCTCTGAATGCCGTGGAAGATTACTGTCACATGTCCTAACCCACTGCCTATCTGTTGACATAGTATCACCTTTCATAAATTGCTGGATACCATTTTCCCATCAGCATTGGTCTAAACATGGGAATTATAGGCTGGACACAAATCCAAACAACCCTTATATGCTTAATAAAATAAATAACAATCAGCTCCTTAAACGTTTCTCCTTTAAAGGAATTTTCCCTCTTTTAGATCAAACACTTCCTTGGGACCCATGCTAATTTGTACATTCCAGTGCCATAAAAAACTAACACAAAGGGGAAAAAAAAATACAGCACATTCAAAATCAGCCAGATTTATATTTTTCAATTCTAAAATGTATGTTCATGTCATGCTTTGGGTACTGGCACAACTTCTGAATGCATGCAAACAAAGCAAGATCTGCTTGAATGCGTCAGACCCCCTTACGCATACTTAGCATAGCTTCAGGTCAATGGAGCCAGACCAATTTACACCAGTTCAACAGTTGGCCTGGAAGGTTCATATGAATGTGGTATCTTTGTAAGTACCTCCTCCCTTTGTTCCTTCCCAAACTTGTGAATGGGTTAATGCTGCGTATCTTGTGTATCTCAGTACACCTCTCAACTATTTGGATTTGGTTCAGGTCACGCGAAAGCAGGTTGGAAAACGCACACGCACCTATGCCACCTCCCCCTGCTCCACACACTGATGGAGATAGCATCAGCTTTTCGTAGGAAAACTGATTACTGCTGACACGCTAGGTCAGTGTGGATAAAATGTTACATTTTGGGCTTTTTCATGAAGACAAAATTTTCTGAAGTAAGCAGGTATTTTCAGCTCAAAATTTCATTTTCACCTGAAACCCAATATGAAAATATTTCAGCAGAAAGAAGTCTTATCAGTAGCTAACAAAACTTTATACTCTTCTACAACTGTGCATCTCTGCGTGCTTCTGCTCCTGTATCCTTCTCAATCCCAACACATTTCAGCTTTCAATATGGCCAGCAGGTCCACGGGTGGAGACTTCACTGACTCAGATCCTTGAGCCCTCTGCTTTTATCCTCTCATCACTTAAGCGAAGAGAATGTTAGCACATACTAAACCACTGGATTTGTCTGCTCCAAGTATACGGGGGAAGAGTAGTGATGTGTTTGAGAGCCAAACATAAGCCATTTGGGGATGCGCCGGACGAAATCAACATCTGACAGCTGGTGATCAGTCCAGTTTCACTCCAGTGGTGCAGTACTGGTGAGAACTGGCCCGTGTGACTCAAGGAGATGCTCTCTGCTATGAAGAGTTCCAAGAGGAACCCAAGTATAGAGCCCCTCTGAGCAGCCAAGTCACTCAGCATAGTAGGACTGAGATCTCCTCAGCTCGCAGGACTATTTGAAGCTTGTATGAAGCCCCTATTGCTACAGGACCGGACAATTTCCCATATACTAAAAATTATACATAAATAATGACTCTTTTCCCTCCTTCCCATTGGCTTACAGAAACAGTGTAATTACCATACTGAGTTTATCGCATGTTTATTTGTCTATGGAAGATGTTCTCACAAGTCTGCACCAAATTTCAGTGCATCTGAGCAGCCATGCTTATGCACCATAAAACAACCTTTGCCACTTAATCTTCTACGATCTTCTTTGGTCACTTCATGTTCCCGAAGTCTCTGAGGAACATATATTTGCACTCTAATCCTTCCATCACATCTGCATGAGCCTCTGTCACATCTGACACAATAGCTGTCTGCGAAGTGAAATGTTAATCTGGCAGCCTATGCTTAACATAGGGACTTACATTTAAAAAAACTACTAAACCTCCAGAAAGTGCCATGTATGCCATATCATGTCAGTGTAGATTACAGGGCCATTAACCCCTTCCCCGCAGGCTTGTCCCATGGGGCAGCCAGGCCATGAGCTCCAGCAGCACAGCACAGCACAGACTTTGCCTTGTGGGCAGGATTATGGTGCCAGTCATCAACATCACAGTCTTAGTGGCTCCTTCAGTGCAGTGAGAGGCTACGCACCTTCTACGATAAAAATTAAAAACCTGAATAAAGATACAAGCACGTGTCACCTCAACCAGCAAGTTTCTTGGTGCAAAACATGATGGTGGTGTCCCAGTTCTGCTGCAGCCCCTCAGGCAAGGATGCTGCAATTGCTGCTTGTCAGAGCTCTTGTTAGCAGTCACAAACTAATGGCAAGCAACCAACTTAAGACTTTTGTTCCTCCTGATCAGGACTTCAGCACATGACTGTTCACTTAAATTATGGGGCTAGTACCTTTTCCAGGCAGTTTCGATAGTAATGATAGTAACGATGCACTCCAGATGAGAGATTACTTTGATTTACAGGACTGTCAGGTTAACACCTTTCACAAGAACTAAATTCATCCGACAACATAGTTTTTAAAAGAAAGACCATACACAGTACTGCCTCTGCAAAACAGGCTGGGCAACACTGACAGCACCTTTATAACTTAAAACAATCCTAGAATTTCCTGGCAAACCTAGTGGATGTTACAGACTTCACAATGCCTACAAAAGCTCCACCTAAAAATCCTTCTCCTGCCTTCAAATAAACCCCACAAAGCAGTCTGCCATCAAGAAACGGGGGGAGTCCAACTGTGGGAAGCTGGACTTATCTTCCCTTTAGCACTCTGTCAAGTCTCAGGCCACTTGTTATGTGGCTGGCCTCCCTACGCTGAGTCAAAGCAGCAAGGATGATATTGGTGAGCAGGGTGTCACCAAATGCAACTGCTGATCCCCTAGATGACCAGGTAGCAGTGGATGGGAGCTGGGAGCAGAGAGAAAGAATCATCCTTCTCCAGCACACCAGCCTGCAGGCACAGAAAGTATGGGTACCAGTACTTTGCTGCACTCCTACAATTTAAAGCATGTCGCCTCTGCAGTCCCCAAACTGCCCACAGCAAGAAAGTGCTTTGCGGGGACTGCATGAGGTGTCTACGGGGCCACCATTCTGCCTGTGGGTTATTTATGTACATCAAATTATCAAAAGTAGCTATAGAAACTAAAGGAGAATGGACAGAAATGAAAAAGTGAATTAGTGCCGTTTGACATTTACATCTACATCCTTGTGTTTCAATGCATCTGACAACCATCAAAGGCCCATAAGCCAGACTGAATCTTCTCTTGTGGGCTTCTTTCATTAGTAACTGTCTATTAGGTGACTGTATCATTTTCTGGTGCTGACTACTATATATGGGACATTAGATTAGCAAATCCACGATCTAATCCTGCATTATGCATGGATTTTTTTAAAAGGAGATGCCTACATGGCACTTGCAGAACATAAACCCCCTCTCTTCCCTCACTGCCAATGTTAAAACAGAATCCCCTTGCTGAGGAGATGGGGAATTATACCATATTTTCACATGTGGATAGCCAGTTAAACTGTACGCAAAATCTTTTTACTGTCTGGTTCCTTAATTTTGTTATATATAAAAACAGTAAAGAAAATTATTGCTTCAAAAATGTTTGTTTCTGTTTTAGAAGGAAATGTAAAATATGTCCAAATGCAGCCAAACTCTTATTTTTGTCTTATTCTAAGTAAACCATGGCCAAACCAATTTCCTTTAAATTTTAAGGAAAAAAGAAAAGTTCTTGGATCTCAGCTGAGGACTTCCGCACTACATTTCAATCTGGAGAGAATTTTTATGGCTGTGATATTACTAATAAACAAAGTTTATAATGGAAACATTGACAAGACCTCCACTGGAGGGATACCAGCAAGGGACACTGTAATAAATTCAATTAACATCTAATAGAAACTCTGATCTCATCCCATGCCAACTAACATTATGCTTAGAATAAAATAAAACTAGCATGGACTGGCTGCTGTTAGTTCTCGAAGACTGTCATCCTCAAATTCCTCCCACAGAGCAGCAGGTTTTATAAACCGATGCACCTTCTTCAAATGATCAGAAACTACTGATGCTAGACTAGACTCCTTCTTCATTTAACCAGATTGAACTCCTTTAAATCCAAGATACCACTGCTGGCTATGCAAGCCCTTAGCCTTCTTACTGAGGTCATGACTACAGATGACTTTCTGGCTCAGTAGCTGTTGAAAAGATTAAACAAAAATTAGCAGTTCCTGTACAACAAAATAACTCGATATTAACCAGAGTTAAAAATCAAGCCTTAGTTTGCTTCCTGCCCATCGGACATGCTACACTGAACATCCTTTTTAAATTCCACAGGTAGTAAAACTTGCACTAAATGAGGCTGGTCTCAGCACAAGTCTGTACTGATGCCAGGCACAGCAATCTCTTTCATGCATGCTGCCTTGCAAGCACTGAGGCTGCAAGGCATAGGGGTTCATGAAAAGACGCTGCTTTATAGGTTCACTGATAACTTGATAGAGCTGATAATGCAATTATTGCTTGCTGGGAGCTGACAAGTTAAACAGATTTTTGCAGTAATGGCAGAGTAATGCCAGAAATGAGCAGGAAAAACAAGGCCCATACAACTCACAGGATGTGAACTTCTGTTTCCTAGGCAAGTAAATAAAATAAATCTTTTTCAAAAGGATGTGCCTGTAACCCGGACTTGATACGGTGGAGGTGCTGCCAAGATAACAACAGTGGAATTCAGGTGGGGCTTGGGTGCACGCAAATATGGCAACAAAAAGCCTTGTGCCACAGGATAATTAGATATGTAATATAAGGAGCCCAATAATCTGTTCCTGATGAGACAGTGTCAAGGTGGGAACCAAGCAGCAGAGAGGGGAATGAAGGGCCAGCTCTGAACCTGAGGACAGGCATCCTTTTCCCACAGCAGGATGGCACTGCTGCCAGCAAAGAACTGTTGCTCTCCCCGCTCTTCTGCTGGCAAGCATTGTGGCACGGCTTCCCACCCTCTTCAGACAAAAGTGGCCAGGCTTGCTCAGATCAACCATTTAAACCAACTGAACTAATCCGGCTGATGTTGCTTGGAGCAGATTAGGAAGTGCTTACAGAGAGTGCTTGGCCACAGCTGGACAAGGTCAGTAACCTCTGGCCAGGAGGCTGTGACAAGCAGCCAAGGGCAGTGGCCTCTTCCACTGGCCCAGCTGGATCTTGAAGAGGACATCTTCCTACAGCTTAACTATATGGGGTCCTCCACCAGCAATGGGCTGCCAGGACAACTTGTCCTTTTTCCTCCACCAACCTCATCCACTTTGTATCACCCAGGCAACCAATCCCTTCTCACCAGCACATGGCTCTGGAAAGGATGAATTTTTACTTTCAGATCTTTTTTACTTCTACAGCAATGTGAATAGTCCCCATGGTAACAGTAAGCTGAATAAAACACTGCACTGAGGCACAGTGTACAGGTCACAGCAATCAATAAATCCCTGAACACCCCCAACAGACACACTAAGACCAGAAGGTGCCATTACTATCACCTAGTCTAACCTCCTGCAAAGCACAAGTCACAGTTTTGCCCAGCAATTCCTATATCAACATCATAATTTCATGTTGAACTATTGTATATCTTTCAGAAAAACATCCAATTGTGATTTAAAGACTGCAAGTCTTGAAAAATTCACCACAACCCCTAAGGAAGCTGTTCCCATGATCGACTGCCTTCATTCTTCAAAATGTATACCTCATGTGTATGTGGGAACTGAAAACGCAAAGGGTAAGTGAGCCAAGTTCTGGTGCTCTGGCACAAATGAAGGATCAACCTTCTATCAGTTTTATGAGGTTATTGTAACCCCACATAAGAGGCTATACTATCTTTCTCAAAGATCTCATGCAGAACTTAGTATGAGAAGAGCTAAACATTTTTCTTATTTTGTGAGAACTTTTTAGACTGTTTCCTTCTCAAGACTAAAATGGATTTGACAAGTTGCACAATTTTCACACAAGGTACATGATCTACAACAGCCGTCACGATGGTGCTGGTACCACGGCTCTTCTCTGGACCCCTGACTGGCTTGTTTGCCAAGCAGCCGGGACTGAAAAGTCAGCTCCAGAAGTTAAAAGAGATCATGGTGCTATCAATCAAAGAGCACATTTTTCTTTCTATCTACACCTCTGGTTCCTCCATATGGATGAAGACAGAAGACATGCCGCTGACATGCAACCAAAGGGGAGTGACTTTGCCTTGCGATCTGACAAATGCCATCCTAAAGGTCAGAACACCGGAAGTTGTTTGACCCAGCAGCTGGTATTTCAAGGACTGAGGAAGAAAAGTTAATTAAAATTCTTTAAAAATAAAGCCATCAAAAAAGGTTCCTGAAACAAAAACACCAACACAATGAATCAAGTGAAATTTCTCATTTCAGTTACTGGTACTCAGTTCTGATCACTCATGTTTGTTGTAATCATAGACTGATCCATATTTCAAACAGAAAAGCAGATCTTTTCATTTGGAAAATGCTAAACAGAACACTTTTTTTTTATTGTAATTGAAATGGGAAATTCATTGAAACAGACCTTTCCTCTTAGGAACCTCTGATTAAACAATTTGGTGTTTCTGGATGAAAAAAACATCCTCCAAAAGTTCCAAACTGGTTCTAGTAAGGTCTTACCCAAACTGAAACCCACGCTAACACACCTCAAATTTTGCTGCAGAGGTAATCACAGCCCTATGCGTGACAGAGAGAGGATGCATCTCCTTGTACTCATTTGGTATTGTTCATGAACTACACCTCTGCAACGGAGAGGAAAAGGAGAACCAGTGCTGTGAACTCACGGCAATGGTGGGACGTGGCTGCTCAGAGCCCATCTGTGCAGTAGCTGTGGGCAGGAGGGAAGCAATGAGCAGTGAGGGACATCTTTTGGGGGAGAAGTAAGTGTTGCATGTCTTTTGTTTTCTGAACTTGGAATAAAGTCCAAAACGAGCACTTATGTATGCTGTCATCCACTCTTCTCCTGAAGAAGATGGCAACCTGCTAGCATCACTGGGATCTAAGGAGACAATTGTCATTGTGCTCTTTCTATAATGCCAAGTTTTCTATAATGTAAATCTCATCTCCCACGCATAGCATGTATTCTCCTTCAAGTTTCTTTTCTCCTGAAGGAATCAGATCATACAAAAGGTATGTCTATGGAAAAGACCCTCAGCAGACCCTCATCTGTTACTTCTCCCCATCCAACAGAAACAGAGGTCCACTGACATTTTTCAGTGAGCTGTTAGAGGCCAACTGGAACATGGAGGAACAGCCTTCTGCCTCCTCATGCCAGTATTTCCTATATTTGATGGGAAGGTCAGCATCTTACTTCAAGTCACCACTGTTTTCAAATGGTTATTCTTACCCTTTTCTTAGTCAAATACATGGGAAATAGATCTGCATAAAACGTGAGCTTGTGGCTGGAGACTGACCTTTGGGGTGACCCCTTCATGACTCTAGTCTCCAAGCAAACACTAGAAGAACTTCACCTTCAATCACTGTTAAATGTGACCTCATGACTATATTTGCCTGCATCAGTTTAGCTGCAGGCCTATGTTTTAAAGTTCAGCACTATAAAAAAACAGATTAATAGACACAATCAAGAATCAGACTTCAAAGACCTTTAGTCTGTCACATGTAATTAACATACTGAATCACAATTAAACCATGACTGGCATTTCATAGCACTAGTTCTTTGAGAACAGCAAAGCTCATTTTTACGAACAGTCTCCAGGAGAAAGACTCCATTATTTAAAGGTACCTCTAATTTCTATACCATTCAAGACATCTCAGGAAGTATGAAATATAATTTTGAACATAAAGTTACTTTCACATTATTTCATTATCCCTGTGGTATTTTTGGCAATGAGTGTTTTGGAAAGTTAATTTAAAAAGAGAACAAATATGAAATAAAGTTGTCAGTGCACTGATTGGAATTATGACTATGCATCCTTTAATCATGTGTCCCACTCAAACCACGCAACTCTTGAGTCCATATGGCCCAGGGCTGAATCTCCCACCGTGGGCATTAAATGCTGTAATATGTTTAATTAATTCATTAAAACGTGGGATGGTCCTTGGACACCAGTGATTGGTGCCAAGTAAGTGTTTATAGTTATAGCAACTGTTAATAAAACATCCTGCACTCCAGGTTTGGAAGCTGATATGGAAGAGTTGAGGGGCTCTGGAGCCCCGAGGTCATTCATATGTTGTGTCTCCTAACAGTTAAGGAGACTGAATTTTTGTCAAGCCAGTGCCTTGACTCCTTTCTGTACTCTCTCAACCCTCTGTAGCTGCAAAATTTCCACAAGCGCAGGCTATCAGGTGTGGTCCCCTTCAAAACTCACCATTTGGAAGCTGGTGAAATACGCCCAGTGGGTCCTGGCTGAGGCATGACCAAGGCAGGTGTCCTACTAGGGTTGCCATTATGTCCAGGTCAGCCAGCCTGGTTAGCTTACGCAGCCCCACAGTCATTCTCATCCCATTTTTCTCTTAATCTGTCAAGAGATGCAACCTCTTACTCTCACTTGCTCACATTCATTCTCACATCAGAGCTGTCAGCTGGATCTATGGGGGCTCTCCATTCCTGCAACTGTCAGCTTAGGCAGCCTTTTCTGTCTCCTGAGTACATTAGAACAGCCCTGCCTTCTCCAATAGCTGTGCAATGAGACTGAGATGTGTAGACAGAAAGACGGACAAAAGAATGAAGGAAGATCTGGGGAGTTTTCTACAAAGAGCTATACCTAGGTCCAATTACAGTATATTTCTTATCTTTCCTCTAACCTAAACAATCACATCAGATGCTTACAGTTAAGGCTCTTATCTGAAGAGTAGGAGGGTTCTCCAAGGTACCCAAAAAAAAAAGGAATTATGGACTGCAATGCCTTCACGTGTAGCCTGTTGATCTGCAGTTTACGAGTTTAAGAAGAGCTCTGTAAGTTACTCGCAGTATACCCAGGTTTTCCACTGATGCTTCCAAACACAGTGTTGTTCAGCAGAATGAAAGTGTGAGAAGTGATGTGCAACGCATGGAAGACAACATTCTCATTTCCCTTCTGTATGATTCCTCTCTGTTTTAGTTTTGGAGAGGAAAATTCCAGCAAAAAATTCTTTTTGTAGAAAAAGATCAGCTGACTTTAGGAAATTCTGAAACAAAAATGGCTGCTTTATGTTGATTTAATTGATTCATTATCAGCTTCAAGTATAGATGATTTAATAAATTAAGTGGTGAATGTGAAAATGAATTGGTTTCAAACTGCCAGTTGGAAATGTAGTGTTTTTCGAACTCAGAATTTTAAAATGGAAGTTTTTCTTAAGGAAAAAATCTTGCCATTTTTGTGGGGTTTTTTGGTTTTTTTCAAAAGGAGCTGTACTGCTCACCTAAGTCATTGGTGTGACGTTTCATCAGAAGGCATATGAGATGGTTAAATGAAAGGAGTGTTGCTATAAAAAGCATTGTATTGTTTACATTTTATTGGGTCCCATCACCCCACAAAGATGAGCAGCCACAACTTCAAAGAAAAGATGCAATTCTGTCTTATCTTTGGTCGCTGAGCTTATTTTTATAAATGCAATTACTTTTGTATTACCTCTGCAAGTTCCAAATATCGCTTTTCACAACATATCCATTACTAGGACAGTATATGATTTTAAAAAAAGTTACTAAAAAAAAAAAGCTACACATGTTGTCTAAAAGACTACCAAGTCACTATTACAAATGGAGTACAAAAGCAGTGGCAACTTTTGGCTTTGATAGCAAGGTGAGTCCTTCCTTAACTTCTTTTCCTTCTTCTCGTCTAAACACCAGATATTGACAAGAGTGAAACCCACTGGTGAGAATGAAACCCATGGGAGGGAAGACAGGAATCAGGATCCATGGATGTCTCTGCTCTGATGGTGCATAAGGCTCTTGGGGAAACCACTGGGCAGTTTGTACAGGTTTACTGCACCTCCTGGGGCCGAGCGTGGGCAGTGAGCTAGCCCACCACCTCCTGAGGTGAGCAAAGCTGGCAAGATCTGCCACTAAAAATGATCCCAGAGACAAAAAAGAATGTATGTTCATAAAAGCAAGGGAAGGATGAGGAAAAAATGAAAGGAAATGGAGAGCAATGAGAGAGAGAGAATGGAGGGAGAAAGAACCTCACTGCTCCACAAGAGCAGCTTTGTGATTCCTCCAGTAATGTTACTCTATTTTGTTTATCGTGAAAAGATCCCATTAATGCTTCAGACCCATCAAACAGCAGACCAAGTTCATGAATGGCACCTATCAGAGCCCAGGGCAAATCCAATGATTAGAGGGAATTTGCCAAAGGGCCTTTGTAGCTGAGAAAAATGCCTACTCCAGAGAGGAATGCAGAAAATTCCTGGGAGGACAGGCCCTCCTTTGTTGGCAGTCCAGCAGTATTCTGGAGCAAATAAAGGCTCACAAAAAATGGGATCTTAGATGCAATGAACATTTGAAGAAAACGTTCAAAGACCTCCTTGAGACAGTCACACCTCCCCCCCTTTCCCAACTGTACTAATTCTGTTTAGGATGACAGAATGGGCTATACTCAAAACACTGCTATTTTAGGATTACATAATAGAAATGTCTCCTGACAGCAACAGCTTTACTTACTTAGTTTTTTCTACTGCTTTTTCCCCAGTTAAAACTTTTGTTGACATAAGCTTTTAGGGGCCAAATTCTCAGCCAGTGCAAATTGCTACAGATCCACTGAAATAAAAGGATCTCTGATGGCTTACAGCGGTATAGAATTTGACCTCAGATTTAGCCTGTAAAATAGAAGAAATGCACCCAAACACCAGAATGGACCTACAGTCGGTGGAGAAGGGACATTGATGCACCTGATTCACCCCATCTTGTTAGTGTCTGTGTCAAATGAATATGCATCGCCTCTGAGCTATGCAGTGAAAGCTAAGACTGAGCTGCAGAGTGAAAGATTTGTCTGGATAGATTCATTCTGAGAGTATAAACACATCCAGGCAGAAATTAAATTCACAAGATTGGATGAGACAAGCTGTCACTTAGCAAGTGAAAGGCACACGATGTGGGTGCTGATTCATTTCAGACTCACATGGTGGATGCTCTTTTACTCCTTCTAAGTTAAGAACTCACTCATAAGAAACACATTTAAACTAGCAAAATTATATGGAGACCCAAAGAAGTCAGCCAAACATCAGCAAAATTATATTAAATCTGTAAATTGTTCTGTAATGATTGTCCATATTTGCTTACTGTAACCTTGTCAACTACACTATGGCCATATCAATGTATTTAGAATAGTTTTCGTATTAAAATAGCTCCAAACCATACTAAACATACAGAGGCAACGTTCTTGCCACAGGCAAGGTTCTAATCTCACTTACATCAGTGTAAATCCAGCATATTTCCAACAATTTCAGTGAATACCAGCGAAAGCTGAGATCAGAATTTGGCCCTATGCCTCCTTCTCTCTGTTTTTCTCCAGAGAAAACAAAACCATTTTTTGTTATTTCTTTGGTGTGAAAAATCAGATACGGATTTTATGGCTGATTTAAAAGATTTTATCTGCTTCTGAACTCTTGAATTGCATAAACTGCATGTAATCCTCACATAAACACATTCAACAAACACAATTTCCTCCTCCCCTCCTCACTTCCTATGCTCTGAACAATCTTATTGCCTTTTTTTTCTTCACAATGTGCATTTAAACATAATACTCTTCCTCATAAACATTGTTAATTATTCTTATTTTATGTCTTGCATTAAAGAATTTGTTGTGATGAAGGAGTAAAGTAATAATCATGCAGCTGGAAGCAGGCTCTGTAAGCACCTAAGGGTGTACACTGCGTCTGTGCTCATGGATCTGAAACCTAACAAAAACATTATTTTCAGCTTTGGAGATGGATACTCTAGCAGTTTTCAAACCATGGGTGAATTGTCTGCAAAGGTGTTTCCTTTATTACTCTGCATATGTTGTTCATTTTACTATTTGTTTTAAATGATCTTCCACTAGTCCAAATGGATTTACCTTCAGATTTACAGTAGCGCAGTGGCAGCGAAGGGATAAAGAGCTGGGCGTACATACAAAGCTGTGCAGAGCACCACTGCCTTTTGCAGTGGTGTGTAAAAAAGCAGTAATGTTAAAAAAGGTCTTTTCCTCTGTTTTTTAGGGAAAAAAAGGCTTCTACTAACAACGAGGTTCTGCTTTCTCCTCAATATTCCCAAGTGAGCTGGTTAGGGGATGCTCTAGCTTCCCTTAATGCCCGTGAGAGCACTGCTGCTGTATTCGACTGCAAAACTTAGAGCAGTATCTCCTTTGGCAAGAAATGGAAATCTGGAGTGGAGTCTCTCATCCTCATTCATGTTGGCTCATTTTCTTCAATGGGATTCCTTTGAGGGTAATGATACAAACTGCTCTCCAAGGTGAGAGGTCCTAAGAATGAGGCCTTGAGAAAAAAAATGGCATTAAGGCATACAGGCTAGAAGGGCTGTGCCACTCACACACACCCCAGGCCCACGCTTAATGTGGGCACTGAGCAAGACAGCAGGTTTCAAGATACATCATTCACACTCCAGTGAAAGAATACAGCACCTACAGTGCCATTTAAATACAATGGGAAGAGCAGATATTCAACACCTTCCAAGGTTAGACCATCAAAGCGCAGTTAACTATAGTAAAAAAAGAAATACACCAAGAGATAGTAATTAAATTCTCTCCAAACGGGGCACATGTCTCCCTCACATAGTTCTTTAATTGCCATCAGCTGCATAAATCCTAGGAGCATCTTCTGCAAAATAAGTATCAACTTAGAAAGCTGGTCATTGGAGAAGTATGCAAAGTCTGCAAAACACACGCACACGTGTGCACACTAACCTTCTCCTGCAACCTTGATTTATTGAGCCTCTGCCTGGCAGATGGCTGACATTTTAAAATACGCTCCCCAAACTATCAATCTGTTTGTTTGTTTGTTTGTTTTCTGTCAAACAGACCCTAACGACTCCAGCCATAATCCACTGAAATCCAGGCTGGCAGGGTGAATGACTGTCACTGGAAGCCTAACTTGTCACACTGCCACAGAGCAGCATGAAGCCCTGGGCTCTTCCTCCCAAGCTGGGATTACATCATCTCACACATGCTCCTTTTCCTAGCTGATGTTTGAGCTCCCCTCAAAAATGTCCATGAACGATGTTCTGATTTACTCACTGTTCTGCACTGTCAGGGTCCCTCCCCCAGGGAGAAGTTCCTGCTCTACCACAGACTTCCTCTGTGTCTTTGGGAAGACACATACACCCAGACATTTAAAGATATTTTAGGAATCCAAAGGCATAGACAGATGTTTGCAATAATATGTCAGACCAAAAAAGAACCTGTGTTAATCCAGCAGCAGACACCTTGGCCGTTCAGACACCCTGGCCCAGCCAGCAGCACAAGGGGTGACACAGAGGCTCAAGGCAGGAATGGCAAGAAACCACCCTGCATGAGGTGGCCGATGGGTGAATCACACCAAACACAGACAGTAACAACCCGGTGATTTCTGCTCTAAAGAGAAAAATAAAGACTGGCTGTTTAAAGAGGGGATTCGGTTCATTAGATTTTGAACTCTCCTTTCAATCAAAGGCAGAGTTATTTACCACTGCAAACAACCATTAAATCCTAAGCCATTAAATCCTGTAGTGAAACAAGGATTGAAGCAAGAAATAACTGACTGGCTTAGATTCAGAGGCCACTGCAGATGAAAAGAGAAGTGGAAAGGCAGCTTGGAGGCATTTTTGCACCCTATGATTTCTAGGGTTGGTTCAATTTCTTCAATAATCTCTTCCAAGGAGTTAGGTACTGCTCATGTCCATGACAGACCTGCTTCTCCTCTGATCTCTCGGTCAAGAGACCAGATCCCACAATAGTAAGCTAAATAAAATGGGATGTTTGTCCAACAAATGCAAGAACATTTACACAAAATAGAGAAAAGGTCAATGTGTCACTATCTTTTTCTGGTTACCACTTAGCATTGCATCCTTCTGGTTTCCACTTTAAACTTAGAATTGAGAAGGAATTATTCCAATAAAACAGTGGTGCCAAGTCAGTATGAGACCAGGAGGAGGACTGTGGTTTATCAAAGCAGCTTCGTGATGGAATTCTTCAAAGCCCCAAAGAGGCTGGCAGTCCTCCTAACACACACCAGGAACCTCTGAAGCCCTTACTGCAGATTCTCCCTCCTCTGCTGTCACACTGAAACAGGGAGAGGGCAGATGGAGAGGAGGATGGGTTGAAGGAGTATCTGGTCCTAGAATACTCTGGCTGAGCTAAACCTGACATTTCCTTGGCTTTTGAAGCCATGGCTGGTGTTCACAACCGGGCTTGGCTGCTCAGCCCCAGCACAGGAGGCAAGAGGAAGCAGTCACTATCAAGGTCAGATGGAGGATGTGGCTATTGCCCCTCCAAGCCACCCCAGAGTTCATCAGGATATGAATCTGTCTGTGCAGGAACAGGCACTGTTTCCAAAATGAAGTTTGGACAGCGTTAATTTATCATTTCTAAGCCCAGGGCCTGAAATAATAGTTACCAGCATTTGTGCTTTTGTATACACTTTGAAAGTTCTGGGTAGCTTAAACTGGCTGCTTTTTTTCAAGAATTAAAGCACTTCTGACCTTCTTGTCAAATACCCTCTGTAAACATAATGAGAGATACAGGCACACATTTACTGGCTTTCCGTGGAGGGAAAAAAGTGAACTGAGCATAAAGTGAACCAGAGAAGAGAGGGCAGAGGTAGCTCCAAAAACAAAAGTTCTTGCTGTATTTCTTAAAGGTTCTCCTGTACTAACAGCAATTAGAAAGTTTAGCTGTAATTTCACCCCTCATTCATACAGGACCTTGTCTCACCTTCAACAGGAAATAGGGACTGAGTTAGGAAAGCCTGAATATAATAGAAGTCTGTGGCTGTGGTGCACTGCTGCCATCAATATAAATCTGTCATAAACACACTCAGTGAGGAAGAGGAACTTCCATACACTGTGGCCTCTACATTTTTGGATGCAGATGCAGATTTATGGCACATGGGAAGCAATAAGCCTTTGAGCCAACGTGGACCTTTGAGTGCACGTGACTGTGCAGCCTGGCATTCTTCGACTGAGCTGCGCTTCCAGAACTTGCATTTGTAACCACCGCCTGCCGGACCGAGGGAGCTGGGTCAAAACAAGGCTAAGGAGATGGCCTCATTGCTTTGGATTTTCACAACACCGCAGTCTAAAAGAGAAGCCAAAATTTTTAAGCTGGCCTGGAACTGATTTGTTACATGGTCTTCAAACTGCTGCCCTGCACCTCCATGCATATTAAATGACATCTGTTTCTTTCATTCCCACATGGGATGGGAATGGGACACACATGCAACCCAGGGCTAAGGAGCCATCCTCTATGAGGAAAGGTAGAAGAATCAGGCCCACGAAGCCATCACAACTCCAGTACAACTTCTTCACCTTTCCAGCAAACTTTTAACCCCTGATAAAAGAAGAGTTCTATCTAGAAGGCAGTTACATCAAGTGACTGGATTAAGGCGATTACTCTTTTGAATTATGGTATCTTAAGAGTATTTTTACATAAAGGAGATGACAAATGAAAGCAGTTTTGAGCAAACTGAAAAACAGTTCAGTGTCACTATCAATTAATTAAAAACAATTTTTCCAAGTCAGCCTAATAGAAGGCTTCCTACATGCAACCAGTAACTGATTAAGTGAGTGACTCAAGCAGTAAAATCACAGTTGGGCCTATTTTCTTCATCCTGGAAGGCCAAGTTCAATATTTTTCCTATGAGGCATGCCTTACTATAAAAAGAATGCAATGTTTGAACGTGAGTGTCTCTGCTCTGGCACCCAAAGCCTTTCCTAGCGCTCCTGCCACATTTTGAGAGTGCAGGATGAATCACAATCATGTGGCTCACCTCCCTGCCAAATTCTTTTCTTCTGCTATCACTGCGAGTTCCTCCCAGACCGCTGCCAGCAGCAGCTGTCCCCCAGCCAAGACCACGGGGGTGAGTGTCAGCGGGTGAGATGGGGCTCCCTCCCTCCTCTCCTCCCCCTCCTCTTCTGAGGAAGGAAGCAGGCCAGCATTAAGAGACCTGTAATCACAGGGCTAACTAAACAGGTGATGGAGTAGGTCAAGAAGGAAAAAAAGGAGTAAGTAGGAGGCTGAAACAGAGTGAGAGAGGGGAAGGAGGATGTGTGGAGCTGGCTGGACACTACAGCTGCTGCAAGGTGGCCAAGCATTGCATCCTCCCTCCCTCCCACTCACCCAGAGACACACTCTTCATTTGTCCATCCTGTCAGTAAAATGCTGCTTTCAATCAGGCAACGGAGAGCCCTACACAGCAGAGCTGCAAGGCTGCCTAACTCAAGCCTATTTTCTGAGGCTATAGCACCAGGGCACCAGTCTACAGTGGAAGAAAGGTATTAACTGAGAGGAGTTTGAGGAACATGAGCGTACAGGTCACATCATTTTGCTTGGCAAAAAGTGAGAAAAGAGGATCTCACATGTAATACTGTTCTGTATGCTAAGTCCACGCTTGTAGCTGAGGCAAGAATAAATACACTTTATATGTGAAGGGAGGGTGGGGGTGTGCTGCAATTAAAGCACATGGGCTTCTGGATGTTTAAACATGCAGTGGACATACAAAAATGTGCAGAGCCACAGATGGGAGTTTTTCCTTCATTTTTAAGAGCTGCCCACTGAGCTGCGGTGAGGGCTAGAGGGATCTGGGAAGACCAGCAAGCACTCTCAGCAGGGTTCAAGAGCAGCACTCACAGTCTCACCCCTGGGCTGCCCAGCCACCAGCCCTCTTGCCAGCCAAGCTCCCAAACCCATGCCTCTGACAAAGGTTTTCACCTCAGCTGCAGAGAGAAATGAGAGGTTTTCTGTGCCCTTCTCTAGGGTAATTGCTACTGGAATTGATTTTATGCAGAAGGCATCCAGGAACTGCAGTAAAGGATGACAACACAAAATTCTGAAATAGGGTTTTAAGCAAAGAAAAAAAGATAGTGCATAGTATTTGCAAGTCATCATCATCTCAGTCTATCCGCTAGCTGCTACTGAGTACCTGCAGCACGAAGAATACAGTGAGTACCACTGGTAAAACAAAATAATGAAAAATCCATGAATTCTTTAATGCAGAGCTTTCAGACAAAAGAATTCTGCCTTTGAGATGCTTTTCAAATAATATGCTGATACCATTTACTTGTGCAAAAATCACTGTCCATCTTAAAGAAAGTATTTCCTTTTCGTAAGAGGAATGGCAGTGACAGCCCAGAACACAATAGACTTAGGAGCAAGACTGGAGATTCAGGATCGTAAAAGGTTTATTCTTTAAGACACAACTGAAAGCATCTCTACCTGGCCTTAACTGATCTGCTTCTAAATGACTGAAAAACAGTCAAGATGAACGCTTAGCCACTTTACTGATCTTGGATGCTTTTACTTCCTTTAGGAAGGATCCAGTTTGAATAATACAGAACTAGCCTTATTTTTTTTTCCAAATTATGCCCCAATTCTTATATGCAAACACCGCCCCAGTCTCTTTCATGACTCTACACTGATTTACACAGAGTTAAAACCTTGAACTTTTACAGCTTACCTTGTGCCATAAAGAATATGAGACTTAAAACCTATACAGTAAATGTAGACTTACATTATTCTCTCAGGTTTATTCATTGTCCATAAAAGCAAGGAAGGAAAAGCACCCCAAAGGATATTAAACTCTGGAATCTCTGAGTTCTGGTGCTTTGTTCTGTGCATACACTGTTCCCACACTCAGAGACCCAGGACTCAGGGATGTCCCAGAAGTGAATGCCCACCTTCCTGAGACATTGCAGCTATGCTGAGAACCCTGCTAGCACTAGGATGAAAACCTTGGCCTGACTTCTCACAATTTACATAGAATTAATCCCCTTTTTACTAAGCTGTTACCTTTATTAGTTATGTCTTAAACTTTCCCTGCCAAATGTCTCTCAGGTAGGTTTTTACTACCAACCGGCCGCCTCTGGGTCACTTCAAAACAGGAACTGTGGGCACACAGTCAAGTTACTGACCAAATGCTTGCTGAGAGTAATTTAAGTGATGCCTTTTACCTTCCATTTTCAGCAGGCTAGCCACACACACATGCCTAGCTACTGTAGGTCAGCCAGTAGGCAAAACCGATCCTAGATCCCACTCCTTTTGTGAGCTTTCTCTATAAAATAACATGCCATGGCTACCACAGCTCTGACCGGCTTTGTGCAGAAGAGACACTGAATAAGAACACATGAAATGTCCAGCATCAACCTATGCTCCTTTTCTGTAATGTTAGTGGATCATTGACTACGTTTTTCATTTTGAAGGTATTTCTTAGTATGGAGCCAAGGCAGAAACCACCGACAAGTTTCCATATAAGAGAAAAGACAGTCTTTGAGGAAATGTACTGTCAGTTTCTGAAACTCTTTCACAATACTCTTTTCTCCCAGCTGAGGGATAAAACTTTTCAAAACACATTCTTTTTCTTGCAACCAATACGAAAACATATTATGTACTTTATAACATAGTTTAAACTCCTGGAACACTCAGGGGTAACAGAAGCAGCAGAATCTATTGGGCAATGAAGAGTTGAAATATGCGACCAATTCACTTTCTGCTGTCTAATTTCCTACATGGAACAATGATACTTTCCTTTATACAATACCCAAGACATCTACACATCAGACGTGGTGTATGTAGAAGATACTCCATTTTTCACTCTTGCAAAAAGTACTTCCCCCATTAGAGGTCCAGAGAACTGAGAATGAACACACCACTTAATTCAAAAGAAAATGAGACTTTAAAATGTGGGTGACTCCATTTAAAATAAATTGTTATTAAGTTTCCCTAACTACATTGCATTCTCCTAGTCTAGAATTTTCAAAAATCTAAATAAATCATTCTTACCTATGTCTTAATGGGAGAAAGCAATATTTGTAGGCACTAATAAGTTCTGGAAATAAAAGTGTCTGACTACAACAAGACTGTACTATTAACGTTAGAAATATTCCGTTCCATAATTCTTGATAGTAAGTTGCCTTAGGAAACAAAACAGAATGATCAGAGTCTTTGAACGAAAGCTAGTAAGTGGTTCCACTAAGATTAGCACAGGACGCAGCACCTTGGGTGTACCTTGATTCTCATGGTGATCACATAAGCTGGTGGTTCAGAACAAGTGGGTAGGAGAAAAACTGAAAGATCATTTTTCAGTGAGACACCAAGAGGAGAATTCAGCCCCAGCACCAGTAGGCACACTTCCCATGGGGGGAGGCTGGGATAAGCCTGTTTCTATCAGCAAGTATATCCTTTCAAATAAGGCAATCTCAAAATGATGACTACCTCAACAAACAGCTCTTCAGTAAGAATTGTATTCATATTTCCAGTTCATATTCAGCATCCCAAATGCCATTTGTAGGCTACTACTCCAGAGGATGTTTTCAATTACTTGGCTGTTTTTCTTGCTTCCCTACCCACTCTGTTTCTCCCAACAATTATTCAGTTCCTATAAAAGTAGTTCTGTTGGGACTGTAACTTGGGCATGAGACACTAAGTGTATATCCCATCTGCACATGCAACTTAATGACTCAAGATTCTCCCACTACAGGCTGTTCATAAGCAGCTTTTACCATTTGCTGTTCAGAAGAGATTTCTACTTTTTCTGCTGTACCAGAGCTCAATTCAACCATCTCAACAACTCGATCCGTTCAGACCAAGTTCATTCACCTTCACCTACATTTGAGTAGTGTCTCAGGGTTTTTCCTTCTAGAGGATTTTTTTTGTGTCTAAAAAAAAGCTATTCAAGTTTAGGGAAAAACATGCCCATTTTTGCTTTGGACATTAAAGAAATCTAGCGCCTTTACTGCGACTGAAGAGGAAGGGAAGCTCTGGGACACTGCTACAATACTATTCGTTAGGAAACACAGCTGATTTGATGGGGTTGTTTTGTTTTGTTGCTGGATCCACTACAAACACAAGCCATTGGCAGCTCAGCCAGCAACATATGAGAAGGGGCTTCCTCTCCCGCCGTAGTGTTCCTGGCTGCTTGAGCATGAACAGAAAAGGTGGATGGATGCCAATTGGCAAAACAGAGAGAAACAGCAGCGCGTGATTCTAATACAAGCAGCAAAAAGACCAAACACAAAACATATCTCTCTCTCTCCCATTGACTAAGGTTGCTTTTGGCAAAGAGCAGCAGGCTTTTGCATGCTCATTTCCCTCTGGTCAGGGAAGATAGTTTTAATTATGTAGCCATGCAAGGTAATACTGTACAGTCTCTGGCGCTGTTGATGTACTAGAATAGTAAACAGAGGGCAGAAGGACTGATCAGCTGTTAAGCAGCTCACAGATACTCCCCACCTGGGCTTTCTAATGAAATTTCACATAAGGGGTGTAGCTGGAGGACTCCTTAGATCAATTCACATGCACTGCGGGAACACATGGAAAAGGATGTGCACCTACAGGGAAGGGAAATGTGTCAACAGCAGTGATGCTGTAATCCCACCACATTTATGAAAGGCAGGTTCACTGGGGTTCACATGCTTCCTTCATCAACGGATTTTAATTAACAACTGCATGGAGCCTGCACAAGTTTAAGCATGTATAGAGTATGGCATTAGGTGGACAACATTCTATCCAGTATTCACCAACTGTTTTCTTTCTTTCTTTCTCTTTTTTTAGTTTCCTAAAGGATACTGACAGCTAAAAACTGATGCAGACCAAGGCTGATCTTTCTACCACTTTGCATTGCATATGAGAACTTGCAGGGGGAATTTTTCATAAATTATTATTCTTACGATTGTTATTATGATTATGACCATGACTATTAATATGACTATTACTGGCCTGCTTTTAAGGATTTGTCCCACATACAACCAACATTTATACTGTGACCATCCAAAGCAAGATGGCTAACTCAGGGACTCCACAGAGCAAGAAAATATAATGTAAGATCATTCCCAGATCAGAGATGTCTTTTCTGCCATATCTCTTTTTTTCTTCCATTTCCCATTTCTTAATGGGCTCACCTGATAAAAATCACAACTGCTGTTTCTTTGTAAAAACCTCTGGCAGATGTTTTGTTGCAGGAAGGATTGAGCAGAAAGGTGATCAGTGACATGTTTCACACTGGGGAGTGACAATTTACACAGATCTTCTGGGAAGATATGCACTCTCTCCTGAGTTACTAATTTGGCGTCTGCATGTTGGAAGACCAGTAAGGACCAGAGGACAGCACCAAGGGCTTGATCTAATCCTCTGTAAAGCCAACTTCCCCACTCACTTTGGTGGGCTCTGCATCAGCCTGATAAATGCACTTAGTCACATTCAAGCAAGTATGAGCTTCTACAATATGTATTTTGATAGACCAACACTGGCAGCTTTATGTTTATTCACTGAAGGCATGTATATAGCCTCCAATATTATTAAAAGACGGCAACCATGAGGCGTATTTGAGGATGCCAAGGTCAGTACATAGCTCATGAGGATCCTGACCAAAGAATTTAAGACTGTCCTAGAACTGGTCTATCCAGGCAGATTTCCAATAAAGTCAACATGGCAGTGAAGATTGAGCCTTTAGTATCCTGTTGTTGGTGGATACGTATGTAAAAAGAACATACAGAAAAGAATGCTAATCATAAGATGTTCAAAATCGTCAAGAATGCATTCCTGCCTGCTTTACTATTGTTAAGAGGGAAGGCAAGAGAAGCTGAATGCATTACAAGATACCTGAATGATTAGACTTACACAATGTATATAGGAACAGTCTTACTAGGACAGAACAGATGTTGATCTGTCCCTGTATTCTTTTTCTGTAAGCAGATGCCTAGAAAATGGACACACAGAGAAAGGACAATCCCCTGATATTCTCCATGCCTTTCATTATTTTAAGCTGTGGAGGCTCCTCAGACAGATGTGGTCTGTGTATGTTTAGTAATCCTCAAAGGATCTCCCTTCCATTAATTTGTCTAGTCTCCCCTTGAACTCTCATCAAATGTTAGCATCCAATGCCCTTTGGCAAGGAGTTCCACTGATCTACAACCTACAGTGTGAAGAACCACCTCTGCTTGTTCTGAAATAAGCTACTACTGATTTTAGTTGATTCCGCTCACTCCTCTCTTAAGAAAAGCTAGTCAATAGCCAATTCTTACCAACTCTCTCCATGCCTCTCATGACTTTGTAGACTCTTCTAAAACATCTCTTCTATACTGAAGAGTCCTAGATCACAGGGTAGCCACCCATGTGGCAGCCTCCTTGATCATCCTTTGAGCCACCTTCTGTTCTACTACATTTTTTCTAGGATGAGCAGATCAGAACCACATGCCCTAGTCCCAAGATGTTGGCAACCACATTAACATACAGACTCCAACTTACCTTCAACTTGCATGCAGCAATTTTGGTAGGGAGCTCAATACAAAGGGAGTCTAATGATAGGAAAGAGTACCCTACAGCACCAAAAATAGTACCACCTTAATAAAAAGACTTCTCTGAAAGACAAGTCAAATTTAAAACTACAGGTCTACAAGTTACACCTTGTCTCAGTGGAAAACAGTTCAAACAAATGGTTGAACAAGCCTCACTACACATACAGAAATCCAGTGCTCTTTGCTGGCTATGTGGGTGGGGAAGAAGGATCAGGGTGGAGGGAGGGAGGAGAGAACGGTGTGTTTTGTTTATAACTTGAGTCATTTGGAAGTGCGTGTGTTTTCCTGTGGGAAGTGCCTAGCTCTATCTCTAGTGATCTAAATCAGTGTCAAAGGTTTGTGAATGGGTTACAGAATGAGCAATGGCACCTCCCATCGTTAGCTGTCTACATTTTTTATAACCACTTGCATACTTTTGGTCAACCACTGTAAAATAAACAGTCCTTCCCAAATGTTTTTGTTTTCTTTGACAGCACAGCAATAATTCACTTGGAATGCTGCAGAATATAATAGCACTTTAAAGCTGTTGTAAAGCTGCCTTTTTATGATTTATGTTTGAGTTGTTTTCAAGCAAAAAAGATGCCAGAGCTACAAAAGCATATGAAATTAGATGTATCATGTGTGCATGTACATGATATGTATGTGTGTGTGTGTGTGTGGGCTCAAGTGGGAGACACTATTTTAAATAATTTTCATTTTTGTCGGGAAGATCTGATCATTTGCCTGCGTCTTTGAAAAATGACTCAACACAATAGTCAGATTAACTCCTGCAACTACCAAAATCTAATCAAGATGCCCAGAATAAGTCTCTTTCAACATGAACTCTTAGGACCTCACACTTGCTACACCCCTTGAGTAGAAAAACACCACGCTCACGACGAGATATCGCCTCTGACCAGAAGAAACATCTTACAGGCAGAGTACTATATGACTGTAAGTGCAACTGGGAAACCATACTCCAGGCTAGAGCAGAAACCTGTGAGAATTACACCAGTGTCTGTCATCCTGCACTATCAGGGAGTGAGTCCACGTGACCACAGAAGTCTATGTTCAGCCAGCATCACCGTATTTATCTCCCTCATCTTCTTTCTGAAAACTCTAGTCTCAAGCCTGCACAACAAATACCCTAAATTGTGTGGTATGAGGAACAGGAATAAGCTGTACATTAAGTTTGCTCCTTAAGGTTCAGAGGTTATTGGTTTGGCCATCACACCTGCATTCCTGACAAACAGTTGGAGACCCAGAGAGGCCTGTCCCATCTCAGTGCTTCTCCAGCAGAGAGCAGTGATACACTGTCAGTGAGCTCAGCCCTGGAAAGCAGGGCAGCTTCCAAGCTCCAGAAAAGGCAAAGCTTAGAGCTGGCAAGCTTGCCAACGTGAATGTCAGAGGAGCTGGACTTGGAGAAACAGATGACAATATGAGGTCATTACGAAAAAAAAAGTATTAAAAACACCTGCAATGGCAGTGCCTGAGCCAGCAGACCTGACTTCAGGAGGAATAGTCATGTGAGCAAGAGTTCTCAGATCAGATATGTGACCCTTGCAGCATTTTGCATTATAAGCCAAGAAGTACAGGGGGTATTTGTACCATAAACTCCACCTGCCTCCAAATTAGTATCTAATACTCTCTGGTAGTCATTTCTAAAGATGCTTATACCTGTTCAAGTGGTGTAAAGGAGATGATGCCATACTACCAAGAGAATAGCATCTCTTGAAAATTATGTTTGAAATGCCATAGTCACTGTAAACTTGACTAGCTCAGGTTGTAAGCAAGGCAAGATCTGCAGGAAGAAACAGACTCTTTTATTAGATCAGCCAATACTGACAAACCTGACAAGCTTGTCTCAATCTTTGTTCTGTATATAAGCTGCTTCACATATTACAAAGATAGGCTTACACAAACACTCATGCCCATTCACACACATCGGCATTTCACTTTTTACACCTCGTATTTTATCCTTGTATATAATCCAAATAGCCACTACTACTAGTAAAAAAGTCAAAATGTGAACATCTTTTAGGCAATAAAAGATACTGAATGTTAAATTACAGATTTCATGGCTATGATCTAAGCAACAGGTAGATGATGTCCTTACCTGTCCCAACCCCAAAGGAACTGATCTGTACCCCTAGAAGCAGGCCTTCCCAGGTAGAAAAGTTTCCATCTGTCCCATGTGCTACTAAAATAAAAGGCTTCATCTAAAGATCTCAAATATTGCACAAAGTAAAAGACTACAATTACCATTCTGACTTTACGCATGATAAAAGCTGAAGCACATGAAGTACACTGTCTGGACTGAGGATATGAAGCTGGGCAGGCAACTTTTGTGTTGTACACTGATGCTTCTCAACCTGCTTGTAGCCGGGACACCTTACCACTGCTCTTATGCCTGCCACGTTGCCTTGACTCTGTCACTTCCACATCAACATCCCTTGCCACTTCACTCCTTCCCCTCTATACTGCCAACATCAGCTTGCTCCCTCCTCTCCTTGAAGCTGCTGCTTCATCTCTCTCTCACCCTGCCATGATAGCAGCATTGGTGGGGATGCTCATATTCCCTACAGAGCTTTCAAGCCACTGCTCCCCACAGCGTGCTGGCTCAGCAGGTGACCTGGTCTAGCAGCTGATTTAAATTATAACTCATCTCTTCTGGCTTTGTGTCCCACATGTAGACACAAGTCTGCTCTTACAGTGGAAAAAAACACAGAGCATCCAATATATCACACAAATTGTATTCTCTGAAAAGACCAGCTTTAATATTTGTGCTATCACACTATTTCACACCAGCTACCATCAAAAAAAGGCTGTTATGTCAGTGGGCAACTTTGTGAATCAAGAGCATACATGTGTACACACCCCTCCACTCTTCACCATGGCCACTTCACCTTGCCTGGAGCAGCAAAGGAGTCTTTCTTATCTTAATGAAACTCAGGCAGTAACTGCTCTTTAAGCACTGATGGTTCAGTCAGAGCTGGTTTGGGGTTATATATAACTGTATAACCTGGTCAGCCAGTCTCTTTCCACCCATGTGCAAGATAAGGAAAGCATGTGAAAGAAAGCATCCCTGTTGCAGGGGATGGTGAGATGTAGGAGAAAGGGTGGTGGTGAGAGCCTTGCTGGTGCTTGTAAGAACCAGAGCGGCTGTTCTTTTGCTGGAGCCTATCTGGGCGGTGGTGGCAGGGCTAGGGAGTTCAGGCAAGCTTGTATGCTCTGCTGCAGTAACCCAGAGAGATGCTGGCCACTGGCTCCAAACAAGGAGCTATCTTGATTCTCTCTGCTTTCCCCCTCCTTGTTCTTGCCTTGATAGTCCCAAGATATTTCCAGGTCAGCATCTACCATAAAACTTATTTGTAAAACTGTTGAAGTAATAGAATTGTATCAAGATAGAATTTCACAGTGGTAACTATGGGATTCTGTTGATTTCTCCTCTCATTTCACCATATCCTGCCTGAAGTAATCCTACGCTTTTTGGTCTCAAGTCTGCAGATGGGTGCAATTCCTTTTTTTACTCAATTAACCACATGTTCTTCCTGCATTTTGTGGGCACATGACCCTGCAGGATACACCACAAAAGAAAAGAGTCTAAAACAGAGCCTTGTCTTCTGTAATGGTCCCCAGCCTTTCCCATGACTTGACAACAGCACTAAGGAGAGGAAACCCTTGCTCTCCATCATCCTGGGCTGTACTGCCAAGTGGCATGTTGTACCTATGGATCATGCTAGATGGTCCTGTAGACACCATGTAGCCTGTGATCACCAGATCAGTGGCCTAAATGGTAAGAAAAATAATCATGAAAGCAGAAACGAACGATTGTTTTTGGTCAGATCCTTTGTCACACACTGACCTTATACCTTCCCTTTGCAGCCAACATCCTTGTTTCTGCTTGAATTTAAAAATGATGCATGCCTACAATTTGTCATCAGCATTTTGACATTTAAGTCTGGCACCACTTGGAAAGGTAAAGAGCTACATGTTCTATTACTACTACTACTACTACTATTATTATTAAGAGATTATATTATTTCAAGGACAGCTTCTGTTAGGGCTTCCTGATATCCTCCCAACAAGAGAGTTTGAGGCAGCAGTGATCTCCTTTCCCCAGGTGCCTGGAAGGCATAAAAAGAGCAAAACACTCTGCTGTGCACATAGCAGAAGAAAAGCTTTGGAGCAGATGGTTGCCTACTCCAGCAAAAATTGTGAGTTTAATTGGTATTTTTTGTAGCTCACTGCTCATCAGTACCAATATGGTTCATACTGGCACATCTCTGTAAACCTCAAGCCCTTGTGGTGGCCTTTTGTGTTTTCAGGAGGAGCAAGAAAATGCATCTTTTTCATAACTTTAAGGAAATGTGAAAAAACCCCAAACAAGCTAGAGTCTTCATCCAGGACAGTGACCCTCAGGATAGTGATGAGACGCTATGCCTGTAACAGTGCTTGTTACTAAGCCTAGAGGAAGCAAAGTGATGCTCTTAATATCCATGATACATTCCATCTTCAAGGAGTGGTTCATGTGACAGCTGGAACCCAGAGCTTTAGGCCACCTTCCTGAGTTGAGCATTCAAGCATACAGCAGAGGAAAAAAGATCAGGGTGGCACCTTTCCCAAAAGGCACACACACTGTGAGGTGTATTTTGGAGGGCTGACTCAAATCAAGTAACACTTCATCTTTCACATTCCTCTTGGTGACCACGATCTCCTGCCACTATGTGAGATTCTCTTTGAAGCTATTCTACCCTGGGCCCCAAAAGCATCTATCGCCCTGCTCCCTCCTTGCTCTGCCACCACTCTGGGCCACAGTTACCAGCAGAAGCAAGGAAAGTGGTGTTCAAGCACACCTCAAGCTCAGGCTCCCCAGCTAGGGAAGAATGCAGGCTGCTAGGCTGGCTGAAAGGCTTGGGAAAGTGCAGCCCTGCTGTTTCATGTCAACATTCCTCCCCCTCTGCCTTTCCCAAGGTCTCGGCAGAAAATCCTTTTTTGTTCTTATCAGTTCAAACAAGAACAATGAATTCCTCAAGCCCACAAGAATGTGACAAGGTGCCAACAAAGCCAACCAGGAAGGTGATGTATGGTCTATAGGCTGCAGCTCAAATAAATCACTTCACAAACCAGTGCTGCAAGGAGGGAATTCAAACAGCTTAAGAGCCTCTATTTCTAGTTCTCCCCTTCAGATTTTCACCTGCCAAGTATCCTGAATAAAAGTAGTATGTGTGATGCTAAAATGCTGCATGCCCTTTGCTTTTGTTACCAGAAATAACTGTGTAGTGTCTAATTAAATCAATATTAGAGAGGTGTGTCTGAACAGCCTTGGTGAAGGCAGAGTTGTAGTTTCCATCATAAACCCCTATATTTGAGTTTACAACGGGCTGTAAAACTGCCTCACTGAGCAGAACTTGGCACACCCAGCTGTCAGTCAAGGAGCAAATGATTTTTACCATATTTCAAAAATAATTGGTCTGGCTCTTTTAAAATCATATTAATGTGTTGGGTTTGTTGGGGTTTTTTTTTTAAAAAAAAGAGGTTACCACATCTGGGTGCTTTTTAGTATGTATCTTCTATTTCTGCAAAGAAACACTGATTCCCTAGTCAGCTAGTCTGATTGGGAAAAAGAAAGAATAATAACCAACATATTTGGTCATAAAAAAGCAGCTTAGCAGGTACACATTCTGTGTGTGAAGGATTTAGATTGTCTCACTCCTTGCTTGGACAATATGCCTTCTAGATAAAATTCACATGATGCTCGACACTGGAGAAATCAGAATTATTGTTTCATGCCAAATTGCACATACTCTGGTGAAAATTCACGGTCCAGACAGAATGGCAAGATGCTTAGCCCTCACATGGGCTCTTTATCTGCCAATGGTTGAAATGAAGCATGCCTAGCCTTGCTGTAAGTTAGGGGCTCCTCAATTCGGTTTCACCCATGCATCCTTACTGGTGCAGCTGCAGTGCCCAGCCCTGTGCAGGCACAGTCCACATGCAGGAGGTGCTCAGCTGTGCAGGCAGCCCTCTGGAACAGCCTATATGCTATTGATGGTATGTACAGCTCAGCTCTGGCCCTAGGGAGCAAACTTTCTGAAACAACCACCCTGTGACTCACCATCAAACTTTCTCATGTATTACTAATGTTGCCACACTGAACCAGTCATCTGAAAAATAACAGGTGTTTAAAATGGTTCACACTGTGGATCCTCTTCTTGGCCAGAGACCTGCATGGACTTCATCAGGCCAGCTCTGTGTGGAATGGGCAGAGAATGGCTGCAGATGGGAAATCCACCGGGCAAGACCCCCATGAGCCACAACCCTGTGCCACTGTTTTCACCCATGGCAGGGAGCTATAGGAAGTAATGGCTTACAGCTTGCCAGTGTGGATCTGTCATACCTCCCCAACCCTGTCCTTTAGCACTGACCTATATTAGTATGAAAAACTTTGTTGGTGCTACACCTGAGGCATCCATCTCTCTGCCTGCAGCTCCTCAAGATAACACTGATAGGCTGCCGAAAACACCTTCACCATGGATGGATTTTTCCTATTTTACATCACTACTCAGCAGACACTCCATCCAGCACTGCTCCTGCTCCATCATCTACCTCATTAGCATCCTGCCCCACCAGTATATACACCATTGGGATGCCAGTTGCCACAGGTACACTAAATCCGTGCATCTCTTTCCTGCTTATATATCCTCAGAAAAGAAAGCACCACTGTATCTTCTGCTATTAGCCTGTGGCAACCAGGCTCTGCTGGATCTCCTGGGTTAAAGCTGGCCATGTTTGCCATCTAGTGAGTAAGAAACACGGTGAAGAATAAAAAAACCCACATACCTGACTGATGGAGTATGGTGCTTTTCATATCAGCTTTTCCTACTTGTGTTAATACCTGATAATGCACCAGAAAATGTGTTGCACAGTATTGAATAAAGCTATGACATGTCTGTAATGACAGATCTTAGTATGGCTCTGGATTACTACATTTTTCCTAAAAAATGGAGGAGAGAGACAGACTTGGCACTGTGTGAGACTTCAGCCTACTGGCCACCTCTTAAAAGGGCTTCAATTGAAGCAGAACTTGGTCCTGTATCTTTAATGGACAAACTTGCACATCTTTGAAGAAGCAGTTTTCTTTAACTATGCACAGATTTGTTAAAAAAAAAAATCCCTATTCTAAATACGTATTTTATACAACGTATCAAAGCATTCAAGTAAATAATTCATATGCTGGGTTGAAATGGCTTAATTTGGAACTGCTTAGTCTGCTGAGCATGTCATACAGGTCAGGTAAAAGTCCTTCTCAGAGATTCCTATGTAAAAGTTATTCTGCCAGAACGGGGAAGGTTTCCTTGCCACTTGTACTTACTGGAATAGTGTGTGGGCATGGATCTAAGCCTGGAAATACTCATGGATATGAGTATCCCTGGATTACACCAGTCAAAACCATCATTCCAGAAATGCAACATTCCTGATGGGTAAGGTGTGGTAACAACAGAGGTGAGATGTGGCATGGAGCCAAAGCTCATTCCCTGAGACAACATGGTCAGGCCGAGCTCTGTGCCACTTTGGTGGGACTGGAGGAGAAGCAGGCAATGGGAGGAAGAGAAGAAAGCTGAGCTACTGTGGTCAGCAAGGTAGGTTATGGACTCAACAATCCAGAGTGGGAGTGGACGGGATGCTGAAGAGAAGAGAGGATGGCAGCGAAGGCTGGGAGTTGAAAGATTGGTGCACTAAGTTCCATGATGTGTTGTGTGATACTTGGTGAGTTTCTTAAACTCTCAGATGTTGGAGCCAAATGCATATATAAAAATGCATCACCATTAAACTATTTTTAAAGGAAAAGCTTAAAATCCTGAAGGCAAATATAAAAGCAGCTTCTTTTTTAAGTCTCTTCTGATTCTCAGCCAATCTCATGAAGCCTGGCGTAGACATCCTCTTTAAGAAAAACTTCTGTACAGCTACAGAAATTACATGCAGAAGGCACCAAGGCACCTCTAAAAATCACATATATAGTATTTATATGAGAGAGTTTTTGATGTTTTAAGAGGAATGACAACTAATGGTCAAAGAAGAGGAACACCAAGGCAGAGAAACTATTTTTACGTTATCACTATATATTTACATTTTACATTACTTATAAAGCATTGGCTGTCTCTGTCTGTTCTACAGTCTGTGGGCCCATCTAAATAGAATTTATAAAAATAAGGCCCTTTCAAGTAAAACATATAATTTTCTTGTACTCTTAGTTCCCTTTTGCTTTTAATTGAAATTCAGACCTTACTAGATTATTAATCTACCCCCCATAAAAACAAAAAAGACTTAAAAAACCCAGTATTAGCTTCAGTCTTCTATTAAATCAGTCTTTTTTATCAAGTTGAAGAACACCAAGAGAATTTTAGCTAACAGAGACAGTATCCATTTTATCTCAATGACACAAGGTCTTAACACATATTACAAGCAGAAATACTCTTTAGCATCCTCTTATTCTCACCTTATAAAACAAATAAGTGAAGTTTGTGCAGTTTGGCACAAACCTCCCAGCTCAAGAAAGGCCCCAAATGACATAAAAGCAGATGTCACGGGCTGGGGCTGAATCGTAGTAAATAGCCTCCCATCATAAGCACTATTGTCCTGTACCTAACACAGGTATATTCTGCTGCATCTTCTTACTCAAATAAATACATGTTTGCATAGCAAATGAATGCACACTTTTAATATAAACAAATGATGCAGTATGATTAATTACCAATTTCTACCTCTGAAATAGTGTCAAAAAAGAGTAAACTGACAACTTAGCAAAATTACAGCTCAAAAGTAATATTTAACAAAATCCCGTATGCAGTTTATCATGTACGAATTTTGTGACGTCTGTTAAAGAGAAACTCATTTTCCATGTGACCTAAATAAGCACTTTCATCTGGGAGTAAGAGGGATAAATGACCTAATCCTCCTTGTTGCCAATTTGAATTCACCGTGCTCTCAGAAGGACTTCACTGACAACCGAGAGTACTCAGCACCTGGAGCTCAGAGACCTCACAGAGTTTCCAAACAGTTGGAGTAGGGCTGCAAAGGTCTCTCATAATGAAAATGAGTGACTGGTATGCTCTATCTTTTGATGATAATTACAGTAATGCCTTCTTTAGTTGGTCACTAGCACCACATTATCAGTAACATCTCTGCATCATTATTCAGATCTAAAACACTATTTCTTGTCCATTACCTCTTTCCTGAAAAGATGAGAACAGGCATTCCAGTTAGACTATCAAAGCCAGTATTCTGTCTCAAATGGTTGCCAGTGAGGAACAGAGAAGAGCGTATGAGCAAGACAAGCATATACTGATACTTCTCATAATGCTGCCTCAGTTTTCAATGATTTATGGCTCCGGGACTTCCCCAACCTAAACTCTGGTATTGAACAGCCCAAGATAAAATCACATTCTTTGACTCTGTTCAATTAATCTTTGAATTCCCATAAAAACTACCAGTTTCTGCAACATCCTGTAATAAGGTGTTTCAATATGCCTTGTGTGATAAAGCATCTTTTGTTTCTTTTAGACCTACCAGCTACTACTTTCATTAAATGACTCGCAGTTCTGTTATCAGAAGAATGATGGTGAACATTTTCCCTTCTGTGTGTCACGACTGATTTTTAAGACCACCTAAACATATCCTACCCACAGCCATCTTCCTTCCTGGCCACAAAGCTCTGCTCTGCTTGATTCTTCACCTGACAATCATTCTACACCTTTAATTATTCATTTTACTCTCCTTTGTGCCCTTCCTAGTCCTACTCTCCTCTTAATTCTTCACACCCTCTACGCTCTCATTTTTGGCCAGCAGAGAAGAGCTTCCCGGATGGCTGAGGAATGCTCAGTGGAGTCTGGAGGAGATGTGAAGTTTCCTTTGGCTATGTCTAGATTGAGTGGTGGCTGAATGCTGTGGTGTGCCAATTGTCCAGATCAGAGATGTGGCTTGAGCACATCATAGCTCCATTCCGGCCTGTGCATTCTGGTTTCCTTCGCATGGAGAAAGGTGTGTGTTCTTTGAGGGAGGAAAGAGAAGCTGGTTCACTCCTGGGTCTTGCCTGGACATGGATTTGGAATATGTCAGGGGTGCACATCTAAAGTTAGGAGCTCACAAACACTCTCAGGTCCACTAATTCGTACATAATCTTTTCATTCCCATAAAGCTCCTAATGACTGGCCTAGCTGCTTGGGTAAGTAACAATTCCTATCACTCTGAGGGTCAAGCACATGCAAAGTCGTCCTAACTTTGTCCTTTACAACTCAATGGAGACTGGTGATGCTATTCTGATGATAGCATGAATTCAGGCATCCTAAAAATCCTGCATACCCTTTCAGCATACAGCTCTAGGAAGAAGCCTGTTGCTATCTCAACTTCCCAATGTCAATCACATAACTTTGCCCCAAGGACAGGGGATAAACTATATGGCAGTGGCTTGAAACCTCATGCCAACTCATCCTTTTTGTCCTTCTTCTCATCTGGCTGGGAGACTGCACACCTTTTGTGGGACTGTAGAGAACACAGCAAGGCTTGGGAACACCTGTACTGGAATTGCCACACACCAGGTCTCTGTGCTGCCCTAAAAAACATCAGCTCAGCTGCAATCTTTCCTCAGGACCTCTGGCTTCCCTAGAAGTTCATTCTGCAGACGTCAGAGGAGATAAGGTAAAATTGGGGACAGTAATGCAGGTTTTACCTTGTCCTTTTTTAGATCTACAGAAATTAATCAGAAACAAAAATACAGCCTATGGTTGCTTCATCAAGTTACCAGCGTTTCCAAACTGTGCTAAGCATACAAAGTATGTATTCTCCAGAATTTATTTTTGTTTACAGTTTCTTTGTTTTTTAAACTAAGCTTCTCAAATTCCCATTAAGAAGCCATACATTGCATATGCAGGCCCAGCTAAATTAGTGTTACAGCAACCCGCCTTCACCCTGAGCTGCTCTAAATTGCTCCTGACAACGTTCCAGTTGTTTCGGGAAACCCAGAATCTGTCAAATGGTAACATGGTCTTCCTGCTGTTAAACTGTCACTTCAGCCAAGGAGACAGGAGCTCAAAGGACCTGATTTCTCTTCTGACAGCTTCAGTAACTGAACCTAAATAGTAACTAGAGTGGAATTTTGTGATGAAAACAGAAACATTGTCATCACATTGTCTCTGCCCAGAGCCCCAGACAGATTTGCACACTCAGTAGATTTTTCTGTCCACTTTAATACCCTCTGTTCTCCAGAGAGTTAAAAAAAAACGGGGACATTAAACCACCATTGAGCTACATTGTTTGGCAATGTTTTCATGGCTTGAATTAACCCAATCATGAGCACACTTTTAAAGATGTGCAACTGGTCCCCCATCTTTGACTGGAACCTCCATAAGATATTATATACATCTACTTTAACATGCCCTATTTCACAAATAGATGTTAAAGGGCTTCATGTCTACGGTGAAGAAGTTGATGCAGGACAAGGAGCGAGCCTGTAGGGAACAGGACCGATAGATTTCAATGGTGTTCTTGGTTGCACTAAAGACTTTCTATGTTTCTCCGAGCAAAACAATGAATCTAATTATTTTTACTATAAAAGGGGGTATTATTGCCTTGTATCTATTCCAGCTTAGGTCACAAACCTTTATGGAAGTGCTCAGACTTTGCTGCAATAGGTGAAGACTACATTTTCAAATGTTATAGGGGATAAAGACTCTGTACTGGTTTAATCTATCAGAAACAGAAAACATCTCTAATTCATACAATCTTCCACTGATATAAACCAGAGAAAAAGAAACAAAATTCCTTCTGATCAGGTGGACACAGTGACTGTGCAGAACGTGCTCTAGCCTAGTATCTTTGTACATGACAAAGAATAGCAGTGTATCTACATCTCCATTTTCAAATACATATTCTTTACTGTAGAATATGCTGGAACTGCTGTTTCAGCTGATATCTCGCATTACTGAAATATTAACTATAACATAGAAGCATACTGAACTAGAAATTAAGACCTTAAGAGCCCTTGCAATGTGTCAGAATAAAAATCTATTTCTAGCATAGTGCCAGCTCAGACAGTGGCTAACAATGGATGCTGAGGAAAAATACACGTAGCAAATAAGGAATGACACTTCCTGCATTTCTGAAGTGGGAGATGGCATTAACTCCACTGAGTTTAAAAGTACCTTCTGTATAAGGTCTGTAGAAGTCCTTTTTCTGCATCTTACTTTTTTCTTTGAATTTGTCTAAGTTTTGTAAACCAGTTTACACATCTGACATGAGTAACTTCTATGCTAATGAGCTCAACAATTTAACTGTGCTGTGTGAAAAAAATACTTCATTTATTTTTACCATAACCATTCTGTTGGTCTTCTAGTTGCTATATTTTTTAGAAACAATACATAATCATTTTCCATTCATGTCCTATACAGAATTAATTAGATTTATATGTCTTTGTCATATTTCTTCTTAATTTCTCTCTTATTTTAAGTTGAGGAGAGCTGGTCTGTTTATCTCCACTTGTGGGGAAATAATTCTGTACGTCTTAACAATCTAATATCTACGTTTCTTCAGGTCCATTATTATTTGTAGTGTTCAAATCCAATCAAAATCCAAGCGTGCTACTGAGTTACCTATACCAGAATTACATCTTACATTTTCTCTATTCCTTTCTTAACAATTATTAGTATTTTATTCCCTTCTTTGATCACTGCTGTCAGAGAACTAACATTTTGCAAGAGCTATCCATCCTAACTCCAAGTTTTCCTTCTTGTTTGGAAATAACTCAGAGCTCACCTTTGCCAAGGCTGAGCTTCTTCTCATTACCCTGAACACTGACACNACTCCCTTAATCATGTCACCTGCCATTGCACTGACAAGCCATTCAGGACCACAAGTTCCTTCTTCAACAATTCATAACTTCACGCAACTAATTTCAAAGTAATGAATTTTGAGCAGCAAAGGTCCCAGTAAAATTCCTGCTGTAAGTATTCTGGTATCTCCCCTCCATTGTTCAAAGTAGCCCAGTAGCCCTTCTCTCTCACTGCCTGACCACTTCATTCCTTTAAAGCACTCAATGAGTAATACTGAAAAAAACTATTTTAGAAAACCAGACACATCACATTGATTGAATCCAGCCACACCCTTACTAGTTTTTCCACAGAATTCCAACAGGTTTGTGATACACAATTCCTTTCTAAAAAAGCTTATTGCTTTTCTTATTTTTTCCCTATTTTTCCCTATCAATATCATCCAAGTCTCTACAATTTTATTCTTTTTAATAGCTTTTAGCTAACTGCTTCATGTGGTGATCAGACCTACTAGCCCATAGTTCTAAGACCTCTCTTGGTGTCAGAATGGCTGCTGCCACCTTCTCTGGGGCTGAGCCACCTACTCTATGTCCTACAGCTAGGACTTTGCTGTAAGAAGTCTGGAGATTTCATATTCCAGTTTGAGCAGATTTCTTCAGAGAACGGTATTTGGTCCTGACAATTTGTCACTATTCATTGATCTGTCTGAAAACTCCTTCACCTGCATTTCAACATTAGACAGCTTTCCAGAATTGCTCCCTGTAAGGAAAGGTTCTGGCACGGCAATCTTCTTAAATTCTTCTAAGATGCCCAGAATTCTTATCTCTCTACTCCTGTGTCCTTGCCTTATTCGAGCTCTCCTTTTACATTGTCTCTACAGACTCTTCAATGACCTCCTGTTTCCAGCATGTTTGAAAGTGTTTTTATTAGCACCTCCAAGCCTTTAATAGGCTGTTCTTCAGCACCTTTTTAGGCCTGCTTCATTAATGCTTCTCATTTAACAAAAACGTATTTTCCTTTCTCCTCATTTGGACATGACTTCTACTTCTTGAAGACTATTTAAAACTGTCCCCTCCATTCATCTCCTTGAAAATGGCAACCTTCTCATAATCCTTCTGAAGTATTTTTGATAGCTGGTATATACATACTTTGAACACTTGTCTGTAAGCAGTCTTCCTGCTGAGTGAAAGTCACTTCACCCTGTTGACTCTTCCTTTTAATCCCCTTTTAACCTCAGTGTTATATTGTTCCTTCTTAAGAACTCAGATATGACTGTAGAGAAATTACAGTGAAGTAGAACAACAAGGATAACTTGAGTAAGACATCTTTGTCTGGTATGACTATGACCATACAGATTTTATATATGCTATTTTTATATGAGATAATTTGAGGTTCCTTTTCCCAAGGCCCAATAAAACACTCTTGGCTCTGGAATCATGCCTTCATGTACAGACCCAATGACAAATGACTGAGTATTGCTGAGCTTTAATTGCTGGGCTTTAAATGCTCATTGACTAGGTTACATAAAAGGAGTCTGTGGCATCAGCTTCAGCTCCTCATGAATATTATTCCTCAGTTCAGGCATACAATTTTGAGGATTTCAGAAAAAAGACTCCAGAGCCTGTATTTAAATCTATCCTTCAACAGCTTTAGGCCAACTGGTGAAACAGTGTAAGCCAACCTCCAATTCTTCCAGCTATGATCAAATTTTTATTTGCATGCAGAATACTATTTCAGAGGCCATTTGACCAGCACCTTTAATTAATAACTTTAGTTTTATTGAGATATTTATATCCTACACATTTACTGCTTTTGTGAATACTGTTCATCACTGCTTTAGGCCATTGCTTTTGAAGATTAATCAAGTATTTGTATCATCACCCACCTAACAAAAACTGTAGCAATAATAATTTTGTGAGACAGCTAACTTAGAGGCACTAGGCTTTTCGTTGTTACTGAAAGAGCCTGACCTCATTAATTCTTTGGTTGGAATTTTGCTTCCAGAAATACCTGTGAGGATTATTTCATGGGTTCACTTTCTAGTTCTTAGATTTCTAATTACCTAATTTGTAGATGTGATCAGGTAGTTAGCGTTCTAAGAACCACAAATGGCAACCACAATTATTTCCTGAAGCAAATTTGCAGGAAAAAAAGGGAGGCTATTCTTCAAAAACAGACTAGAAATGTGTTTTTAATTGTAGATAAAAGTACCTCCAACAGCACTGAAATACAGCTAGAGGTGTCATGTCCATGGTGGCAAAGGCTAGGCTCATAATTGTTACATATTGGCTACATTTAGTGAAGTTGTAAATGTTATGTGGTGACAAGTACTACTTTATGCTTGGCCTTTTCAAACCTTTTCTTAATTATCATGGATTATCAAACCTAAAAAAAAGTTGGACATATGCACCTAAGATTTGTTTGCCTACTTGTACCTCACTGTATAGTGTCTCTCGCACATATACTTGTGGAATAAAATTGGAGCCTCCCTTCTAAATACACAAGGTATGAAGACAACGAGTCTGGTACAAATGCTACTCTGAGTTACTCCCTTTCAGCTTCTGGCAATTTCAGTAGCATCACAGGCTCTGGCCTATCATCCTCAGGTCTTTATCTTCCGTAGATTAGAAGAAAAAAAGGCAAACAGCATGCAAAATAGACATATATAGTCCTATATGACAGATATATAGTCATATATAGAAATTCATAGTCAGATATAGTCATTCTTCTACAGAATATTTGGGCTATACACAGCAGAAGGCCTTGCACTGACATCAAGACTCCTTAAAAATGCAAGGTTTGGTTATGGGAGCTGTCTAGAGACCCTGCTGGCAGCACCTACTACAACCCTGGTAGACCTCAGTGTTGCTGCTCTTCAGTTTTCTAATGATTTATTCCTACTTGTAAAAAATTGTTTTTAAATGCAGAATGCATTTAGTATAAAAAGTAGTAATTTGGCAGGGCTCTCACAGCTTGCTGCAGCTACAAAATTTTGTGCAACCCCTTCTCTAACTCCACTCACAACCCAGCTTCTACCCATACAGCTTAGCACCCTTGCACAGAGAAGGTCACATAACACAGATCCCTAGATTCTCTGAAAACACTCCGCTGTGTCTGTAAAATCTTTCCATGGGAATATAAATCCACAACAGACAAAAGGCATTTTGCCTGTTTTTGCCTTGGACACTAACGAAGGAAAAATGACAAAATCAACACTCTTTGAGTACAAAGGCAAAGCCTTCTTTAACTCACTGAAAGTCCCATCTGCGGAATGCTGGAACTGAGAAACTGAAAATCTGACTCAATGTAAAGCACTTCATTGTCATCAGATGTAAAAGTGAAAGGTATCTCTACTTCCTGTCCTGGAACTTTAAATGGAACATATGGCACAACTGGGTGGAGAGCCTGGATGTGAAAATACAGATACAGTTTTCTTTCCAGAAAGACTATGAGGAGTAACTTACTGATCAAATGAAGTTAGAAACTCACAGCACACCAGATACGGTCAAGGAATGTCAGAGTTTTAGTAACTGCTGATTAGTTACAGAGATCTAAACTTGCTTACAGTTGTTGGCTATCTGGTACCCATTAAGGTTAAACCCATCATGAAGAATCAATCCATCTCTACCAAAAGCAAAGGAAACAGAGAAACTGGAAAATAGGATCTAGGTCCTTAGTGGTAGCTGCCTTTCTAGCTGCTATTATTAAGGGACAGAAGTATGTTTCAGTGTTGAGTACCTAAGACAGGAATGCTATGTAAATACTCTGTGAGTGATACTAGTGTGCAGAGTTTGCTGGGTGACGATGCTTGAACCAGTTCTATGTTATTTCCTTTTCCCCTTAACTGTGGACACTAACAACAGAAATATTCTGTCTCATCACTCTTACATAAGAGTTCTCCTCCTACACCAACATTTTAGTCAGAGGGCAGTCAGTGGGCAAAACACACTCATGACTACTTCCGTTGCTCCAGAAACACTTGCCAAGTTGTAATGGCAAAAGTTTTGCATTTGCCTTTTGGGCTGAGTGGTCTGGAGACTCTGGAAAAAAGCCAACATAGAGTGGGACGGTTCTGCTGACCACACTGAGCTGCTGATCAGCCTGTGAGCATTGTCTTCAGGACTGCTCAGTACAGCTTCCCAAATGAGTAATATCTTAAACAGCAGATAGCTTCGCTGACTCTCCATTTAAATATGCAAATATAAACTCAGAATCCTGTGAGTTTATACTCATAAATTCTGAGGTTTCCTCTGGAGTTTTCACTTTTTTCTACCACTCAAACTCTTGTTTTCTCAGTCCCTTCTTTGAGCTCCCCTCCCTCATTCTGCTTCCTTAGTGTCACAGAACCACAAAAGTCTGGACTGCGAAAAACACTTCACCTCATCTAGCCCACTGATTGCAGGAAGCCCACTGGTTTTCTAATACTTTTTTTTTAATAAGGCAATGTAATCACTTGCTTTTTCTTACTCTCTCTGGCTTTGCTCCACTTTTCCTTTCTTTTATGTTATACAGTAGATTACAGCCTTTCTTTCCATTTGTTTTTAGTGTCTGTTTCCGCTTTCCTTTTCATCCACCCCATCTTTTTTTCTTTTTTTTTTTTTTTCTTTCTATGATGCCTCTTATACACTACCCTTGCATTTTCTCTTTTCCTCTTTCTCACACTAAAACTCTGTCACTCAATCCTGTTTTATCATCCCATCTTCACACCCAAGGGCTAGGTCTCCTAATCAAGGACACAGAGGAGTCATTTGTGTCTCTGCAACCCCCAAGTATGACACTGATTAGTTTACTTTTGTATATTATCCTCAGGTTTTTAACTGTCTAAACAGTATGAATCTTCCTTTGTCTGCCCTTTCAGACTCTCTTGCTCTGAATGCAGGTTCTTGTTTGTTCCTTTTCTTTTCGTGCATGCTCAGCTCCACTGTCCACAGATTTTTCTGACTTGTCCACAATCGCTGTCAGATGCTCTTTCTCACTCAACTTCTTCTCAATCAGATTTTTCCCAATTTCTGAGAATAAACCAAGAGTCTAAAGAAAAAGCAGACCAATGAAACTAGGTGTTGGGAAATATCTGAAAAATAAGAAGGTAAGGCAGACAGGGAAAGGACTCACATGAACAGGAGGCTTTAGCATGAGAGAGAAGCAGATTCCCTAGGAGGGAAACACATCTCACTGTTGAACAAGCTCAGGCAGATGGAATTCACTGCCAAGAAGAAAGTGACTCCATGGATCAGAGAGAACAGAAGCATTAGAAAGGACATCACAGACCTCACACAAGACTCTGCTCCTTCCCCAAAAACCTAAGAAGAAACTGAGGCAGGGAAATATGTGTGGACATTCATTATTTTGCTTAGGTCTTTACAAGCTAGGGCATCTTAAGATGCTGTATATTTAGAAATCCTTACATTTTCTTTCATAGAGCATATGTCTGTAAGAGTGAATGAGAAAGCCATCCTGCAGTCAGGATTGGCCCTCTGGGACAATACGAACACGAGAAAGAGTAAGGGTAATCAGTGTCTGCAGAGGCCATCTGGCTTCACATCTGCGAAAAGTCACAGCTGTAACACTGGGAAAGACTCAGGCAGACCTTGAGAAATAGTGCTGTAGAAACCTTCAGAGACCAAGAAAGCATGAGACTGCCTCTGTTGTGGCATCAACACAGCAACCTGGCATGCTTCTAGGTGAGCATCTGAGATGAGTAGGTTGGATTCCACCAGAGCAGCAAAAGGCATTGGGGAAATTAAGCAGCTAAACTTGCTGTATTTACCCCTGACCACAGCTCAGCTTATGGTGTATCAGCAGGCACAGCTGAGCTTAACTCCTATTTCATTTCAGTTTGGTAGCTCTCCTTTAAGTGATTCAAAGCAACTGGGTTTCCAGTAGAACCCCTGGGAGTCTGCTCCATGGCCTAATACATTTCTTTTCTTCAGAAATACTTTTGATACTCAATTTAAATTGAGCTTTGTTCATGTTTTCCTATTACCTCCACTTTATCTTTTAGCTTTTGTTGGGCCCTTGTTCATCTTTATATTATATGTGTTGACAGTGATGAATCTCTGCTAACAAGCTTTCATAGAATAAAGCTATAAGCATTTCAGACTCTTCTGCATATTGATGCTCAAGGCCCTGATGGAAAAAACCCAAACTTTAATTACAAAAATCTTTGAATCATGAATTTCATTACTGTTACCAAAAATATCAATAACAGCAAAAGGGAAAAAAACCCTAAATCCTAGAGTACTTAATAAATCACTGTATTTTTGCTGCTGCATTATACAGGATACTTTAAAAAGAACTTTTTTTTATTTTAATTATTTGCTCCCTCTTTCAGAAAAATTGCTAAAGAAATTAAACTCTACAGCCACATCAATTTCAACTGTAATAAATCATTAATGACTTTTCTATGAAAGTGAATTTTCAGCCCTGCCCATTTAACATGTATAAAATTCCTTCCTGGGGAAGAAAGTAGCAAAAATCACTGAAAAAATGCACTGAAAAACAGCTCCATACCCATTGATGGTTTTCTGCATTCATTTTACGACTCATTACTACCAGTATATCTATTACTGTTGCTACACTGATTTTTAAGAAATAAAAAGAACATTTTTTAAAGCCATAAAGTTCAGTTGCTGCCATGTAAAGGAGGTGATTTTGACTGCAACAGTCTAAGATAACTCACTACTCCTACAAATGCCACTTAAAAATAGATGAGAGAAACACTTGGAAGCCTGAATGAAGGGAAAGGGTTTTCCTGTAAAGGAGCTTGTCATCTTCAATTTAAACACAAAAACATTTTGCAATCCAACCTAGGAGACAAACATATTAAAATCAAAGTTTTGAACTTTAGCTGAACAAACAGCTTTTATTGCTTATCTCTTCTAACTGCCTTCCAGTACCAAAGAGCCGTTTTGGTAGTAATAGCAAACTGACAATTTTACAGCAGCACCTCATGACTATTCACAAACGTCCACTGACCACCACAGAAGGCAATGTTAATAAAGGTCAAAATTACCATCTATCTGCATAATCTCCTGTAAGAACTATGCTGTAAAGAATCAACCAGTCTGTTTAATGTATTTGTAAAAATCTGACTAACCCACACTAAAGTCACAGAAAACATTTCCACAGATTTTAAATACTTGAGTCAAGCCTAAGAGATGAAGGTATAATAGGTTCTTCATAAGATATTGTTGTTTGATATTAAATTATTTCCATTCCTTTAAAGAGTACATTAGCTGACTTATTAAATCGACTGGTTACTCATTTAAAATTACTTCCTCAGTTTGTGGTACTAGGAAATGACTCTTTAACAAGTATTCTTGAAAGTGTATCATTGCTCATTATTTGCTTGGTAAGAGAAGTTGATGCCTTTCAAAGCAGTGTATCAACTTGCAATTTTTAATATAAAAACTGAGTCAGCAATTAGCGCTGTAAGCATGCAAACAAGTAAAACACAGGATTGTTCAATTCATACTACCTACCTAACCTTAACTCTTTTCACTAACCCTGCCAAACATTTACCTTTTATATTTATTTTGTAAAGTGCTACATTATCATTATTTTCCTGAAAGAGATTAGTCGCTGCAAAGCTTCCTTTTCCTAAGCACTTCAAGAAAGCCATTGCACATGTCAGGGAACTTAATGGAAAAGTCACAGGGAGCTGAATGCCACATGTAGGACACACCACATTAAATGCTGCCCCAGTGAGATTGTTTGCCAAATCATTAAACACTGTTTAGTGTATTCCATACATTTTATATATTCCATACATATCACTCTGTATCATTTATTCCATAATTTAAGGATTTGCATCACATCACTTTCTATTTAGCCATACAACATTTTTGTGACTAAGGACACAGAAGTAACTGTTGATAAATGTTGTTGGGTTGTGTATGACTTCAGGAACAAGACGGGCTCCTTTTATTCAGAGAAATATGAAATTAAGTAACTTGCCTACCACCGGGTACAAATCAGTGATGCCCTCCTCACAACCTGAGAGCTGAACCTGACCCACAGGCAGTCTCCAGAGCCAGGGATGTTCCCCACACAGCTGGGCATAAACAGGAGCTGCTGTGGTGACCCCATCAGATGAAACGGAGTCAGAAAGGTTGGCCAGCTCTTTTTAAATGATGGCACAATATGCACTTAGGATTCAAAGTCAAGTTATTTGAGGATGAAGTAAAAGTCACAAATAAAAAGAGAAAAGAAACCATGCGATTTCACTGGGGAGGTTAAAATTTTGTCCTCACTGATGTCTGTCAGAGCTGTAATGAAAGGTAACTTATTAAAAAATACAGGTTTAGTATTAGGGGTCACTACTGCAGGAAGGATTGACACTAAAATCCTGGTTGTGAGGAGGAGATAAAGTTGATTGACCTTAAGTAAGCATCTTCATATTTTCCAGACTTTGGGAAATAGCAAATGGTGAGGCCCTGCATTGTTTGTGGGGTTTTTTTCCAAATATAACTTGAATTTTTAATCTCCCAGGCATTAGGATTGAAAAGTTTTAACTGCAATATTATTTTATTTTCTGTACAAGTTATAATTTCCTATTTCTATACAATTTAATTTTCTGTACTATTCAATATTTTCTATTTCTATATTCTATTAAAATTTTACATTATTTACAATAAAAGGCTCTGGCCTTGGAATTTCTTCAGCTTAAAAATATGTCTGTGTGTCTCTGTGTATATGTATATAGAAGAATGGCTCAAACACAGGCACTTCTAAGGACCACACTAGCCACATAGCAGTCGATCTGTTCTTTCTCGGATGGCATCCAATTCACACAAAGGCTCTCCCTTTCTCATTTCTCATTCAGCGTCTCATTCTGATCAATGCAAGTCTGACTGATCTACATGATTCCTCACCACAGCCACTCACAGCCTTCTCACACCTCCTTCAAACAGATGAAGGCATTCTTCAGGTGTTACGAAATGACCACAGGCCCTTAAGTATTTTTGTAACTTTCAAAAATACACTCAAATATACTCATTGGCCATCAAGGTTTTACATATGTAAGAAGAAGAATCATATCTGAAGAATATTTAACCAATGAACACTGAAATGCATTCCCACAAGCCTCTGGAAGTAATCCTCATCAAGGTTAATGGAAGAAAATACTCATTTAAGAAAGAGAAGCAGCAAAGGAGAGGTTGAAAAAAATCAAACCCAGAACATGAGACTATCCCAATGTTTTAACATTTAAATCTCTTAGTGAACATGTTTGTCTCCAATCTTAACCCCACAAGCTGCAGGAAAGCCAGTTTATTTTTTAGCAGAGATGGTTTGGTGCTCAAAATGAAGTAGAAGCTACTTACTCGGAGCCTGTGAGTTAAGCACTCCCAGCTGTGGGAAGCTCCAACCTCAGAGGTGTGGGCACGGAGGATTCCAGCCTACGCCACTCATCACTGTCGTTTGCATTAGGATGTTTCACATTGTTGCTGGTGTAATCATTTCAGGTACAGTTACTGTGAAACTGAGACTAAAATAACCACCCACATCATAGCTAAAATATGGCTCTGTGCATATAAAGGTTAATGACTTTGCAATAACTGCAAGTGGGATTTTAGAGTGCTTTGAATGTGTGCTCAGAGAGGAATGTGAAGAACGTGTATTTATGCATTGACAACCACAGATCTTCCAGGTACCTGAAAAAACATCAGGTTTTCTTTTCATCCTCTTTCAAGTCCTTTCTGGCATGAAAAAACCTCAGCAGACACTACCTGTTGACATTTCCTCACAAAGTTGAAGGATTCCCCACCTGGAGTACTGTCGAGCCCTGGAGCCCCCAGTACAGGAAGGACATGGACCTGTTGGAGAGGGTCCAGAGGAGGGCTACAAGGATGATCAGAGGCCTGGAACACCTCTCCTAGGAAGACAGGCTGAGAGAATTGGGCTTGTTCAGCCTGGAGAAGAGAAGGCTCCAGGAAGACCTTAGTGCAGCCTGCCAGTATCTGAAGGGGGCCTACAAGAAGGCTGGGGAGGGACTTTTCACAAAGGCCTGTACTGACAAGATGAGGGATAATGGCTTGAAACTGGAAGAGGAGAGACTTAGATTGAAGGTCAGAAGGAAATTCTTTACCCTGAGCGTGGTGAGACACTGGAACAGGTTGCCCAGGGGTGTGGTGGATGCTCTATCACTGGAGGTGTTCAAGGCCAGGCTGGATGGGACCTTGAGCAACCTGGTCTAGCGGGAGGTGTCCCTGCCATGGCAGGGGGGTTGGAACTAGATGATCTTTGAGGTCCCTTCCAACCCAAACCATTCTATGATTTTCTATGATTTGCTCTTTCATCTACAAGGCCTAGGGAAAGCAGTGCCTAATAGGGTAAATAATTCTAGAAGCACCACTCCCATACATCAGGTGAAAGAGAACTGGAAAGAGATGCCTACAGCAACCTGCAGCAACCTGGAAGACCTGAGCCAGTGTGAAAAAAGGAAAACATGCTAGGCAGCTGGGGGAAGAGGAATCAAACAAGACCCTTACAACCAGTCCCCTCATTTCCTCATGGCATGGCTTTATATTTGGACCACACAGGCAGCTCAAAGGATGGCTGATCACCTCTTATCATCACTCAATGAGGAAAAGTGGCTAATCACCTCAATTATACATCTGCCCTAGTTCAGTAAACATTACCCACTGGGCCTGAAAATAATTCATATCCCTGAAAAGATGTCAGTACCACTGCAACTACCCTAAAAACTTCTTCTGCCAAGTATTTGCACCCTTATACAACCTTCATTTTCAAGCACCTGAAGAAACTGTACTGGGGCCGTAGCTGCTAAACATGCACAATGTTCCAAAGGGAAAAGGTACTGTCCTGGCAAACAGTTACAAAGGTTATACAAAAATCTGCTTAAAACTATCTGTACAAAATACTCGGCTCCCCAGAAGAATTGTTGTACTTCTCCTCTCAGCTCATGAAAACAATGAGCAAACCCACACTGGATGCTTCCTCAGGATGGATAAATCAAGAGAAGGTAACCCCTCCCAGCCAGTCCCACTGTCCAGGAAAAGCCCTATTTGTTGTTCTTAGTCCAATACCAGTTGTGAAAAACCTTTCTGCTGTCTTGAGAGCAGCAAGCAGAAAATTACTGTATGAAACCCAGTATGTATGACTCCATTAACAGGCCACGGCTGGGTACAGAGGACATAAATACTAAGACTCCAGGAAGCAAAGAGTCCCTGTCCAAACTCTGAAAGGCTACGAAAAAAAAATGAGACAAATCCTAGGGGAAATATTTCTGAGAAACTAAGAAATAGCGCCTGTGGGAAACTAAAGGGGAAAGGAAATTTGGAAAGCATTTAGCATTAGAATGACTGGCCCACACAGAAACCTCTCCTGTTGTTATCAGAAGAGGGAAATGAGAGTAAGACAACGATTCTTGAAGAACACAAATGCAATTAAATAAGGCAAGACCTACCATAACTTATCAGCTTTATTAACTGACATGTCCATAACTATGAATCCTGTCTTGAGGTCTGATATGGGAAGAAGCTGAAGAATAAATGCAGAGACATGAAAGCTCCACCAGGATATGCTGGCTATTATAATAAACTGGCTACATCTTTCCAGGTGCTTTTTTGGTAAAGATGCCCTGGGAGGGAAAGGGGTGAGGAGGAGAACATCACTGCCGCAGGGATAAAAAGTGGTTGCAGAATGGCAGCTACTGGTCTGAAGTGAAGCAGGGCCATGAACTCTGCACTGAGCCTTGAACTGAGGCCAAAGCACAGGCATGGACAGACTTCCACCTTTTTAGCAGCCAGAAAGGAGCATAAGAAACATGCTCTCAGAGCTGCTGTGATTTGTAAGCTTTCCCAGCAACACACTCATGCAAGAGAACAAGGACTACAGAGATAGAGAATACAAAAGGCTGGCCACAGAAAATACATAGTTGTTGGGGACTCAGTCCTGCATCTATTGTCTTGTTTACACTGGCTCAAATGTATTGGGAAGGAATTAAAAATCTACCCACTTGGTGAGGACATATGTTCCTGAACCTTGAGGAGTGTCATGAGTCCTTCAGGTGGGGTTTGTGAGCTTGATGGCAACTAAGCAACAGAATTGAAAGAAGAGCCATAAATCCAAATGTGAAGCTGGAAGTAAGAAACATCATCCAAAACAACTGGGAACTTCTGGCATCAAATGTAAGATTATTCCTGGCAGAATCCTTTCACTGAGTCACTCCAACAGTGAATGCGATGAAGTTCATCAGAAATCTTTGCTGCTGGCAATCTGAGGAAACTTTTGCAAGAAACTAATTGTGGTGGTCAGCTACACATGGATCACACTCACAACAAAGTTTTTGAGGAATCAATAGTGTCTTTTTCAATAACAGCTACACATTGGGGGTTCATGTTTTTTGGAAACAACACACAAGTCAGGAGGTAAATTCTTTCTGACAAACACTGGGGCTTTAAAATAGCAACTTCAGTGTTTCTATTAGAGATGTGAAAAATTCATTTCTGACAGATTCACGAGTTTTTATTGCCTTCAAATAATGCTATAAACTTACAGGAAATCCTAACAACTGTTCAGCTTGAATCACCTCTGTCAGTTCCGTACATGATGTGTTTGGGGTTTTTTCCCTTCCCTCTCATTCTTTATTAATGGGGTCATTTGACTGAAAGCCTGTTTCTTAAGAATTCATCTGTTTATTCTGCACCTGAAGTCATAATCCTTTGTTTGCAACCTCACAATTGGTTGCTGTGGAAATGACTATGATGTCACAAAAAAAAAAAGGATTAGTAAAACTGCAAGTAGGGAATAAACAGGTTGAGCAGATGAACTCTTACAAAACAAAGAGGCCGTTTCCCTGCAACTATTCACAGCAACAAAAAAAAAAAAAAAAGGAAACAAAAACTTGCCCCCAAACCTGATCTATGACATATGTTTACACAATGCTGTCACAGACCAGGCATAGAAGAATTTCTTTCATGATTTTTGGTCCAGGAGCAATGTTCAGGAAAGTCTACTGGTAGTGAATATGTTTACTGCATCTTGGTAAGATACTTCTAGAATTCAGGACCTTACATTCAAACGACTGCAACTTTATGCTTCTCTTCCCTTCTCAACACAGCAAAATTTCTTATTTTTTTCCCCCTGGAAAATAATAGATCTGTTACAGTGATAAAATAAAGCTTCTCAATGGACTCCAGATCAAACGAATTAAAACTAACTACTCATGGCTCCTACTTGCTGCACCATCAATCAGAGCATCATGCATCTTTGCCAAAAGATGTTCAGACTTGCAAACTCTCTCACTTTAACAGGTGACATGGGAGTCACAGAGTAGGGATGAGGCTGGCCAGCTGTGGGGTCAGGGTGGCAGCACAGGCATCAGCCCGCTGCTGAAGTGTTTGCCTGTCAGGGTCTGTCTCTGAGCAAGGACCTTTCCCAGCAGCTCCCTGATCACCGCGGCCACTCTTTTCCATGACTGGCAGCAGCCATTTCAAGTATCCAGGTGGCAAATCGGTCAATCAGTTGTAGCTGGCAGGTGAGGTCAGAGAAGGGAGGTTGTGGCTCTGCACAGCCAGTGTGGGACATACAGCCCATGCAGGTGGGAGCACTTCCACCCTATGGGCTTTCAGTGCGGTGGTCAACCAGAATCCCATGGCCAACCATGCCTTGACTGCATCCCAGATGAGTCCTGGATCACCAAGCTTGGTGTCTAGCTACACTAATTCCCACTCCCCTAAAGCAATGACTAGCTTCCCCTCCCTTGCAGAACACACATAGATGTATAGCCTGTCTCTGTGTGGATGTGGGATACCTGAACAGCAAGTGCAGTAAAGGAATGAGAATAGCATAAGGTATCCAATACCTTTATGACTGGTCCTGTTACAGATAGAGATCCTTGCTGTTTATTTCTCCCACTTTCCCATACCATGGAAACAATCACAGGGTACCTGGACAGATTTTGGTCCCCCAGCTCTGCTCCTCTAGGTGACACAAAGGAAACACAAATGAAATTGCCTTTCACCTTTGTTTCACGATTTAAGACAAAAAGCAGTAGATTGTACTGGGGGTAAAAATTACCAAGGGGTAAAACTTCACTTAGTAATAGAGAAAAATCTCTTCCTCTTAGAAGCAAAGGGCACACACAGTGCTGGGATGCCACCTGGCTCTCACCAAGACCTTCCAGAACCAGGAGTCTCTGCCATCCTCCCTTCACTTACTGCTGAGCATGATGGGCAGCTAAAATAAATCTGAGGCAACTCTACTATTCTTTCCAGGCTTGACCTGGCACAGAAGAAAACCTGTAAGTAGTCAAGACTCAAATATCTGTCATACTACTATCGTAAATCAGGAAGAACACCAAGAAAGCTGGTCAGCTCTGCAACAAAGTACTCCACCCAGCAGCTTGGCAAAAGGAGCTGCCCTAGCATGCTCTGGTGATTCTCAAATCCTTTTTCTCCTTCCTCCTCAGGTAAAACAGAGCAAAAGATAGACTGAGAGCAAAGCTGACAGGCTTATGTCAGGCCTGTGCTTGATGGCACCCACAGCACACAGCTATTCTCCTTTTACGCATCAGAAGGGCTTTATATTGACCAAGTCTAGTATTTTACTAAATACTTCCATTAAAACCGAATAGAAAATCCTTAAACCTAATGCACCCCAACAAATCAACTAAGAATTTCTGCATAAATTCTGCATAAAGATTTAAGATACAATGGACTCAAGTACATTGACAGAGCATAAAAACACTGAAAATTTGGTTTGGAAGGCGCCTAGAGCTTATCTAGCCCAACCTCCTGCTCAAAGCTGGGCTAATTTCTAAACTGAAAGTTAGATCTGGTTGGTCTGCACTTTTTCTGGCTGACTTTTGGAAACCTTCAAGGAGGGAGATTCCCCACCCTTTCTGTAGAGCGTGTTCCATGCTCATCCTCTTCCACTGTGGAAACTTTTTCCTTGCTCCACGCAAATTTCCCTTGATGAAACTTGTGGCCATTGCCTCTTATACCCTTACACCATTAGATAATTGGTGAAATGCCACAGACTCAGTAGATCTGTGCAAGTGGAGGAGAACTGAGGTCTGCTAGGATTTGGCTAGTGCACAAATTCCTAGTGCACACTCTCCATTCACTTGCATCCTCAAAAGCCTCCACTCCCCATGGACCAACTTTATACAAAATCTGTGCCTCCCAGCAAGCTCAGAATGGGGAATGCTGACACAGAATAAGGGTGAGCAACTTGCACATAGGTACAGCATGTAACTGTTTATCCCATCTTTCCATGTGTCTTTAAAATAATTCTTTCTCAAGGTTCTGACAAGCATAATTTATTGATGTTCTATTTATACCGCAGATCATTAATTTTAACAAGTTACAAGCACTCTGCATATAGAGTTGGAGAGGTAATTCTGTTGTAAAGAATTAAGAATAACAGTAATATTTAACTTTGGAAAATAGGTGCTGAAATGTGCTTTAAGAGATATTTGCATCTTCTTATTGAAATGAATGCTTCAGCTACACAAGCAACAAGCAAAGATCTGAAATAAGGAGACGCCTTGCATTTGGTAGCTACGCAGTGTTCATGAAAGCTCTGTGACCTCCTCAATGGAAGACTGCTTTTACTTTCATTAAATATATATATATATATTATATTCCCAGTAAAAACAACCCAAAAGACATCAAACACCAGAAAAAATACATTGAAATAACATTAAGGATCTAATATAAAGCCACAAAAGCCAGGAAATTCAGAGATAAAGAAAAACTTTCAGATGAGGGAAAATTTTCCAATATATTAAACCGAAGCATAAATTCACTTCCTCTTCACATGTTTGCCATCAAGTCATTCCAGACACAGGGGGTAAGTTCCTCCCTGGGGTAACTCAAGTGCCTTCAGCAGTACTACACCAAGAATCAACTTGGACCTACAGAACTATGTCTTAATACTTTCTTTATTTCTGATAATTACCAACGATATTTGAGTTAAAACAGCAGCTTCCTCTCTTACAGCTCATTTTCCCACTGTTCAGAGACTGCTATAAAACTGAATTTGTGAGATCGCAATAGTTTCCATGATTACAGACCGTGATGTCAGTCGTGGGGTTATGACTTCATGGACAGATCGACTAGAAGGAGAACCTCTGTGTGAAGGAGAAAATCTACACTCAAACACAAATATATCTGAGATTAGCAAAGACAACACTGCACCTCACTGGGCACGGACGTTTCCAACTGCATAAATAATATTCTCTACTTTTCACTTGAGTCAAGTATGAAAATGCCTCTTAAAAATTTCTGTTTCATTCATAAGTCATTCATGGTGCTGATGTGTTGCCACCCAAACTCAGCCTTGGTGCTAGGGCTGCATAGGCCAAGCTTGATGTCAGCAGCAGTTTAAATCATGTGCTGCGGGTCCAATTATTTGCTGTGCTTTCTGGAAGTGAAAAATCAAATGCACAGCTTAAGACAGGATATGAAGGGAATGAAGTGATTTTGAACTGCCTTCAAACTTCCCATGATTCTGCCCTTGTTCTCAAGCTGACATGGCTTTGGCTCTGGGGTCTGGCTATTCCCTCCCCGACAGAGCAAGATAATCATAATGAACTAGTTACTAGAAGATCCCCAGGTATCTGGCTGAGCAATAGGATCCAAAAAAGGAATGTGATGGGGAAAACTGGAAGAAGACAGGATGCACCCTCCTGAACAGTACCATTCCACAGCTAACCCAGGGACAAAGGACAACTGCCCTGAGCCTTGAGATACAGAGCAGAACTGCTGTAAATGAAAGAGCTTTCCACATCACTTTTGTTTCTGAAAGAGGAAAAATGATTTTTCCTTTCAATTTCCTAGACTGTAAGAGGCAGAGGGGCTATGAATGATCCCACATAGCCACACTGGAAACTCCAATATCAGCGCATTGGACAACTGAGCTAACAGCTGATGAGACTCAACCCAAGAACCCAGGAGTGACAATTCCCCTTTGCTCCAAGTTTTACAGAGACTTGGGCTCTGTGTTTGTATTTTTTGCCCATCTTCTACTCCTTGCTGTAAGACCTTCTCAAGGTTACCTGAAATTTCTCATGTTTAGTCTTTGACCAGATGTTTATTTTGTTGGATAGCTTCCAAATAAATCCAGTCAGACATTTTTTAATTAAATAAATGCCCTTTTCAATTTTTCAGCTACCTTATCATTCTCAAATTACTGAAAATAAGAACTTTTTCAAAGCTTCTATCCATGACATTTATGTAGCCCTGAATCAGGTGAGTGGGCAAGCTAAGTATTCAAACATTGAGGTGAAGAAGACAAACAAAATGAGAATGGATGCAGCTGCAGTTCAGCCCTGCCTCTGTACCTGTGCAAAGTGTCTGGAATGTTCACACTGCAAAAGTGCAAAGGAAGGACAGAATCCCTCACCTCACTTCTTATTATAAGGCCACTAAAAACTTTTATGAAAACCAACAAGCCAACAGAAAATAAGGAAGCCAAATAAATCAGTAAGAGCTCTACCTCCCAGTTATTACACACTCAAGATAATGGCTTCTGGGGGTGTAAAGAAGGGTATACAGAGCTTTGCAATGTATAAAGCTTGCTCTGGGACATTATTTAACTAGTTCAAATTTTAATCATGCAAGGCAAACCACAATGATTTATAATTATGCAAAAAGATCATAATGGTTCTAACTTTTCCTTTAAAGAGCTTTGGAAGGATAAAATTAACAAGTCCAGCCCACCTGTTACTCATGTAGGGACTCCTCGAAAATTCTTGATGTAAATAATAACTTCATCATATTCACAAATAGATTCAAATACTATTCTTGCTATGTGACATCCACTGTAAAGTTTCTTCCTCAAAGGACCCGAAATTTGTGCAAACATGGCTATTTGCACAATGTATAGCGCTTATAACCAACCATTACATACAGTTACATGCCAGTGGCAGATGGAGAAGGGCTGAAATCCAGGCAACTGATTTCATTAGGAGTTTGGCCACTGACTTCAACAAGCCTAAGATTTTACCATGCATCTCCCATCTGCATGTTCAGTCTACTTGACCAGAGGCACCATGTGTCACTGACAGACCATTCGGCCATCTACCTATCTCAATCAGACTTAAGATAAAGCTTGATAGAACAATTGCATGCTTGAATGGTCATTCCTAACTTGAATGTGAAGTTTGCAAAAGCACATTAAAAAATTCCATACACCTCTGCCTCTTCCAAATAGTTCATGAATGTTAAAGAATGCCAAGAGTACATGCCATGGCAGAGATATCCTCATCTCCTCTACATTTTTAATACTGTGATCTAAGTACTGTATGTACTTTGTCAATGTGTTGTGTGAGTTGTTTTTACAAGACCCAAACAGACAGTTATCTGTGGAAGGAGAGTCCCCAAGGAGATTTCTCAAGGTGTTTAGCATCATTAACAGGAAACAATGCAGGAGGAGCAGCCAGAGCATGAATGGGTTCTATGTGAATACTAAGGAAACCCCAAGAACATGTTAACACAATGCAACTTTGATACGATCATAATAGTTAAGCTCACATACGTGTTTGTATTAGGTCTTGTAAAAAGTCCCAATTGCTGTCTATTAGGGTAATTGATATAACAGTCAAAATGGACTAGGATAATGTATTGGGTAAAGTCATGATTTCTGCTGTATACAGGAACTACCAGTCTGACTGTTTTTTAAGCTCTCAGCAGTTACTCTGAACAGACAGCATGTAAAAATTCTAAATCTTGCCAATTCACTGATAATCTTAAAGGCTCCAAAACGAAGACCATCACCACTGGTAAATCACTTTTAATCAAAGTCAACTAATCTCTGCAGACTACACTCCATCCTCACTGACACTGATACAGATACACAAATAATGCATTATTTCAAATGTAATTTGAATTATTATTATTTAAATCATCATAAGCAGTGCCAAAGTCTGGCCCTGCAGCCGCGCAGTTCAACAGTTCAGACTAGAATAAAACAAACTGAAAACAGTAAGTTTATTTTTAAAAAGTAAAAAGAAAAAGCAGAATAAAGACATACATTATGTATTACTAGCCTTCTAAACCTGCTATGGAAATAGCACACACAGAGATAATAAAACCGAACTGTCAAAAACCCTCTGAAACTCTACAATACTTGCAATAATAACAAGCAACACCATTTGAACTGGTAAAAGAAAATTAAAATCATGTGCAAATAGATTACAGAAAGCTGTTGCCTGCAAAATTCTTGCAGCCACACTATAGAACACACGAATAATGTCTTACTTGCATGGAGATTTCTCTAGGGTGTGATTCATTCCATCTATTCTCCACAACTGCCTATCTCTGTAAGTTCTTCAGTTGCCCAGTATTTTCCTACTTAACCTTAAAGCCCTTTGCAGACAGAAGTTTAATTAGCTGAACATGCTCAGAATTATTAGTCTAAGATAGCAAGCCTTACCTCCCAACTAACACTGCACTGCATTTCAAGTTTCAACTGACGGCCACCCAAAATCCAGCTCCACCCTCTGGAGAAGCCTTCAGAGCTATGTGAGCTCAGGCCAGAGCACTGCTCCATTCATAGTGCTCACACCCAACTTGCACATTAGCTTCTCAGAGCAAGAGTGCTCATAGGGGGTCTGCCCATTGGTAAATGATGGAAGATTTAAACCCACACTGCCTGCACAAGTGTCCTAATCACCAGCTACTAGGCCTTCCTGGATGAGAAACATTCTCCAGCCCTTCTCTTGAAGTTCAAATGCCATGCATAGAAAAGGCTCCAGAAGAAAACAAAAAAGAAGAAAAGTATATCTTTTGAGTATTAGCTAAGGCCCATTCTCAAACTGAGACAGAAGTGGGGTTCCAGGCTATGTTCTCCAATCTCTGCACTCTGCATCAGGCAAAAAGGAGACGATCTTTACGTGGATGCATAAAACACCAGGCCAGTCTTCCTCTTGTTTTCCTTGTGGCTCCACCACTTTTAAATGCATGGCTGAATAGCAGCTCTGGGTCTAAAGCGTTTTCACCCAGACCAGCTTATGGCACATCACTTCTCTTGGCACACAGGTTCAGCCCTGGCTGAGCAACACCTAGGGTCTCTCTGTGCTTCAGTTATTAGAGTCTGTTATACTAAAGATGGACTTACAATCCTCCTCCACGAAGTGTCCATACTTATGAGATGGCTAAGCAAATTGGTCCTGAGTAGCATGAGGGGAAGCACCACATTTTTGGTTCCCCATACACAGTGTGGAGAGATAGACACGTTGATTCAGTGTAAACTCAGTGGATCACTTTGTGGAGAGGGGGAAGCATGTAAGTTAGGTGAACGGATCCCTCTCTGCACCTATTTCACAGCACTGACTGTATAAAGACTAAATAAGAATGAATTTTGTCAGGTAGATTATATCACCTGTCCCTTTCCAGGACAGGCTCCTAAAATCCTAGTGAGGCAGTGTGTAGCTTGAGTGGAATGGATTTCCCACAACGTCAGGCTATGGAAGAAAAGGGACAAAACCCAGAGATGTCTGTGTCAGAAAACAAAGCCACCTTCTCCATCTGTCTGTCAGCTCAGGGTGGCAGGCAGCTACCTTTGTGCAGCAGAAAGATTTCCTTCCTAGAAATCACTACAACATCAAAACGACAGAGAAAAAGCCTCCCTGCCTCACTGTGCTGCAAAGAAGGAAATCATACCCCATCAACAGCCTCTAGTTACAGCATTTTCTGTGCTATCAGAATCTTTCTGAATAGGGAGCAACAAAAGATTGCAGAACAAACAGTGCATTATGAGCATTATCAGCCTCAACACCATGACTACATGTTCCTCAACCTACAGCTTTCTCATTCAGTTTGTCATCTTCCCAGGTTTCAGTGTTTCCTGTTTCAGCGTTCCCCCAAAGACTGAAAATATCTGGATTCTCTTGGACCCAAAAAGATCTGTTCCTCTTTCAGCAGCAGTGTCACTACTGCATCTTTAAACCACTAAACTGTGTATCCCAATCTGACCGTTTAAACAGTAGAGCCTGTGAAGTCACTATTTTCAAATTTCAGGTTCTTGTCCCCCTATCTTTGTTTTGGTTTTAATTTGCAGTCTGATGAATATCTCAGATGTACTTGTAACTGCCATTTTAAACTACACTCCCTTTGTATTTTAAATTGGAACCTGGCACAAAATAAAACCCAAGACAGTAGAGCAAGAATGCATCATGCTAACTAAATTACATATAAACTACATTATTGTTAATACAAAAAATATATTTTTTTCTCACTCAGAGTTGTGTGCTCTAGAATTAGAAGCCATCTCCTGGTGAGGACATTTTGCAGCTATTTACTGAAAGAAGCCCACTTTCTTGTTGAATATTTAGCCTTGTACCTAACATGTAATACTGAACTGCAATTTGAAGTGAGGCTTAGTCCTAGGATTAAGGAAGAGGAAATAACAATACTTGCATGTAAAACATGTAATGAATTTCATTCAAACACCTGAAAGCACTCTCCAAATACTAATTATCACAGTACTAGCCTCCCCCCTACCTTTCCAGGAAAGGATCAACCCTGCATTCCTTTGGCATCCACATTGCCTGCTTGGGTCTGTAAAGAAGGCAGAATGAAGCCAAAAGTATTAGTCGTCTTTAATTATTATTGTAACTCTTAATTGAGAGGAGTAAATTCACCCACACTGTCATTCATAAGACAGCTCTTTTCTATCACTGGCAGAGAAAAAAAGTTGTATTCTCTTGTAAGGCTACTGCATTACTGGGGTTTGCAGTATAAAGCAGATTCAAATTAAATTACATTAAATAAGCTGCACAGTTAGTTAGAAATTATAAGAAAACCTAAAGCCTTGACTCCAGATCTTCTGCCCTGGTTCACACTTCATCTCATGGATTTTCATTCCCTCTGCACCTCTACTGTTCAAAAGGATAGGGTATGGAAATACCATCTCTGGGTGAGGTGACCAGGAATGGCTCTGTCCTGCAGCTCCAGCTCAGATCAGCTAGTCCTGAAAAGTGGAGTAACCACATTCAAAACATTCAAGGAACTAGGTGCCTTGCTTTTGTGACTGCATTTGTCATTTACTAGATCAGTATTTGGTTTCTGTATGTAATTAACATAGAAAGATGAGAAAATACCATCAATATGCATCAAATGAATACCTTTCAGGATTATATTTGGGTTTGGTTCAAAACCCTTCTTGTCCCCAATCTCTTCACTCTATCCTGAATATAGAATCATAGAACTGTTTAGGTTGGAACAGACCTTTAAGATCATAAAAGTCCAACTGTTAGCAGAGCCGAGACCACCACTAAACCATGTCCCTATAAGTGCCACATCTACACATCTTTTAAATACCTCCATGGAGAATACATAGAATTTTTTAATATCTTACTCCTACCCCCCATTGCTGAGCAGCTAGACTTACACTAGAGATGCTGAGATACTAAAATCCAAGTTTACAGAAACAGGTAAAAACCATATATTGGTTTAAGATACAGAATTGCAAAGCGTGTTTCCCACCCTCATCCAACCTGTCTGCAAGCAAACTTTGCTGGAGGAGGATGGCCTTGAGCTGAAAGCGCAGGGCAGGCTGCCAGGAAATCAGTTCTATTCCTGGCTCTTCTACAGATTTCCTTGGGCAAGGCAATTAACCTTGTGGAGTACATTTCCAATGAGGTGAGGCCCAGCTTCTCTTTCTGCATTCACAACGTTTTCAACAGTGAAAATGGAATTGTAGAAGCAAGGACAAGTGCCTGTACTTTTCACTACCTGATATGTTTTCTCTGTCAGGTAGCTGGGTGCACATTTGCTGATAACTGTGTTAGCAACAAAACCAAGAATTCAAACAATGCAGGTGCAAAAATGCCTCCTGATGCTGCCACGACCAGCCCCAGTGCTCAGTTTCCTCCCATGTAAAATGGGCAATGAGGCTCATAAAATCAAAATGCACAGCTAAATGGAAAACTAATTTTTAAGGTTCTTGAACACTCGTTATCTGAGTTTATAGAAAAGAAACAGCTCCGAATTTCAGTTTACTTTTCACTACAGATGTATTTTTGCTTTCTGCAATTTCCTCTTTGAACCTCAAACAGAATAAAAGACTTTAAGGATTCTGAAATGGCAGCTGAAGTAAAAATATTTTTTAACTAAACTGGGTATCTTTCAATATGCCTTAGAAGCAGAAGTGAATTAAGAGAATGAGTGAAATAAGAACATGCAAATTTTCATTATGTGCTTCACAAGAAGCAGTAACACCACAGATACTGCAGTCAAAAGCTGGAAAGACACAAAGTAACTGAAATGATATTATTCCAAGTACAAGAAACTGAATTTTTATCTGTGCCATCTTCTATAATTACATAATAACAACTTCCTTTTCCATTCATCATCCAACATGTGAATTAAGTTTTACCTCAATGATGGTTTGCTCCAAATGGACCATGAAGTTAATAATTCAAACAAATATATGTTCTCGTTAACAATGAAATCTCTAGCCTAGCTTAGGGACACACTGGTAAGCACTATAGCATGAAAGAGGGGGATATCCACACACAACTTTTGCTATCTAAAAGTCAGGTATGTGCCTTATTTTATCATCTAGGTTGTCTTTCCAATGTCAGAAGACTGCTAACTTCAGACGAGAATTCATCACACCTGTAACAAAGACCTTTTCAGGGCAGGATGGACTATGAACTCAGAACATCCTTCTCTCTCCACCACTTAGTGAAGAAACCTGCATGACTTTAAGAACTTCCCAGACTATGACTGAATGAGAAATAAGCAAAATGAAACAGCTCCACATCACAGAGCATGGCTCTACCAGACAAGAAACTTCTACTTAGATAATGGTTTGTAAAGACTCATTATGGGCATGAAATAGCCTCAAACACTGATGGGTCTTCTGAGGCAATGAGCTTCTCTTGACAAATATTTCTTCAAAATTCAGAATCTCATCTTCAGAATCTTAGAAGTGAATTAGCATTAGGTGTCCTTGCCCTGTGACACAGGCCTTCTGCAACTGCTGGCATAGAAACATATTTCAAAACCCATGTTTAAGTTTTGATACCTCAGCAATGTCAGAGCTGCAGTGGGAAATAACCTGAAGAAAAAAGTTAGTAGAAAAAAGCATTTTTGTAATTATTTTTTTAAATGCCATTTGGCACCACTTAAACTTACTTTCAGCATAAAGTGAAACTCTGCCCATTAAAAAAAAGAAAATCTGAGCTAAAAAAATGCTGTAATGTCTAGCTTATCATAATTAGACCAGATAAAGCTCCTGCTTAAGGAAATTAAATTAATTTCTGATTATCTTTTATTTTCTACCAACCTGAAATGTGCTACCTAGACTATCTAGCAAAAAGCAAAATTATTGAGAGAAGTTTTCTGAACAAGTCACAGTTGTTACTTGGGCATCAGTGATGAGATGTGGAAGCGGATGCTTCACATACACCCTGCACTTGGAAAGTCACTGATTCTCTTCTGCTGTTATAATCATGTGGCTTCCAGAACTTCATGTTTCCATCCTTTCAAACAGTTCCATGGCATCAGGCATCTCTCCTCCCCACCAAAGTCCTGCTCAAAGCTGCAAAAAGCTCTGGTCTGTTCCTTGGGGTTTTTGAGCAATTCTGCCATTCCATTTGGAATCTGCAGTTCAGGTTATATAATGAGGAGGTGGAATTAGAAAATGCCAAAAAATTCTATCTAAAAACGTAACAAAAATAACGGAAATAAAAAACTTCAGAACTGAGTTTCCGGTTTCTCCATTAAACTAATGCCTCAGAGCACTACAAGTCTATGAAATTTCTAGGGCCTTTCAAAGCAGTTCTTTGGAACAAACAGCAGAATAATTGATTATTCAGTCTTCTGCTCTACTCATAACCCTTCAGTCCTCTCCTTTCAGTCAACTTCCAGACACATTAAATTAAAAAATAAAATAAAATTTAATAAAAGCTTTGACTGTGACCTCTTTACAAAGGGTTACGTGAAGCCATCAGCAAAATGTTGTTGATTCCATGAGCAGCAGCATCAGGTCTCAATGGCAAAAATCTGGCACTGATGAAGTCAATGACAAACCTTCCAACATCATTTGGGAATGTGAATCTCCATGGCTATGAATTTGACTTGATGCCTACAATACATAACACAATTCTGCTAATAAAACCCAGGGTGTTTCACCTGCCTTTTTCAAGCATCAAAGGCTATGTTTACAATACATGGACAACATGAACCAGCAGGAGAAAAGAGGTTGGTTCTGAGACCTAAGATCCACACCACACACCTTTCAAGAGGTTTTTCTTTCACTCTAGACTAGTCCTATGGGTTGCCTGCCTACCATACTGTGCTTCTGCAGCACATCTTCCAGATTTGTTTCATTTGAAATTAATCCAGCCCACAAGGCTCTGGGACTGCTCCACAATGCATACAGTACGTGGGGACAATCAGGAGACGCATTTCTAAAGCATCCTTCTGATTTGACCTAACACACTAATGTAGATGCATCTAAAGATCTTAGAACATGTTCTTGCGTTAAAACCTCTAAAATTAAGGAGTACCAAGGTCATGAAGAGGTTTATCTCCCCCTCAGTTAATAGGACTCACAGCCTTCAATGCACTTCACACACGTGCAGCAACCTACAGAGATGAGTTTTACAACAGCAGGCACCATGTTTCTGATTCCAAGTATATTAATTTCCCATCTGCTTGACCTTGTTATCTTCAGGATTTTTATTCAATTAGCTTTCCACATTTAGAAAGCTCTTCCATATAGCTGACTATTTTATTTCAGAGAGTTTGTCAATCTTCACTATCTGGTCTAGTCGCAAGGGTCTTATTTTCCTTGATAGCTCTGCAAAGTACACAATATTGCATTAAAAACATCATCAGATGTCTCATAGACTTGTGTTAAACTGGGCTTCTTGTCCTTTTCAATTGGGGTCTCCCTCCCCCTTCCCAGTTTTATACTAGTCAAAAAGATTTACTTCTCTTCTAACAAATAATATATAAGTAAATATATTGTGAGTCACAAACATTTAATACTTAATCTGAACTGGCAGAAAGACCAACTACCGGAATTCTACAGTAGTCTGTTAGCTTGTATGTCTCTGCATGGGCATATTGAAGGAAACAGAAGAAATAATACTTTACAGTTTGATGAACAACATATGACACAGAACCTTTAGACTCGCAAAAAAAGGGTTACAAACTTGGGAAAATATCTGCCATATAGAATTCTGTCCTCTCCAAGAAAAAACCCCCTAGACACTCCTTACTTTCACTGATACAGAACTGTCATCATTAAGGCTTGATATATAAATACATTGGATTAAAGAAGAAAATAATCACTAAGGACTTAACTGAAGTTTAGGTGATAAAAAAGGGACATTTTCTGAGTATCTGTTGGATGTCAAAACAGAAAGGAAACTGTGTCATCTGCTTTTAGGCAGAATCCTCCCTTGATTCCAACTATAAGCTCTGCTTATAGTTGGCACCACAATAGCTTATAATAATTGTACAACATTTCTTTCTGGAGTAAAATACAACATCACTCTACATTTCATCATGCACAGAGGAACCCATGAACCTAATTTAAACTGGAAAGAGGGGAAAAAGGAGAGGGGAAAAAAGGCGTATTTGCTTCTCACAGTCTACAGAATTATCTCAGTGCAAGCTGCAGATCTCTGAAAATCACAAGAAGCGATCATAGCATTGGAATAAGCAAATAAAAAGACTGTGCTTTCAACAGGCACAACGGCAAAGTAATATCAAGTTTAAAAACATGCCTTAAGTTTCAAAAAAATATGCAAAACTGTTCTAAGTATTGGTCTCACAATAAAGTAATGCATATGCCTACTAGATGACCAATAATTCCCAATTCTGCAAATCAGATTCTTCATGGAACTGGAAATCAGAAATGCCAACATGTGACGGAGCGCATGGCCACACCTTCCTATCTTCTAATTACCCAATCACGTTTTCCAAGTGACATGGCCATCACTTTTGTTTGAAAGCCTATACAGAAGTGAAAGACGTGCCGAGGAGAGACGCACAAGGCAGACTCTCATTAGCTCTACAAATCAGCAAGAACACAGAATTCTGAGTATCTGACACTGGAATCTTTCCATGGCCAAAGAATCAAAACACTTGTGTCTGATAGCAACATTCACAGATTAAGTGGCTAGGGAAAGTGAAAACTTTTAATGAAACATATTAACAGTCACTACAATTATATAAGACATGAAGATGGCCCATGGAAAAATTAAATTCTAAGTGCAAGTATCTTCCTGTTCATTTGGGCTCTTTCTCACGGATTTAAGGAAAATATGCAGGGTTTCCAAGCAATGTAGGACAAAGACCTTTAGGTTTTTAAACTTTATCTTGTACACACTACATCTGAATGTTATCACCTCTCTTAATCACCTTCTGATGTCTGATAGTGCCCCTTTAACCTTTGTTACTCAATTACTGAACAAGTTATCTCATTGTTACTCTCTTTTGAAGGAAGAGTTGTGCCTCTTTTCATGCTGATAAGAGACACATAAATATTCACTCCCAGCAAACATTTAATAGTAAAGTGTCTTGAGCAAACTATCAGAGTCTAAAGGTAGGAAGCTGTGGTTAACTTCTCTGCTATCTTAACCCTTTAGTCAATCCACCAGAACAAACACACCCAGAAGATGGATGCTCTTTTCTACAAATGAAGCAGAAATAATTGTTTTCTAAAAGAATGGACATTAAAACATGCTTTATATCACAGCAAATAAATCAAATGATTGGAAGTGAAATACCTACCCATTTTCTGGGCCGGCCTCTGGGTCGCTTTTCACCAGTGGCTTCTGCTTTCTGTAAAGGGAAAAGAAACACAACATATTTTATACCTCAGCATTATTTAACAGCCTCAGTAACTAGGAACTCCTTTCCTATAACATGATCCATAATTATATCTCCTGGGTGGCACTAAGCCCCACTCTCGCTCTATGGGTTTTCTGGAGGAATGTGATTATGACGGTTTTTCTGACATTTCCTAGTCAGAGTGGCTCAGAGGATGCCTCGCCGGTGCCCCAGCATGCCCCTAGCCCTGACCCACACTGTGTCCAGAGGCACAGAGGAGCATGCCCAAACACACACTGTGCTCAGTACCTGGAGTGCCCCAGCCCGCAGCAGTTATGGGGCATGCAGGCTGTGGATGAGGGCATATGGCAGTTTGGGAACCTGAGAACCCAAAAAACCATCAAATCTCATCTTTCATAGGCTGTCTTACCTGAAGATATTAAATTAAAAATATAGTCTGTTTCAAGCCTGATCAAAGCAGTTTATAGCAGCCACAATTCCTTCGTTCAGTCTCATGATGTTCATGCATGAAATGGATTTGACAGACTATCACCATGAACGCGTGTGTGTGTTCACATTGAGAAATAACTTCTCTACTTCACATTAAGTTTCCCAGGTAAAAACACACCCTTAAGCTGTAAGTAAACCTCTGATTGGTCCAAAACACACCTTCCCTCTTCAGGTTTAAGGAAACAGCCTGGAAGCTGCTCTAGAAGTGACTGTTATATTTATATAAGCTCAGCTGTGGGTCCTGGAGCTCAACAGAAAGGAAGTATGGGTTCTCCTACAGACTCTTACATTAATTCACTGCATGACATTGTGAATACTACTACTTATGAACTACACTAAAATACTTACAGGCTTTAAAATGAAAATTGTAGTATTTTTCTCTAGATAGGCTCTGCACAGCCATACACATCATCATGTAAATAATCCTGTCCCACTGAGGGTGACAAGGATTTTGTCATCAGCTTTAGTGAGAACAGGACTTGCCATATACAAAGTCCCCGAGAATGAAGACTTCTAGTACACATCCTGTAAATGTGCTTCCACATTTCTATGAATTGCTTTTTATCCAGTTAACTGGATGTGTATTTGATTTGTCCTTCGAAATCAACTGTGTCATTAAATAAATCACTTGCTGGTCAATCTCTGTAACATACACTGTAACCTAATGCTGTGTAAATCGGATCCCTCTAAAAGAGAACATGAGCTGAGGAAGTAGCAGAGGAATCTCAAAAAAAACCCCAACCTGCCCTGTGAGTTAAATGCAATTACTTTGAAATAAATATCTCACCAAGAAGAAAGCTGTGAAAAAAAAAAATTCACACTCCTGAAGGGCAAAATTATCACTCAGACTTGTTAAAAGAGTAAACTTGCTCTTTAATCGTTTATACCAGTGTTACATGTAAGGTGAAACCCTCTTATGAGAATACTTGTTAAAGTGCATTTACTATGTACTGTAGCTGTCTATTTCAGAGTTTCACTTCCTTTTAAATTGTTCAGTTCTTTATACCTTATAACCTGAAGGATGAAAGAAAAAAAAAGCGTGGTTTAGTTTTGACAAGCTGTAGCCCCCTGCATTTATATTTATTTCATGAAACAATGGGCATAAATCTTAAAAGAAAATATTGATTTAAATTGTTCTTAACAAATCAACACCTGACATGTTATCAAAGCACAAATGCCATTTATTTTCTTCTGTATTTTACTGCATCTGAAGGAAAGAATCTTTTCCGAAACCCTATGAAAGAAAAAATTAACTTTTTGGAAATGAAAACTGCTTTGGTCTCACAATTAAATTCCAATAAACCTGACACAAATTTAAGTTTAAGTACAGTGTATAATCTAGTTTGATGGGAAAGAGAACATGAGAGATTTCTTTGAATAACTAATCTTTGCTTCCTGCCATAAACTGTCACACCGCATGGCTGCCTGCCATGAACAGTGCTGCGCTTTATCCCCGAGGAAGGTCCATGTCAGAAGTGGCTAGTGTTCCTGCTGGCTAGTTTGGATATCAGTTTGTCAAGTGCTTGGGGACCTTTCAGATTGAAAGGCACTATATTCCTGCTGTATATGATTTCCACCTCATGTTCGAAGGAAAACATTTGCATGGTTCTTATCAAAACCAAATCTTTCCCAGAGGTGAGCTGAGCAAACAGTGGGGCATGCCAGAGACGATGTTTTGGTACAGGGCGATTCTGTAAGTAAATAGGAACGTTTCCACAGACTAAACTGCAGAAAATGAAGGACAAGAACTTCCAAAGTGGATGTTTTTAACTCCATTCCAAGGGAAAAGGAAAAAAACCACTTCTGGAACAACCAAAAGGAGTAGTGGCAGTCCAGTGGTGATGATAAAGACATGGAGTTTAGGAAAATATTCCACCTCTTTCACTCTGGGTTTTTTTTAGTTTGCATTTTGCAAACACAGCCTGTATTTTTTTTTCCAACACTATAAGATTGTCTTAAATCTAAGCACTTGAAAAAAGGTTTTCTTGATTATCAGACAAACAATTCAATATTTCTGCATAGAATCCTCAAGTAATTAATAAGAAAAGGACCATGCAAATGCCAAAGCATTGGCTTTTCTCTGAAATGGGTATTTGCATAACCAGCAACATGCAAGTCTGTTGGCTCTTTAATTGAAGCGTTGCCTCTGAAGCTAGGAACAAATCCAAAGAAAACCCTAAGCCACCCATAGGTAACATGGATTCTCATCTGGGCAGCAAGATGCACGTGTTTCCAGCCACCCTACACGTAGCAGTTGGTACCTGCTCAGGCCAGAAGGAAGCTGCTCTCTTCATCCTCTAAAGCGCTTTTTGAAATGGAGATGAGTTTGGTCAGGGTTTCCTTAACACTTAGTGCTACACTATGAGGTATGACCTTGCTTTATACAGCTAAGACACGAATCACCAAACTTAAAGGAGAGCTGGGTATGTTGTCAAACACAAGTTTACGATATTTCATGAAATATTAAGAAATTTCTTATGACAAGTAATATAAATATGTCATTTTTGCTATGTCACATTTCAAGAACAGAACCAGATTTATTTGCTTTTAAGTGCATTATCTAAAAGGGAAATGATTTTTTTTTTGTCCCAGGTGAGGAAGATGGCCATTCCAGTCACTGCTGTCTGGAAGCAAGCTAACAGTCCCCAGGCAGATTTGCAATTCTCCTAAGCCCTGTACCACAGAGCCATCAAACCCTGCTTCTAAATAGTTGCTGCCAGCAACCTTAGGACTTGCCTGCCCATCATCTCTGCCTCCTTGTTGCATAAATGTGCCGTGCCCAGACAGAAACTGAGGCTGCACTACTGAAAGCAATTAACAAGACAAGACAAGTATAAATAATTGAAGGACTATAAAGTGCTCTTTGGGCATCTATCTATTGTCAAGGAAGATCTCAAATGCAACAGAATCCAAATTTGAAGAACTCTATCCACTTTGCAAAATTATCTGCTGGAGACCTCAGGTAAAACATGTCATAGCTGTAAACTAGATGAAATTAGTTCTTGGGAGGAAGACCACTGTTGTCAAACCATGTCAAAAGACCTTGTCCCAGGAATGTGTCCCTCTCCCCAAAAAAAAGTTATTTTGCTAAAAAGAACCCTCTTAAACTCAGGCATTGGCTAGATAAAAAAAAAAAACCCTCACACTTCCCATGTCCTTCTACCCATTTTAATTCTAAATACGTGTCAGTCTTCTGCTTCTCTCGCTTCTCCCATCTTTCACAAAATGCCTGATTTCAAGGTTTCTTATTTTTTTAGGTACAATAACCATGCTACAATCACTTGATAAATCTGATCTTGTTTCCCCTTTAAGCCTGTAATGACTGGTGTTGGTGAGAATGAATGAAGCATGGAGAAGCCAAACAGATTTTCATGAACCAATTTAGGGCAGAGTCCTGGTCACATGCGCTTTTTTTTTTTTTTTTTTTTNGTTTTTTTTTTTTTTTTTTTTTTTTTACCTTTGGACTGCTTAACTTTCTACATAACAAACTCTGGTCATGTAGTGTAGCGACAGTTGTAAGGGTAGTCACACATAGCACCACACGTTCTGGTTTTCAAAGGATGATATGTCAAGATCCGGAGGTATTTTCAGTGAACTTCACTACATCAGTAACTACCACAAAACTCAAAATACTTTAACTGAAGGTGATTTTTAGTAAAGAGCGTTTACTTTTGGATATTCATAGGATATCCCTTGACATTTTCTTTGGAGACAAACACATAGTAGCCATAACTCCTTCCTTTTTTAACCTCACAATTGTGTTTCCTCCTTCCAAACAAGAGGGTATTTATGTCTATAGGGTATTTTTGTCAAGTCCAGCTACAGGAGCTAAACAAAGAAAAGCCTTTGAATGCTTAAGGGAAATGTGATGGGCTGGGAAGACAGCTCAGCCTAACAAATAAAACTCGACCACAGAAGACTCAGGAAACTAAAAAGGAACATCCCTACTAGGATATTCCCGCAAAACTAATTGTTCTTTAGAAAAAAAAAGAAAATCTTCACTTTTTTTCTAATTTTTTACAAATATTTTAAATGAATAACAGAAGGACTTGTTTAAAGACACGGACTCCAACAACAGCCTAATTGTGGAGACTTGAGTATAAGGTGATTAAGAGTCTTTTTGTGTCTATCTCCTCTCATCTGCTAACACGTGTTCCTTCTGTTCATGAAAATCAAGCAACTGAGAAATGGTTTGGTTTTCTATAAAATGCAGTTTACCTTTTATGTCCAGTTTATAACAAGTTAAGCATGTGTAATATGCAAGGCTTTTAAAAAAAAAAAGGCATATTACCTAAAATTAGAGTAATTGCCACATTATTAGCTGTCCAATTGGTCTTGCAACATTCTGTATGCATTGTCAAGTTTCACATTGCTAATTTCCTAACAAGCACAGTTTGTTTTCAGATGCCCCAAGGCCAGTTTACTAAGACCAAACACAAGCTCTGAAAGCTAAAAAAAAAAATCATAATAAAAAAAAATCCCATGAACCAAGAAATTTTAAACACACAACACAACCATGATTCCAGGGTAAACTGTCTCTCAACTGATTTAAGGGTACTTCCCTTTTGAAGTATAACAAACAAAGTCCCAGCTCTGGAGTATTTTTAACTCGCTGCCAGCTTCTGCAATACATTTTTAATTGTGATGTGTAATGGTTTGCAAGAGAACACCCGATCAATTAATCATGAGTGCCTTCTCATGGCTGCTCGGTGGGTTCTCCTGGCCGACGTTTATCTTACGTGTTGTGAACACTCTAATACACTTCAATGAGCTCCCTTTGAAACACACAGGCCACACACTATTCTTTAGAAATTCCAGCAATTTCCAGTTGCATGTGTAGCACACAGGTTCACATGTAGAGGGGCTTCAGCTAAGTCACCAACTCTCTTTCTGAGAGCTGAGATAGATAGGGTATAGAAAGCCTTGAATATATGTATGCATATGTATGTGTAAATATTTTTACCACAAAATTAAACATATAGCTCACTCTTTTAAGAGGTGATACCCTCACCACCAAATGAAGCTTTCTTACAGTGCCAAAACTTTTCCATTTGTGTTACTGTCAGGGAAACTATTGGAACTAATATTACATAAAAAGATACTTTGAGATGCCTGGTGAGAAGCTGAACCATTTTAGAGAGGGTTAACTATCAATTTGGAAAAAGAGCTAAAATATTTATTTGAAATGTGATCTCAGTGACTTTCTTCTAGTGAGGCTTTGTAAGTGTTTCATGTTTTAGAGAATTTATCAAACACATACTTTATCTCTAAACCTAGAAATAAATAAGACTTGTAATTACATACCCCTCAAAGGGGTTTTTTATGATAAAAAAGACATGTGGTCTTTTGTCAATTTTTTACATTATCAACACCCAAATGGGTTTGCTTTAATTAGAGCAGTAACTTGATGCATTCTGAAAATCAAAACCTTACAATGAAATTGCTCAGTTCATAAATTAGATTAAAAAACTCAACCATATATACCAGAATCATCTGGAAAGCTCTTGATTTGATATACCGACATATCTATGAATGGTTTTAAGTTATTTTCCATTTATACTGATTTCCAAATCACTCATATAAATGAAATAATGTTAATGTTTCTTTTAGAAATATCTTTTAAAAACACATTTCTATGAATTACTTAAAATTTAATCTTATTGCAAATATTTCTCCTAAGAAAGCCAACACTCCTAAGAGTAACATTTAAAATACTAAAACTCACATTTGGATTTGCTAGACTAATAAAAAACTGCTTTCTCTCTTTTGAAGAGTGAAATTTAAACTATTTTAAAGTGAATCTGAGGAACACTTTTACTATGTAAAGAAAAAAATCAACACTTTAAGCTCACTAGGTTGCAGAGTGGCTTTGATATATTTTAAATACTTAACCTGTAAAGCATTTTTTACTAATTCAATAACTTATTGATAAAATATATTGCTTTTTTCCAGCTCAGAAAGTTTAAAAAAAAGATTTAGAGTTTAAAAACATCCCTCAGACAAATGTTGAAAACACTTATAGCACATCAGGCATGAAACCACAGTCACCCCCTAATAATTTAATATTTATCAGTAGTTGGCATAGTAATTTATAGCACTGAAAACTATCAGACAGTCAATAGCATAGGCATACTGAAAAATGAAGCATAATTATATGAGGCCACAAATATCTTCCACACACGTTTTGCCAAATATCTACTTAGAAGATACCGATACACTTAAGCACCACAGTCCACTACCAGTTTTTGTAAGTTTTTGTTTCCAATTTAGTACCTGTAAATTAGTGCTAACTGCTGTGTAACCATCAACATAAACAAAACTCCCGTATTTGTTTTCAAGTCTATGCACAACTATTTGCCTTCACTAAAATAATTCCTCTTGAAAGGTATTATTCACCCTGATAGCACAGTTTTCTAATGCTGAGCTTTCCCCAATTCGAAGAAAATTAAGTCCCACCTTCACCTTGTATTTGTGATGTAAAGTCCATGCCCTAAATGCAGTGACTTCACAGAGCCTCTCCTATTGCTACATGCATTCAGAACCACCAGAATAAAAGTTTGCTCCCATCACCAAGCAGCAGCAGTGGTTCAGGAGACAAATAGCACTTCAAGTAAAAGTCTCTTTGAAACTGATCACTAAACAAGACCTAGTAGGCTTTTACTGTAACTCACAGTTTACTTTACCATCTCATTTTAAAGCTGTAAATTTCAATATATGCACTTATTTCCATCAACACATAATTGGATTTACTTCTAATTAACCTATGTTTGACGAAACACTTAGCTTTAATACACAGATTTGGTCTGTAGTAGTAATGACTGTAAGTGGGCAAGAAATTAATCTTCCTCTTTCAAAAATCTTAATCGAGAAAATAATATCCTTAATATTGACTTCCTTACTAGATACAGGAGATCTCAGTAAATGCATCAAATATATGTTATTTCAGTAATCTGTATGCTATGCAAAAAGCAAGCTGCCCTTACAGGTTCTGTACCAAGGGTCATCATGCAGCATGTTAATGCTTATCTTAAAAAATTAAAATATATACTTTAAGTAACTTCTATTATTAAAAAGGTTCCAACCCCACAGTTCACAGCCTAAATGACTGGATTTTTTTGCTACCAGTTGATGAAAAAACAGCATTACAAACACTCCAATAATCTCACCTTCTGAGCTGCTTTAGAGGGACTCTTGTTTTTGCTTCCTTTGGGTCTTCCTCTTGGTCTTTTAGGAGATGGTTCACCAGTTGGTTCCTAAATACAGGAAAACATGCCATTGTGGCAGGAGGCTACAATTAATCCAGAAGATCTGAAGAATAAACTCTAACTGAGAAGTTACTTAAATTAACAGTATAAAGAACACAATAATTAAAATGCAAAATTAAAAATTAAACAACTCAAGGTAAAGAAAAAATATATTTTGCACAATAAAAGAGTTTAACTTCCCTTGTAATGCATTAAATACTCAGAAAAGTTTGCATATTCTAGCACATAAGTTATAACAGAAAACACATTTTTAAAAGAATATGGCTATGATTTCCCTTATGTAAGAATCATTATTCACAAAATAATCCAGTTACACATTTCATTTCAATTGCATCTCATTATAGCAAGATGTAATTATCATATGCAGTTTCTAGCACAAAGTTTTGAAGGAAAAAAGTTAACTACTGGAAAACTGTAAAGTAAGCTTAGGCTATTTTTTCTCAAGGGAACAAATATTTTGGGGGAACTTTTTTCTATTGTTCTGCAGTCAGCACTATATTCACACCTATTCTAAACATAATTGATTTGTATTAAAATGCAAACGTAAAGTTTCTTCAAATAGAGTACCAGCAAGTCAAAAAAACTCGATGAAAGAAAATATCCGAAAAAAAAACCCAAGTCTAAAATGACTCAACAGGAACACTGATTATTTTAGCTATTTTCTCAACTAGCTCCTCTGCCTGACAGTAAATAACCAGTCCTTAAAAATGGGTATGAATTACTAAGAGTTCGGATTCCAAATATTTATTCAGTGAATCATAAATACTATAAAACTCCCCTAGCCTTAAATATTATACATTTCATTCAGATTACAGGATGTGGTAAAACTAATTAAATGCAGTTTGTTAACTTAAACCAGCTTAAACCCCTTCAGCTTTTTTAATTCCCGGGTAGGTTAGAGGGAGGCTGGCGAGGGGACTCCCCAAGCGCCCCGGCTCCCAGGGCTGCGAGCCTCGCAGGCACTGCACAGCTGGGCTCAACACGCTCCAGGAGATGCACTTTTCTTTCTCTTCCTTACATTCAAACGCTATNAGGGGGGGGGGGGGGGGGGAGAAGGAAAGAAAGACAGGCCCGGCGCAGGGCTGATGCCGGCTGCTGGGGCTGGGCGAAGGCAGCCCCGGAGGGGAAAGCGAGACGGAGGCAGAGCCCGGACTCGCTCCGGGGAAAGAAGTGTCACTGAGGGCAGAGCGGGAAAAGCAGGGGCTCCGCTTTTATGGCTTTCCAAAAAGTACTTTACGTGCAATCTACAGGAGTACATCGGTGGGAGAGGAGGGGAGCAAAGCAGCTAGGTTACCCCCACTCCCAACTCCCGGTCTCTGCTGTTCAGCTCCCTCCGCGTGTTTTCGGAGCCCCTCGCCGCCTCCCGAGGCAGTGGGCTTGATGCTTAATGAATGGCAATAAACATGTTTAAAGCCCTCGGAAGCTCGCTTTGGAATGAGCTCCGCGGGCAGCCCGACTTCCCAGTCGTGACTTCCGAGGGAGGCATGGAAAGAGCTGCGAACAGCCTCGCGCTGCCCCCGCCGAGCCCCGGGTTTCCCTCGGTGCCTCCGCGGGCAACATCCCCCCTCGGCGGCGGCGCTGGCGGAGGGGCCGCAGAGCCCGGGGAGGGGGATCCCCGGCCCACCTCGCCCGACGGCGGGGGCTGCGGCTGCTCGGCGCTTCCAAGCGATGCGACAATGGCACTTCGGGAAGGGAGAGGAAGGGAGGGAGGGAGGTGGGGGTGGTGAAAATAATGCACGGGTCTAGCAACCTTAGCGAGGCTTCAGGTCTTGCATAGTCAAAAATAGGAGCCCAGCGCGTCCCTTTCGGGGCCCGGGAGGAGGCTGCGAGCGCGAGTGGGAGGGAGCCGGGCTCCGCTCCCCGCGCCGAGACCCCGGCGCAATCCCCCCTCGCCTCGACCTGCCTGGGAAAGCGCCGGAGCAAAGGCAAAAGGTGTTGCAAATGCAGGGCAAGCCCCCTCCGGCTACCTCCCCCACCTCCATCGGCAACTGGGGCACCTCTCTGCATACGATGACGGGGGTGAGGGGGGAGGTGAGGAAGGGGG
>VYZX01028860.1:115-15943 GCA_013401335.1 Brachypteracias leptosomus | reverse complement strand
AAAAGAAAAGAAAAAAAAAAACCCCCTTTACCCGTGGGTGGAAAAACCAGGAGGGGGCTGTGCGAAAAAAAAAAAAGAGGAGGAGGAGGAGGCAGAGCGAAAAACCGAAAAACCCAGCGACCCGGGGCTGGCGGGCGGCCAGATAAAACACGAGCAGCACGGCAGCCGGGGCAGCGGCGGCAGAGCACGCCGCGACCGCCTCACGTGTCCCGCACCGGCCCGGCCCCGCCGCCGCGGCAGGTTTAAAGGGCCAGCCCGGGGTCCTGGCGCTCCGGCCCGCGCATCGCCGCAGCCCGGGGTGGGGNCTGCTGTACACTTCTTGCACTGGCTATCTAGATAAATCGATTGTCTTGATGCCTTCTAGTTGTCTATAGATAAATGAAACATAATCAGGCAGAAAGTTACTCCAATCACACACAGGCAATCATTGACTGAGCAAGGACTATGCTGAGGAGACAGCTGAGTTATTTTCTGTGGAATAGGAATTGTACACTGTGGACAGATGGGCTATAGAAAGAGTAATTCTAGAACACTTCTGAAGGCTGAAAATATTCCCAAAGTGTTCTTAATCCAATCACAAGCCTCCCAAAGCCTGCTTCCCTCCCATCCCCAAAAGCAACCAGCTATGGAAGATGGACACAGTCCACCTGTTAAACTCTTGTAGTCCCAACTATACTTTGAAAAATACTCAGTTCCCATCACACCATGAAGAAATCCACAGGACCCTATATCCATTCTGTACATCAAAAGATTAAGCTGCTGTATGAGATCAGGATTCCAAGTGGAGATTGTAAAGTCTACAGTTTAAAGCATAGCAGCAAATAACTTTTATAACATTCATTAATCTCTCTGAAGCATATTTCATGTACCCATTTCTCTGGAACAAAGTGGTACATGCAATTGCTGAAAGCCTGTAGCTCCAAACCTGCCATCTCCACAGATTCATTCTATAGGGGCTATTAATAGTTCCATCAGTCTCTCCTTGAGTTCTAGTAACAATAGCATAGTCCAAAGATTTTTAACATATAGCCATAAGCAAATAATCTTCACATGGGAGCAATGTTCCTAAACTCACTGTTTGGAAGTTCTTGGACAAGAAAGGTCTTGGCACTTGCACTGTGCCCAGCAACAGAGTTTGGGTTTTTCTAGAGATGTCTGCCTACAGATTCACTATTATAACAAGAATTAGCATTAGAGATCTAGCTGACTATGGTTCTTTCATTTATTTGAAACCGTCTTGATTCCCTCCTTAACCAAAAGTTTTAAGATTATAAACTAGTATGAGATTCCTGATGGCAGCTCTGGGGATACAAATCTGTCTAGACTAATCCAAAAACTTGTTCTTACATCATTTATATCCAGAGTACCTTAATACAGGTAAGCAATAGGACATCCAGAACCCAGAAAGCCCAACTTCTTCAAGGGGCTGGTGGAAGCTGAGAAGCTGGAAACAGCTCTTGTTTTTGTTCCAGATTCCTTCCCAAAGGAGATGTGGTAACTGTTCCTTCCACTGTTCCAATCGGTCCTCTGACAGTATGGATTATTGCTCCATCCAGTGCAAACACTAGTGAATTTAACTGGGTAATTCATTGGAAAGAATACTGCAAGGTTACTGGAGTAGAGATGACCTACTTTCCACCAGCTTTGGTCTGAGATTTAAACTTTGGTCTATCAACAGAGGTATTAATTGTCAGTGCTTTTTTTTTTTTTTTTCTGCAAGCATTCATAGTAAGGTATGGAATGTATAAACATAGAATAAGTCCTAGTTTCCACTCTCTATGAGCCTACAAACTCAGGAAATTTCCAAAGAAATTAGAGGAACTTCCTACAAGATTAAGAAGAAGAGAATGAAAATTAAGATGGCAGATTTTGTTGCTTAACCTGGAGCACTTATAAAGAGGCCATTTGTTATTCTGTAGTCAGTGTGATGGCTTGCAGAGGGTTAATTGGCCTCTGTTCCCAGAGGGGATCATTTCAAATTGTTCAGTCTAACAGCAGCAATAATATTTTGCATCAGAACACAGAACTCCTTGCATCAAAGTAACTTTTAGAAAGATATAAAATTACAGGTTAAATAGGCCTTGGACATAATAAATAGCAACAAGGAACCCCTTCCCTTGCTCACTTCTTCATCTATCTCCTTTCTCAAAAGCCTGTGAGTGCAGAAGAACCACACACTGTAAATCAACAGGCTCATGCAGTGCACCAACATGGGGAGAAGTCACCTATAGATAGCAACATAATATTATCCATACATAACTATAACTAACTCCCACCTGTGGAAGTCTGGGAGCTCATGGTCTCAACCAGTAATGCATGACACAAGGAGAGAACGATTATTTTCCAAGCTGCTACATTTCCCTGAAGATCTGCAATGCAGACTGTGTGACAGGAAGTGTGTCACTGACTTTACAGTGATTGCTCACCATGTATTTAAGAGTGCCAAGAGTCAGGTCACCCCTCCATTCTGCTCAAGGGGGGGTCCTGTTTTCTCCACCCTAGTTCTCATGGAGTGCAAGCTCCTCAAAAGGGATAGTGATAAAGCAAGTTTAAGGACCTAGCTCAGGGGAAACAGCAACGCTTTGTCTTTGAAAGAGGTCTCTGGCCAGGGATGGGAGAGCAGATGGTAAAATTCAGCAGAATTCTGCCTATTACCTCAGTTCTTCAAAGAGCTCACAGCTCTGCACTGCCTCAGAGAGCTCCTTTGAGGAATAGTAATGGCCAATCAGTGCTAGAGGCTACCCTGTCTATAAGGTTTGTAGATTGGTTGGGTATTTCACTTCTGTGACCAACCAGAGCAGCCAAATATATAGACATAGTCTAAGGCTACAATGGGTACTTGGGGAGCTAGGTAGGAACCCTGGTACCCTGTTTCTAGAAAACAAATTCTTGCAGGAGAAGTACATTTTGCAAATCTTGCCTGTGTTTGTGGGAGAAGGTAGCTTTTGTTTTCCCTGGTTCTTTTTGAATGGACTCCCTGTGGTCTCTGGGGACACAAGAAAAGGAAGGAGAAGAGCAGGCATAGGAACCTTGAATGCACATATCAGATGGGCCAGGGTGAATCGCCACTCTTCCACTCATTTCTTTTCATCCAACTGGTGGAACCAACAGCGGCTGCTGCTTCATAATCAGCAATCTGCAGATGGCTGGGAGAATGCTTTAGGGAAGCATGACTGCGACTGACAAACAAGACCCAGAAAAGAACATTAAGGCTCACTCTCAGGCCTTGTCTGCACTGGGGAATTTTCTTCCCTCCTCCAGATTCCCACCATTGCTAATATGAATGCAGCTGCACAATTGTTAGGCATGTTTGGAGTCATAATATATGAGTTTTCATCTCATCAGCCATTTGCAGCACTGTGTCAATTAACCCTCCTCAGAGCAGGGTTAACTGATACAGTGCTGAAAACGGCTGCTGGAGCCGAAAGCTGTCTATACTAAGGCTCCCATTGTTGCTAACCCTGGTGCAGCTGCAGAGGAATCAGCCTGTGTGGGATTCTTCTGGTAACAATTCTCCAACCTAAAAACAGCCTGAAAACGCAAGATAGCCAGCCACCTTATGGGCCAAAACACGCTTCTGCTGCACCTCAACAGCTATGCACCTAGGCTGTCACCTTTCATAATGAGATTTGTCTTACAGGCCTTTCAGTCCAGAAGGTACTTTTTGTATTTCTGTATGAAGTATTCAGTAGTCTTCATCTCTGCAAACTGTTGTTCCTGTCACCTCCATAGGACTGCCTCTGCTCATTAATTCTCACTAGCTCTGGACTTGAAGATGTGTGGAGGAAGAGCCAGTTGTCTGGTAGTGTCTTTTCATTGGTTCATACATTCGTTAATTCAAAACAAAATTTGCTTTTTCACTCACAGAATGTAATTTGTTTTTAATTTCTTAGTGCAGATCTAGTTCCTAGTTTATGGCTGGAGATTCTTGTTCACCAGTAGTTTTGCATTTTTTAAAGCTAGAGGTAGAACCTTATTTATGCAGAGCAGTACCATGAAGACTCAAGTTGATTTCTGATGGAGTAAGGTTCTATTTCGAATGAACAGAGTTGGCAGAATTAGTCCCACTTGTTTCCATGTGCTTTAGGAAGCAGTTACAAAACAGGCTGGTGAAATGGCTGTTTCACTCCCTGCTGAGAAAGACTAATACATCCAAAAAGCCCCTCTCTATCCTTCTCCCACATCCATGTCCAGCACTAACTAAAACAAGGAAGTGTTGTTTTGCATTTGTTATACTTTTGAACAACTATTTATTGGACAGATGCTGACAGTGAGGACTTTTTAAGCGCAGTTGCGAGTGTGAAAATGTTGAAGCCCAGGCTCAGCAAAAGCCTCAGTGAAAAACTCTAGCTCACTAAAGCCCTTGATTAATGACAGGCAGGTTTCAATTCATGCATGGCATGTTATGCAAATACGGAACACAGCTATATGCAGAGTAGTGAGTAACTGCATATGCCTGTAAATATCCACAGAGGCTCAACATACCTGCCCAGGGAAACGGCAAGGGGTCAGAAACAGAGGAGATGCTGTCCACAGCCACCCAGCTGTGGAGGTAAGCTGTAGAGCTCAGATCAGGGTGCTAGGATATTGAGCAAAAACTGATTTGGCAGAAACTTGGTTACAGCTGAGTATCTTGAGAAGGGAGAAAGAAACTGACTCACTCCTCCTTCATCTCTGATACTGCTGCAGTGGCTATTTCTCTCTCCCAGGAATCACTCTGGATGAAGTGAGGGACTGGGCAGGGTAACTGAGTTGCCTGCAAAGCAGGTGCGACAGCACTCTGTGGAAGGAAGGAGGAGCAATGTATTGACTACCTCTTTAGCTCAAATTGAGCTACGGGAATGAATGACAAAGTTCTCAGGTCACAGTTGTCACACAAGGAGCCTGCCTCTTGGTAAACGTACTTATATATTTGTTTTAAATGATTTGCATTAATCTCCTGAAAGGTTCTTATAAAAATGCTAAAAAACTCCAATCCCAAATCCCAGTGAAACTGGATTTCTCCTCTCCCTCAGCCCCTTTTCCCTTTAATATTAGACTTGCATATGTTTTTATATGAAATTCTGTGATTAAAAGTACTTAAGACTGGCTCAATTTTCTCTGCAATGAGTTCAGTTATTTCCTTTTTATACCTTCCAGAATTTACTATACCATATCTAAATATTGGCTGCAGTCCACATGTTTTAGATCATTCTCTATAATGGTCCTGTTGTTACAGAATCCTTTGTGTGTGTGTGAGAAAGAGAGAACATGCATATGTGTTGGAAGTGAGGCAGGGTGCATATAATTGTTTGGAAGGAGAAATCGGGGTATATTAATTCCATAAGTGATTTCTGAGCTGATAACATGAAAGTGATAAAAATAGTGAGCACTGAAATTATAGACCTCCAGTGCATTACCTTGTATGTGTGGTAAATACTACTTCTGATCCCAACATGGTACTCTACTATATATATTCTACCAATAAAATGACTCATTCACTTTTCATTGCTATATAATTTTAAAGATCAGATTTATTGTTGTCACATTTCCTCATTTTTACTTGTGTTCTAAATGTAGATCTTTCAACCTGAGTCATACAACATGTTAGTCAATAAGAAGCTACACAAAGATGAAACTAAGCAGCTGAAAGTCCTTACTCATTACACAAACAGCTCATTACCTGCTAAAGAATGTACAGAGAATGTACACGTGTAGGACAATTAAGCATTGGAATAGTCTCCCAAGGGAAATAGTGGATTCCCTTATATTAGACAGTTTTAAGACTCAGCTTGACAGGGTGCTGAGCCATCTCATTTAAACTGTATTTTTCTATCCTGAAAGGTTGGACGAGATGATCCTCGAGGTCCCTTCCAACCGGGCATTCTATGATTCTATGTTTCTATGATAAGTTAGCTATCTAGGGAAAAAGCAGCGTTTAGTGTTTCATTTGACAAATCATAAGCTTTAACCAAAACGAAAACTTTACTCACAGTGTCATAATATGTGGATAGAGCTTATAAGGGTCTGAGAAATGCCTCTCTATTCCCAGGACAAAATGAAATGAGTAGCCCTGTCCCAGTGAACACCTTTGACTCTTGCCTGTGACTCCACGCATAGAGCATACATTCAAGTGGAAAATGGAAAGCATTAACCTACTGCATATTCACTCCCTTCACGGACTGATTTTATGCACAGCAAGTGTGACTTAGCTCACAGCACATCAGATAAACCTGCTCACACTCACAGCAGGCTGAGTGTCCTCATAGTTGGGGGCATCGAGTCATGAGCATGTGGCAAATTAGTTCCCAAATGTCTTTTAACTTCTCCTTGTGGACAAGTCCTAAGACAGTCTGCCACTGATGTAAATTCAGACCACTTTCCCATGTCGGGAAGTTCTCAAGCACCCAGAACAGAACAGATGCAAAAACCCCTGCACTAACCATTCCACTCATGTCCCATCCTTGTAGAGCCCTGAGTCAGGGATCAGGCAGTTCAGGAGGCTGAGTGGGTATCACTTTGTGCTGGAATGAATTTCACCCAAAGAGAGTATACATATTTTCTATAACTTTTTCCCCCCACAAGCTAAGATAAATTTCTGCTTTGGTCCATTAACAATACTTGTATTTTTAATCAGAATTATTCTGTACTATATTTTCTTTGGAAATAACAGTAATACAGTTTGTGTGAAATACAAACAAATGAGGGAACGATTTTTACCTAAATGTATGAATAGCATTTTGCAATTTGTCATTGTGATATATTTATCTTTTGAACTTTAAGTGAGCTCAGCTGAAAAAAATGCTTCTCTTCAGCACATGACTGGAAAATATATTACACCAGAGAAGTATATTGCTGTTTCAGTTTAGAAATTAGTGGCTAAATATAATTTTCCACTATACTTACTTTCACAAAGTATGTAGTAAATTATTTACTTTACAGTAAATTCTTAGTACATATTCCAAAAGGTGTTAAAATCAGCATTCTCACTCAAATTAATGGATGTTTTGTGAATGTGCATTAAAACTAAGATCCCTAAGATCTTTTGTTGCCTGCTGAAGCCTTAAACCCACTGTAACATGGCTAGAACAAAACCAAATTTGTCAACAAAATGAACCCTGGGGGGAGGAAAAGGAACTAGTATGGAGCAGAAAGAAACAGACTGGCCGGTGAAGTAACGACAGTTTACAGCAGCTGAAGATTTGCGTCTGCTACCTGTCTTACACCCATCTACTAGTGGCACAGCCTGTGCTAGGTTCCTACATGTAGTCTTTCTAATCAAAACTTCACACAGGTCAAGAGATGCCCGTGGTTTCCATGCTGCATCACTGACTGCAGCAGGGCGACATGGCCTCTCCCCAGCGGCACGAGCAGAACTGTGCTGGAGCCTGGTGCTTGGCTGTGTGCCTGCACAGGTAAGTCGCTCTCTGCTTCTGAGCTGCCGCAGCAAACAGAGCCACCAGGAGCAAGCAGCTACCACAGCAGCAAAATCCCTCAGCCTGCTCCTGGCCACCTCCTCTTCTCCTCTGGAGGGCTTGGGAACAGGGAGCAGAGCTGGCTGCAAGCTGAACGAACTCTTCCGGCAATGGCAGCTGCTCCCAGCCGCCATGTTGCCCAGGGGTCATTTGCCTGTCACATCCCAGACATGTAACCCTCATGTGATGGGAGAGCAGCCAAGCAGCCATCAGGAAAGGCTGGGGCCGGGTGGGAGCTGCGGCTGCTGCCAGAACAATTCATCTAACACACAGCCCGCTCCTTATACGCTCCAGAGCTGCGCCCAGGGAAGAAGGCTGCTGGGAACAGGCTGCGGGCCTGATAAATTGTCCCGTCTGCGGCGAAAGCCTGCACTCCATAGGATGAGCACCTGTTTCCTACAGACTACAGTCATCGTGTTTCCAAAATGTTTCATTCTTTGAAAATTAGATTGCTTCTTGTCCATTTTCCCTATGTGCATATATGGAGTACAAAGGAGGGTCCAGGGCTTATAGCACCAGTGGGGAACTCAGGAAACGGAGATTGCTCCTTTCCCATAGCCAAGTGTTCGTTCCAGTCTGACCTTGGGCAAACCACACATGCCCAGTTCCATGGAGGTGTTCAGATGCCTACCTCCCACCAAGCTGAGCAAGAGTGAAAAGTCTGTTCCCTACCAGGAAAAGGCAGATGTGAGTACTCCCTATCTTCCAGGGCCGTTAAGAAGATGAAGACATTTCTGGCCTACAGAAATTAGGGTAATGGCAGTCATTCAAAAATCATATATATAAGACAGAGAAGTGCAAACTCTGAGGAAAAGCAGCGTGGTTACCTGAGGCAAAGAAACATCTTTAAATGTTTTTAGTTGTGACTCAGAATTAGTAAAACGAGATTTAAACAAATATTTGTACTTCAAGTTCTGTCTGAAAATATTTCTAGCTTTTTTTTTTTTTTTTTGAAGAATGATATTAGTAAGAGTCCATTATATAATCACAAGAAAATTAAAACTCTCCAGGGCATGATCTTAGCTGTGTAATTAACTGGGGTGGTTAAAAGTACAAAGTGAACCTGAAGCAAAATTTGTACCAGAACCACACCTCATTATGTTTTGCTGCCTAAATCTGTCATAAATAGAGATGTTTATTACACATCTGCCATTTAAAGTACATATTACATGCAATGTTATATTTTATTTAGATTTAAAAATTTAAAAACACATGATGACAAGCTGTGTTGCTATTAACACGTGCCTCGGGGACCAGGGGTGCACATTCACATTGTGCCTTAGGTTATATTACAATTTTGCCACTCCAGAGTTACAAATCATTTACAGAAGTATATTGTGTAATTAGTGTGCCTGATTTCAGTCCATGGAGTTTCATTGGTGTGAAAGAACAATCAAGCCCTGTATATCCATTCACATTTATTAGTCTAAACTTTGTAGTCTGTCCTTAGAGCACCGCTCCCTCCTCTGCTTTCAACAGCAAATGGCACTAAAATCTCCAGCACTTCCCAAAGGAAAAGCAGTTTCTTTCTTTCCTGAGGATTATTTTCTTATTTTTTTCTTCTTTGCACCAGAAGTGATTCAATTCTGACTGAAATGTATGGGTGGAAGGTGCAGGAGATGGTGCATCAGTTATACATGTCTGAATTTTTTCTTGTTTGGGTTTGCTTTCCTGAACAGGCTGCCCTTCTGGACTAGCTCCAGGGCTGGCTTTGTAGAAATCTTTCACAGAAAAGCTTTTGCAGAAAATCTTGTTCAAGATCTGTGTGGAATTAAGTCCCTCTAGATGCATATAGATTATTTCCAGCAGATCTTAAGCAATTCACTTGGCCAGTGAGGAAAAACAAATATAGTTTCTCTGATGCAAGAACTTTGATGAAGAAAAATGCCACCTACTAGTCACCTTTTCTTTGTAAGCTGGTTATCCAAAGTCAATCTCTATCACCATTTCCTAGTTATCACATTCTCTTAGTTGTGTGTTAAGGTAGGACAAATTTAGGATATCTTACATATGTAAGATAGATATCTGCATAATGAACACAATGTTGTGAAGTTGTGGATAGTGTTACTCACATCACTGGCAAAGGAAGTGATCAACCCTATCAGACTTTTCTGTGGCATTTTATAGTATGGATCACCTGACAGTCCTGACTGATTTCTAAAAAGCTAAAGGAGCAAATATGAATTCTCCAAAATAAGTTAGACCCATCTTTTCAGATGAAATCCAGGGAACTATAAAGCCAGTGGCACCTTCAGCACCCAGTCCTTACCCGAGGAGTCTCTCAAAGTTTAGTCTTTGCCTGAGCGGTCAATGTACAAGACCTAGCAAGAGGGAAAGAGCTGAAACACTAGCAATTCACAAAGCCTGTCCAGCTCTATACTTCTCCTCATCAAATATAAACAACAGAAACTCCCCAGTTCCTTAATACCACACTGTAGTCCGGATCTGTACATAAAATAACTGGCAAAACCTGAACCCAAGCCATCAAGTGTCAGAAAGAGGGACGCACTTGAAACGATTTCTGTAACAGCAATTCTCCACCAAGGAGACCTCTGCCCTTATGTTTTTAATGTAGTTCAGACTCCTACGGTCACCTCAGATGTCAAAATCACTCCAACAATAGGAAAAAAAAAAAAGTTCTCTGAGGTTAACAAAAAAAGATAAAATGCCTCCACTAACAGAAAAGCTGCAGTGGGAGCTCAGCAGTCTTCTTCCTATTTTGTTTGTCACCACACCTTTGAGTATGCTCAAGCTGGTCAGGCAGTAAACATATATATAGCATGGAATCACAGCGTATATAGTCTCTTGTCTATTTGATTGTCAGTGTCATAGAGGAAGCTGGGTTAACCACACACTAATCTGAGTGACAGAGGATACTGAGAGAGGGAAAAATGAGTTGGGGACAGAAGATGGAAGGGACTATGCCTGTGTTCAGGGATGGCTGAGAAAGACAAATCAAGCATAACCCAGAAAATTGTTGCATTTATCCCACTTATGAGAATACTTGGGATTTACTGGCAATATTTTTCATGTACTTTTTTCTTGAGCTACTAAAGTCTGGCTACCTTAGTACCATATGTCTAACTGCCAGGCCTGATGGAAGGCAACAAGCACGTATTAACACATTAGAACCCTCTTAATATTATCCAAAATAGCTTTTCCATACAGCAGTTTAAGCCACAGCAGCCCAATGGCAGTTTCAGGGTATATTTCCATGTGACTCAGTACATATAACAGCTAATGCCATAGAGATTCTCTGCTCACTCGTACAATAAAATTCTACATAACCACATAGGTTAAAATGGACACTAGAAATTTAACATAGATCCAGGCAGAGTACTGTTTATCCTACCCATTAATATTCCATATTTATGCAAAAAGAGAAAAGTTTTATTGTGGGAAAAAGGTTGTTTGCAGGATATATTTAACTACTTGAGTTTGGTTTCCTTTCAGTACAGAATAGCCCAAAGTAAGCCACTCCAAACAAAAACTAGTAAAATATATGCAACATACATCATGTGTCTCTAGTGTCTAAATGTATTGTCTATAAAGATACATATCTCTGTGAATGTGTGAACTCTGAGTTTAAGAAATAAAACATAAAAATAAGAAATAAAAAGTCGCTGTTTTTCTTCTTTGTCCTTGAAGCCAAATGCTTAAACTTCCATGAGTCTAGTAACAAATGTTTTAAATACAAACATAAATCACAGTTTCACCAAAAATTATTATTTCATAACAGGGTAACTTATATTTACTAAAAGTTAGAATAAGTGCTACATCCATATTAGAACTGAACAAGTAGTAGCTTTATTTTGACTTCTGACAATGCCCAGTAACAACAGTACAGATGCTTTCAGTGAGTTCAGTAAGATTCTTGGAGGGTAAATTGTAAGGAAACTCCCAAAATCTAGATGCCAGATGTTTGAACATTGGTTTGTTGCAAGTGTGCATGTAGTTTAAAACAGAATATATTTATCTGGAATTCTTACTGTTTGACAGATTGAACACTTTCCTAAATGCATGAACTTTGTGTGAAGTAAAACAAATAATTATAGAACATTCATACATTAATAGACATAACTAAATAATGGAATAACAGAGCTGCATGGAATATAATACTCTCTTATTTCCAAAAGTCTATCTCATTCAAACCAAGACATCTTATCTTCACTGAGAATTCAATACTTCATTGGCTCAGTACTTTGGCCAGGACCCAGTTGAGTAGGTAATTCTGTTCTCTTCAGTGGGGCTAGTCACAGGCCTAAAATCAAGCAGGAGATTATGTGCTTTGCTGGACAGAACCCAGAGTACTCCAGATCTTTTCCAATTCTCATCTGCAGGTTGAATATATTGACACTTTGTATTTTGTTTTGTTATATAGGACTGCACAGATTTTAAAAAGTAGAATCAAGAGCGAAACTGATGAAACTAGGAACAAATCCATTTCCATTTTGATCCAAAGGACCACCAGTCACAGGATTCTGCCACTGCTTCAGTCAGCAGAGAAGAGCAGCTGAAACCGTCTCAGTTCTGAAGATAGGTGCTGTTTGAAAGATATTTGTATTGCATCAGTACCCCTATTATGTTCAAACCTTTCTGTGATTCTGTGATTCTATGATTTCGGGCAAGCTGCACGACTCTGCTAAATTTGCACGAACTTTGGAATCTTAATACAGAGACAGTGTGGGGAAGACAGCAGAGCACTGGAATATTTGGGAAAGGCAAATTGCTTTTGATGTCATGACCTGCTAATTTATTTTGTTCTGGAGGAGGACAACCTTCTCAGAATTGTATACTATTAAAAGAAACCGCTAGTACATTCTGCAAAATGGATGACACATGACCAGTAATCATGTTAAACCTGTTCTTCTAAAGGAACAATCCGTTAATTTCAGCCATAGTTGAAAGAACAGTCAAAGTCCCCAAAATAATTGGGATCCTACAAGTAAATGAAAGGTATCGAAATGACTGCTCCAATAGAGGGAAAACTGGGCAGAATTCAGGTGTAATATGTTAAATTTGACAGTAGCCCTTTATCCAATCAGTATAAATGATTAACTGGCCTTTTAGAAAATGTACTGCTCCAGGCTTGCTGCAAAACTCTTTTTGTCTGGTAGGGAAAGTCAAATGTAGGATTGTTTGCAGTAAAAAGGAGGAGGGGAACTAGAGGATAACCAACACACACAGAGAGTGTCTTCAGGCTTCATCAGCTACTCATAGAATAATGCACACAGTTGCTCCAGATTTAGCTGTCATTTAAGACTTCAGATTGTAAGTGGATAGATGTCAAATCCAGTAGTAGCTAGAGCAGGAGAGTGTGGGAACCAGTATGAACGAAGCAAAAATGGATCCAAGTAATTAGTGTTTATGGGTAGGAACTCAGTTATAGAAAGTATGGGTTTTGTGCACACTGGAAACAATAGAGCAATACACAGAGAAGAGACATTTATTGGATACAAGAAATACGATGTTGCAAAAAGTAATAAAAAAGGAGATATAGAGAGTTATTAAAATGGAATATTAGAGAAGCCAAACCACATTTATGTACTCATTTCCTCTAATAAATTGTACGGTGTTTGAAATCCAATATTTGTCTCTCAAAAAAAAAATGTAATCAAGCATTCTCATGGATTTCCACAGAACATGGGACATGATGGACAGGTAGGGCATAGTAAATGTGTATCCAGGCAAAAATGCAGAGGTACTGGCAGCTCTGGTCTCACAGAGTCCAGTAGATTCTTCATTACAGTTCTCATTGTGGGATTATTACTAACACATATCCCCCCTTTCCAATCAGTTTTTCATTTCTAATTATTTCTGGAATGCTGTTTACTTTCCTGAGATGCTCTCTTAAAAGAAGATGCCTCAAACACAAGCAGGGGAATGGTAGCCTGAAGACATGTTCTTTTGGATGTTCAACTTCTCTGGGGTTATGCTTTGCAGGGAGAGGCATCTGGAAGAAGAACTGAGACTCCTGCCAAGGGTTTTAGTAAAACAGTGAAACAAATCCTTTAGATAAAACAATACCATGTCTCTCCTGACAGTTTAGAAGAGATTAATATCTTGAGGCCAATATATAAAGTTTTTACTTGGTTCTTACTCATTCATTCCTTGGGCAGAACTCCATTTGTTTCAACAGCTTTGCCTGAGGAATAACCTCAGGACTCAGCTCTTAAAGGATACCATGTATCTTAAAGATTATCCTAAGTGCAACTAAGATCCTTCAGGCCCAAATGTATTCTTTTGCTTCCCAAATTAACTAGGGGAAGGATTATTCCAGGGTCTACAGGAGACATCATCATAAGTCTTTAAGCAAAAACCTGAAACATCATTATTTAAGCCTAGGAACATTAGTTAAGGATAACACTCCTCTGCTTTGATGTTCTAGAAAAATGTAAACAGAAGCTGTAATTTGTGGGGTTGAGGACTGATCAAGTTTTCAGAGCGCAAAATATCCCTACAGGAATCTGGTGGAAGTATCTGAAATTACTGTAGGGAAGACATTTGATCTTATTTTAAACCTAATTAAAGCCTTCTGCATCTCCACAAAAACCTCCAAAACCCTGGAGATCTCTGATGGTTTACCCTCTGGGGAGAACACAAAGATATGAATTTTAATAGTGTCTTTTGGTAATGTGGTGGATAAAGACAAATTGATTACAGCAGTCTGGAAAAAAGCAGGTGATGCATTACCAGGGCCACTGAGTTCATGTTTTCCCAGACATGGTGAAGGCCACCCAGACAGTAAAAGAAAGTTGATATCTTTAAAAATTTGAGTTCTATGATTTGGGGCTTGATATGCCTTTCTAGTTTCCGGATATACTGGATTATATCAAAAGAAGAATGAGATGTATGGTCCAAATTCTGTTCTCGTGTACACAAAACCAAATCTAGGCTAAAACTTCTGACATCGATGGATTTGCCCCAGATTTACACCCAACAGAAGAGCAGTACTGTCCTTCTGATTATAATGATGCCTATAATTGTTTGGTATCTGAAGAGCAATGTGAAACCAAAAGAGAGTAAAAGTCCAAGAAATCTGAACTCTGAGATAAGTGTTTCTACATATTTGCCTGAAATACCAAACAGAACACTCTGTAGAAGTCCCTTATAAAGATACTCGTGCCTGGTCTCAAAGGACATTGGTGAAAACTCATTTGCCAGAGAACACTAGGCGTGCACCCTGAAGGAACATAAAGTGAGTGTACTGTGATAACCATAGGCTCCTTACACTCTATTTCTTTCTAGCCCATTTGGGTTTATACTGTGACAATTAGATATACATATATGAATAGGAAAGACATTTCACTGTCTTGCATGACTATTATAGCAGATGGCAAGCCAGATGACAATCCTACCATTGTTTAATTCTCTAGCTTTGAACATTGTCTAATTTTGTTGATTAATATTGAGTACACTTGGATATACACACACTAATCCAACATATGGATCAGATGGGCATGTGATCTCCTTTCATATCTAGCCATTTTTCAGTACCATAGCTAGCCTGCAGTCTCTTCCACAGAGCCCTGCACTTGGCATGCTGAGGAGCTTCACTCACTCCAGTGTTCCATGATATTAGCCTAGGTTTGAAAAAAACCCACAGGCCTAATCCAAATAAAGACTAGTTCTTCATGCAGTGATGTGGCCCTGGAAAGCTCTGCTCGACTGTACCTAGCTGAAAAAAAAAAAAGACATCTCTATCTGTGCTATGGAAAAGCCTGAAACTTCTGCTTTCTGAGATGTGCAAGACTGTTCTTTATCAGGGCTAGAAATGAAGTATGTATGGGAAACACTGACAGAATGAGATGTCTCAGAAAATGCAGTATCAACCATCCTCTTCTTTTAAAACATACACAAAGAGAGAAATCCTGAGTTCTCATCTTGTCTGACAGGACTATTTATATTTCTAAGTTAATGTTAAGTAGTCCTCACCTAAAATACAGAAGATACACTGAAAGCAGCAAGCTGAACATTCTTAAGTGTTAGAATGAAGTCATGCTTGGCCTTAGATTCTTATTTATGTTTTGCCATGGCACAACCCTAACAGGAGGAATGGAGAAAACCCATCTTCTCCCTCCTTCCAGTAGCCTTTAGTCTGTCAAAGCACCCTGCTGGAAGGCAATTCTCTTNCAAATAGGCAGATATATAATCTTATTTTGTTTGGGTTTTTCCATGCAAGGTCTGAAATTACACAGGTCTGTNAACCCATCTTCTCCCTCCTTCCAGTAGCCTTTAGTCTGTCAAAGCACCCTGCTGGAAGGCAATTCTCTTGGTTGTGAATCCCCACCAGCAGAGCTGGGGATTGATCCTATGTGTGTGCTCAAACTGTTACACCAAAGGCAAGATGGCTAAACTACCACAATTGAAACCT
>VYZX01028859.1:0-18482 GCA_013401335.1 Brachypteracias leptosomus | reverse complement strand
ACTTCTTCTGTGTAAAGGTTTTTTTAAATGCAGGTATTTCTAAAGGAAAGGTAGCTATTAAAATGTAGGAAGTTGATTTGAATTGCTCACCTCAGCTGGCTTTTTTTCAGGCCTGAAAACAACAGATAGAAATGGCATACCAAGACTGAAAACCTTGGAAATCAATCATGGTTTTCATGAGGGCCATTATTAAAAAGATAAGCTGTTCAAGAATGCTTTTTTTTCCTTTTTATCAAATGTTCTAGGTTTTGAACAGGTGAATATTCTGTTCTAGAAAGTATTTTGATGAGTAAATACGTAAGTATGATTGTCTTTTCCTTATGGTTTGTCAGTGACTAGGTGTGAAGAAAACTTCTTTTGGAGTTGTCATTGATCTCTTCAACCCAGTCAGTTTTCAGACCTGCCTCACAGTAGTTGTGAAAGCAGCATCATTTTCTTAATTGAGCTGGTGGTTGCTCTGATACTTGTGGTGTAATTCCAAGGAGTAAGTGGGAAGCTCAGTTCTTGCAGTGACAGTAAATTACAGTTGTGAAATCAGGGATCATAGGGACTTCCACTCAAATTTATTTGCAGCTGTAACTTCTTTAGAGGTGAGGTGATGCTAAGAATGTGGAACACCTGGTAAAGAGATATCCAGAATGTTTTAACATCCCTAAATTTTTTTCATCCTTCTTCCATACCTTCTCCATCTCTCCCTTCCTCTTTTGATTCCTGTAAACACTTTGATTTCTTGTAGTTCCCTTTGATACAGACCTTATCCTTATGTTTCAGTATGTTTCTCTCTCCACTTCCTTGCTGTGTTATATTGTTACGCTGTCCGTAGCAGTACACACATCTGTTGCATGCATCTTTTCTTCCCTGTAGACTGAAAACTGTTTGAAAAGTCCATTCATGATCACAGCACCAGTACCAGAGAAAATTTAGGACTTAGAACTTAAGAAAGTTTAGGGAACTACATTCTTTGTGTCACCAGCATTCAGATGAGAGATCATGATTTTGCTGAAAAAAAAAAACCCAAAAGGTGACAAGTGTGCCCATTGGTGGCAAGCATTTTCAAGATGTTGTAGTACAAAGATTTGGTGAGTGTGTGCACTCAAGGCACTGTGGGAGGTTATTCAGGTGCAACAGGGAGAAGAGCAGGGTTCAGCTGATAGCTTCCCTTCTGCTTCAAATTAAAAAAGGTTCCTGTAGCAAAATAATATAAAATTCAGATTTTGGCCTCATAATTGCTCTGCTGGCAAGAATAGAAATACCACCTATGGTCATGAAGAGTCCTACCTGTAGAAAATACATAGGGTTATGCCAGGATTTGTGGTTGTTTGGTATTTTTTACTGAAGTGGGGTACAATATGCCTGTTGTATTATATGAACTTGTACATCTTTTCTCTTCCTTCACCCACTCTTACCTTGTAAGGTATGATGAAGAGAAGTGTATTAAGAGAAGAATGAGGTAAAACTTGCTTTCTAGCCCATGCTGCTGCTCATAATGAAGTGAATCTATGTGACAGCCTTTCACCCGCAGGTGACCTCAACAGCTGAATGAGAGAGGACTTGCAATGATGTGAAGCCTTACTTTCCCTTTCAAGCTGTTGAGATCAGCCTCCCTTGCAAATAAAGCTTACTGAACTGTAAACATCCTTGACTTGGCCCAGGCTGTAGCTAGTTTAATACTATCTAATGGAGCAACTGAATGCTTTCAGCTCTGTCCTCTGGGCATGCCTCAGATTCCTGCTGCTTTTGTTTCTGCCTCCAAATGAGCTAAAGAGTTACAAATTAAAGGTGGGTTGAGCACAGGGGTAAATGGTATCATACCAAACCAAAGAGCTTTAAGGTCAGTGCACATAGTACTGTGTGTCTATTTTAGAAGCATGTACTATATTTGTTCATTGCTCTGCTTCTCTCTTATGCTCTGCTTGCTTCTTTGTTTCTTTATATCAATAACTGTTACTCATGCAGACTGGATGAAGAGCTGAGGGAAGCTTCAGAAACAGCTAAGTAAGATAGCTTTCAGCTAGGTGCTGGCATTATACTTGTTTTACAGGAATAGATTGAATGCAGTAGTACATTATATGTTTTGTACAGCAATCAGCTCGTAGTTTCAATTACTGTGTAAGTTGCCATATTTGTAAATTGACTTCCCCTCTCACTATAAGCAGCCTGCTTTTTTTACAGTTGGATCTTAGTAAAGAATAATCATACCCTTCACTGTTAAAAAAAAAATTTTTACTATTTCTTGATGGTTGTTTCTAAAGTCCTGGGGAGGATTGAAATAAGTTTTTTACTCTATTAACCATATTCTGTTCTTCACCCATTATGTCAGATGATTCATAAAGTTTTTAGGAGGTAGTACTTTTTTAAAACTATTTTTTACAATTTACTAAGTTAAGGATAGCTATTGTACCTTTATTCTTACTTAAGGTAGGTAGGTGACTTTTCCTGTCCTTTCAGTGTTAGTTGGATAGGCTGATAGATTAATACTTGATAATATTGTATTGTCCACAGTCACTTAATAAATCAGTGTCAACTTATGATCAGATACTCTGTGCTTTGACTTTTAACATACTGAGGCAGTATGGTGTAAAGTACCACAGAAGTCCTGAGCAGAGCTTAGGAAGTATCCAGTGCACTTTTTTCACGTGTATATTGTACACAAGTTTCCAGAGAAGGGAGCTGTGTCTGTCAGTTTTATTATAACCTTTTTCCTATGGTTTTTGTAATCAAAGATTTTGAGATTTTGAAGTTTCTTTTCAGTCCCCTTCCTTTAGCTTGTGCACTTCAGAATTTTCATCTTAACACTTCTTTGTTGTATTTTTTTCTAAAGTTTCTTCTTTTGTGGTACACATTTTCCTCCAGTTCTCCTGAGATTAGCTTTTAAAAGGACCACAAAGAAATACCCAGAACACTGGCCACTGTTTTTTGATTCTAGCAGTTAGACTGCCTCAGAAGCAATAAATTCACATAAGTAGTTACCTGATACCACTTAAATATTTTGTTAAACAAAAGAGGCCCACCCAACCTTGAAATGCAACTTATATCCCTTCTATTCAGACATTTTTGAGTGCATTGTAATATGTGACAATGAAAACTCTGTGGAAGTAAGCTGTTTTCCTGTTGCTCATTTCATTTAAAAGAATGCAGGCTGCAGCATAGGAAGTGAAAGGGGAACTAAATATTCATATGAGGTATCACTGATTATTGTTATCATTGGATATATGAAGTCACAATAGTGCGTTTCCCTTCCCTAACTTAAAGAAATAACTTAAAAGTTTAGTACCCTAACTAATCTGTGTTGCAGGCACTAAGATCGCTACATTCCTGTTGATAACATTTGTGTGTGCTGTCAGAGATCACTCACTACAGTTAGCTCTTACATCCCCCAGATTTAATGTTGTATTTAAAAAGAGAAAGAAATAAATGCAGAAGAAATGTTTACTACTACCTCTTTTTCCTTGCACCCAGAACTAGCTGCCTCTCAAATGATCCAGAAATGACTTCAGTGGAGCAGGAGTAAGAATTTATGCCTAATACTGTCATTACATTTTAACCTTATTTTACAACCATGCTGCTAGCAACTGAGGCTGGGTAGACTCCATAAAGCTTTTTGGAGACCTAAATGCTTTTATAGTTATTTTCAGGAATTTGATTCAGCATATGCAGGTGGAAAAAACACAGAAGTTAGGATTTATTATATTTGCATTGCAGATGTGTTTAAAGTGTCCTTGACCATTTCCAAGCAGAGACAGATAGAATTCAGGTTAAATTATGTGAAAATCAGGTAGAAAAAGTGCAACTTGATCGGGATGAAGATGATCTCATGCACTATCCTCAATCAAAAATAAGTGGTAAACTTGTCATTTTCTTACATTTTGCATTGATTTCTGGGTCATGCTCTTGATGTCTTCCTTCTCTTTGCTTTTTGTGCTTCTCAGCTTCTTTCCTAGTTATTTCCCATATTAAATCTCCAGAATCCTCACGTCTCTTCCTTTCAAACCTGAACTGATTCCCTTGGAAATGTGAATGTGTCAGTCCTTTGGCATGCTGTTTCTCCATCTGATACCACAGCTGAAGCAGGCAAATGGAAAACCCTGCGCTGCTCTTACTGTGCGTCAGTGAGGGTGTTTGTAGCTGTAGTGTCAATGTCACCCTTCACACAAACACAGCCTATTGCTAGAATAGCATGTCAGGAGGAGTAGTCATTGCATTGTGCTCCTGACCAGTGTGTACGGAGGAGGAATGATTGGGGACTCTGCTGTCCTGCCCATCTGACTGGTATGTGGAAATATACTGGTGTCTCACACTGCAATATTGTTCAGGAAATAACGTATAGTAATAACTTGAGTATTATTAAGCAGGCAAATAATTAGAAGTACATGTAGCAAGCAGATGTATAAATAAAATAGAGCTTTTCTTTTCACTTTTTTTAAAAAAAATTGCAGTCTAGGCAACTATCACAGTATCATGCCTGATATATAAGTTAGGACCATAAGCTAAATTCGTGATTCCTAGAGCAGTTGACATAAAATCTCTGACCATCTTTTTTTTTTTTTTTCTGAAACACTATTTTGTCATGGTTCAACATGAGAACTGTTTTTTTAAGATATGAGACAGAAAATAAATAACATGTTTAAAGAATATTTATTTATTATTTTGGTCTTTTTATGGTGTGGTGGTTTAAACCCTGCCGGGACCGGGCACCACGTGGCCGCTGTCCCCCCACCCCCCGGACGGGAACGGGAGAGGTAGCAAAATACAAACCCTGCGGGTTGAGATAAGGAGAATTTAATACAACGATGCAAAAGCAACAATCACAACAACAGTAACAGCAACAGGGATAACAATGTACAAAACAAGAGGTATAAAGGTACAGACCGCGTAGATACAGCTACAGACACAGAGCGAGACAGCCCGGGTGAGACAAAGCCGGCACTGCTCTGCCCGCGCCTTGAGTACCGGACATGACATCAGCATGGTATCGAATAGCAACTCCTGGGGAAAATTAACCCTATCCTGGCTGAAACAGGACATATGGCTTGGACAATTTTTCTGTTTTTCTCAAAAGAGAAGCTGGGCAGCAAAAAGCAATATGAGAAGAGAATTTACACTTAGCTTAAATAAATATAGTTGAGGCCAAACTAATGCTAATTCCTGCTATTTATTTACTTTGCATAAATACAAATCTGTCTTCAGAAGTGGCAATAGTTTGCCTGTGATCATATTACTTGTTTCTGATGTCATTTCTTCAGGAAATAGGATTTCTTATGTAAATTCCTTCACAGTTTTACACAGCCTTTTCTTCTGTATGCTTTCTGCTAAAACCTCTCTGGAGTCTGCCCAGCTCTTAGTTTGCTTCTGTTGTCTTTTTCATACCTATTCCAAAGTCTACTGTCATGCTCTCTTGTGATCTAGTTTGGTCAATTTCTTGCACTTCCTCATGACTTTAAAAAAAAAATCATTATGAAATAATGAAAACCCTCTGTGTTCTGTAATAGCTCATAAATATTGAGAGTGCTTTAAATAGTTATGTACTCTGTGAGGAAAATCATATTTTGTTACAACATTTATGGTGACAACTTCTTATTCTAAAGAATGCTTCTAAAGTATTTGATGACATGTGTTTTGCACTAAATGGCAAAACCATACGCTTAGATACATTTTTAGGGGTACCCATATTTTGCCACACTGTGGTAGCATTCCGTAGTTGGATCTTTCCACATCTGGTGTCTGCTTCAGATTGGAATTGCCCCAAACGTGGTTATTACTGTCAATAAAACAGTAACAGATCTCATTAAGGTATGTATTTTCTCTGTATAGTAGATAGGAAATGTGTAAATTATTTGACACCAATATATTTGTGCAAGTGAGGATGCTCAAGAGTTGGCGGGAGCTCAGGATTGTGTAGATGACCAGTCACGTGTTTCATAGCACTGACTTCTTTCTTTCTTTCTTTTTTCTTTTGTGTTTGTTTTGGTTTTATTTTATTGTCTTTAATATATAGCATTGACATGACCTTGAAATAAAAAGCCAGGCATTTGAAGAAGAGGGTCCACTTGGACTTTCATCACGCAGACACCCACGGCCATGGTGTACAACAGGCAATTTGGATTAGTTTTGTTTGGTTTATGAATTTTCCATGTCATTCAGCAATTCAAGGAGACCAAAAGGGCCAATTCTGTTGCCATGGAAACAGCAGAATTTGGTCCCGTATTTGTGTTGTTTTCAGAAATAGAGCTTTCATTAGGAAAGCTGCACCATCAAGCATTGGTTTCTATTTACATGTACAATTTCTGTTCAAAAGGATACCCTTTTACTAACAGTGTGCCTCATGAACAAGTCAATGAGGATGTGGATTTTTGTTTTATTTTTGTCTTCAGCATGTTAATGTCCATGCATAGTTGAACAGAACAATTACTGTTACAATAAATGTTAACTTGGTTGTGTCACAGAGTAGCAGCAACTTTATTGTTTAAAAATAATTCTAGAAATTATGCAGGATTTCCTTGAATCTGTCTATTTCTTGCTGTCTTAGAAGTCTTTCCATGTTCATTTAACCCTAATGACTTCTTTTAGTCAATCACAAAAAAGACTGAAATACTAAAAAAAATATTAATTAGTGATCAAACAGACTTCTCAGAGGACAAATGAGCAACTGAAATTAATTTTATTTTAATAATTTAGTTTAGTATCTTTATTTTAGACATAGTTTTTAGAGAAGCAGCTAATCCTCTAGATTATTATCATACAATTTAAAAGCCTTGGAGAATTAATTCGTTGTTGTTGTTTTCTAAATCTCTTTTTCCAGAACCTTTTCTTTTTAAGTTATGAGTCTTCAAATGCCACCCTAATTTCATTTGTAAAGGCTACTAATACTACGAATATGAAACAAATACTTAGTATTTCCTACTAACAACTGAAGGTTAAATATATAAATCTACAGTTGGGAGTCACACTCACTTGTTAGGAATACATTTCAAAGTATTATTCAAAGTGCATCTAATATATAGAAAAAAGTATTATGATGCAGTTTATTTGCTGTGTTCTATGACACAGATGTAAAAACATGAAAAGGAAGAAAACCCTAAGCATTTCTTGTTTGCTGCTGTCCTATGTGCTGGCAAAAAAGACAGTGCAGTAAGTCCTCATATTCACTGGAAATTAACTGCAGTCTCTCAGACCATTCTTTTGCAAGAGGGCACAAATTAATTGTTGAGTGAATTCTGCTTGTCTGCTTCAAAAAGCCAAGAGTGAAGAACATGGCTGATGCTTTCTCAGTCCCTAATGAACACACATGTGCTCTTTCCAAACCTCCTGGTTGACCTGTCTTTTGGAATTTCCTAACAGAAGTAATAATGTTATGCACTCTCTGAAAGATTATTCTTATCTTCATGAGATTTTCATATGTCCTAGAATTACATCTGTGAATTCTCTACTTTGTAAACAAGTCCTTAGACATAACGATTCAAGATAATTTTCACCTTCTTCTTATGTGTGCACTAGCTCCAGTCCTGCTTCCAATCTAGAATTATTAATGAAGGAGAAGACAAGCAATTTTTTTCCTGAGGAATAAAGTTTAAGCAAAAGGCAGAACAGCATAGGCCTTGATTTTTCAGTAGGATCAAAACTGAGAGTGAGAATTATATTTTGTCCCTTATTTAACAGATTATTACTTTTGTTCTGTGGTTTGCACGTTTCCACCTCTGTCAGTTTGTATCTTGTATTTGCAAGCTAGTCTGCAGGCAAGGAATCAGCATCCACAAATCACACATCCATTATTGTGTGCACAGTTGTTCAGCTAATGTAATGAGAATTGACAAAACTGTCAGAAAGGCAAGAATTTACCAAATGCTTTCTTACCTGCCAGCATCAAAACAGAAATATTTGCACCTCTGCAGTCCTTGCTCTGTACTGACAGGTAATATCTCTGTCATACTAGCTAGGCTGCTGTATTGCATCCTCCTGTCAGTTCCTGTTAATTTTCACAGATGAAGGGCCTAATCCTACTGACTGTTGTTGCTGCTCTATAACTTTGCCCTGAATAAAGGTCTGGTAGTTTCCACCTTTACTCAGATATTTGAATCTTGGCTTGTGTCTGCCTTATAAAAGTGCTGTCACTTAGTACATTGGGGATAATGTTTTATGTACAGATTAATATTTGTATTTACTTTCAGATTATAATTAAGCTTCAGTTAGTTCTAAACTTTTAAAAGCATTTAGTAGCATGAAATCACATCTTCTGTAGATCTGTAGTTTAAGCCACCTAGAATGACACAGATGACTTGTGTTATGCTGTAAGTGAGAGAAGTGTTCACTAAAAGAGAAGTTCATCACAAAACTGATGTTCTGCACAAATCTTTATACACTGCATCCTGAGTGGGATATAAGAGATTTGTGTTCTTGCTGGATGTCAGCTCAGAGGTGAGTTTAATTCTGAAAGCTTTGTGTGAATTACTAAACAGCAAAGCTATACATAAATTAATATCATTAATGTGGGTGGACAGACTGAGATGGAAGGAACTTGTTAAAATCAAATGTCACATTAAAACGGGGCATCAGTGTGATGGTGCAAAAATGACTGCAAGATCAAGGTGTGATTCTCTTTGCTTATTAATATATTTTGAAATGTTTTTTAATGTTATGATATGGCAATTCTATACTATACTACTACTAATATATCAATATTAATAAATTAGTAGTTTGGTGAAAGAGGAATAAAGTACGTATAATTGCACAGATATAATCTTTTATATGTGAATTTTTTCTACTGTGTATCAGAGTGCTCAGATCAAGTATAACTTAATAGTTGCTTTTTTCTTTTGTTAAAAGACCTATGCTGACTTAAATTATAGATTAAGCAATACAAGGATAACTAATATCATTGTATGCGTATATACACATATGAATCAGAAATAAAGAACTGCAACCCACCACTGCAAGTATTTCCTTTCAGCTCCATGTTTTTTTCTTTATTCCCTGGGTGCATGAAAACACTTGGCCATTTCAAATCACATTTCTTTGCATAGTTATAAACATTTTTTTCCTTTCCATTCCCTACCTGTTCTTCCAAAAATAGAAACTGAGTCAGTTCTGTGTCTCGTGGTGTTACTCTCCGCCTCCATGTATTCAAAGCCTTGCTTTGCGGAAACTGTTAATATTGTTCCTGGAAGAAAGCAGGAGGAACCCTTCAAATTGTTCTCTAACTTGTCTATGCTGTTATCTAAAAATCAAATGCATAGATAGCCTCACTCCATCTCATATGGTAGGCAGAAAACAGAAGCTACAGGACAGAAACAGGTTGACTGTAAAACTGCCCTGAGCAGTTTAAGAACCTCATTGACTGCAGTGAATGAAGGAGTAAGAGCTGGTGAATGACCAGCCCACTCACCTGCCTGGTACCATGTGCCCACTCCTGTCACTGGCTACGCCTATGTCAAATGGGGAAATTTATACTGCCACTATTTTAAGTAAACCTGGCTGACTTTTGGACAGCTAACCTGGAGCATCGGCCAGTGGGGCACCAAGTATGAGGTAAAAGGAGATCACCTATGGCTTCTTAAATGCAGCCCACCTGCAAGCAACTCTATGAATGCTCCCAGATCTTTTCAGTGCAAAGTCAGAGAAATTGGATTAAACTCTTCATGCTTGTTTGAAAATAGTCTCCTTGACTTTTGATAGGCTTGAAGATTCTTCACATCTTAAGGATTGATAATTCAGGGCTTAAACTGAGCCTCAGGAACAGACTTTGTCATACAGTCCATGTCATACAAAAGAAGTGCTGCTATATTTCAAGAATCTTAAATTGTGGTTTGATTTTGATTATCTTTCTCCAGGTCCTTTCAATATAATTTAATAACATTTTCAGTGTTTTGTTGGCAGTTGATCACTGATGAGCAGTAATATGGGATCATTTATGCACTAAATCTCAGGGGTTGGAATGGCTATGCTTATGTCCAGCTAGAATGCTGTAGCTGAGAGAGCTGTGGGTCATCCTGATACCATCAGTTGTTGTAATGAGAGCTCAGATATTTTCTCTCCCTTACCTTCTGTGTGCCTCACCACTTGACAATTTATGTCTTCCAGTAATTTTAACTAATGTTTTCAGAATGCTGATTAATGGCTTTTGCAGCTTGGAACACTGATGCAATAGACACAGCTATTTATACAAGGAAATGTTGAAAATGCAGGTAAGTAGTAACACAGGAGCCTTATTTTCTAAAAAGATCCTAGCATAGCAGCTGTTAACATCTTTCTGTGACAGTCTCTAAATAGTCCATGTTATGAACGTTTGGGCGATCTTAACATTTTTCTCAACAAAAAAAGGTGCAAAAAGGTGTAAAAGTACTTACACTGTATGTTCTGCTCATTTGCTGTTTCTTTGGGGTTATAAAAAAGTTATTTTCTTTTCTCATAGATTTTCAGTGGAGGGTTGTCGTGAAATACTTTTTCAGCATAGTTCAGTGGTATAAGATAAAGTCTGTCAGCTGACAGGAAAACCCATTGCCATGCAGTAAGTTAGCATTATCACTCATTTCTCTGGCTGTTAATTTTCTGCCTTCCTGCTTCTCCAAGATTTATATTTCTGTTAGCTCAGTCTTCAGAGCTAAAGCAGAAATTGATGAGCTGGATTGTCTTCTGTATGGGAGAACTAGTTTAACAAGTTCAATGCAAAATATTATGAAAGGAAACCATACTTACTTACAAAATCTCAGAAGTTGATCGCACCTGCTCACATTCCTCCTCTCCTATGCTTCCTTCACCCACATTGTCACACCCACATGCTCAAAGCACCAGGACATGTGTTCCCAGGGTGGCTTGACATGGGCAGTTGTTGGCAACACAAAGGAGGGGAGCTGCTGGCTAACAAGTCCTCATCAAGTTTCTTGGTTTTTTACTACAGGCAGCAAACTAGGGTGTGGATATTGTGAGTCCTTTGTACAGTTTAGGAGTCAGTAGCTATCACTGGGTGGTCCTTTGCCTTTGAGTTGTGCTTCCTTCAGTCTGATAAATCTGAGGTCACTTCCTTTATCTGGAGCATATATGTTTGTTCTCTTGAGGAGTTATCACTTGCATCACCTTGTATGTGATGTACTGTAACTTTTTTTCCACACTGCTGTTATCTGGTAACTGAATCTTCCACTGACAACCTCTAGTCTTCCCAGAGTGAAGATTTTATGTTCCTGACATACAGATTCCTTGATTTTACTGCTGGGATCAGTGTCCTGGGAAGTTTGTCCTGGAAACAGGGCTCTTTGTTATCAGTTCCTGCTGTTCTTTTAACCCTTGTTCTGCTGTGTTTTACACAGCTTCACACACATGAGTATTTCCTTTCACAGAGCATTCATACTGATCTCATTTGTTCTGTTACAAATTTCTACAGCTTTGCAGGAAAAAGAACCACAGTTATGCCGTAGATGGTAAGTCAGGAAAGGGCGGTTGACAGAGCTGTTTGGACTCATCACTGTTCTTTAGAATAACTACAGAAAAAAATACAGGAAATCTAGTTTTCTTAATGAAAGAAAGTGTTGAAGATTATTGAACTGTAAATATAAATACAGACTTGGGAAATAGTCCTATATTGTTATGAGTCCAAGGGTAGTTTGGAAGGTATTGGATTAAATGAAAATCTCATCTTTAAAATCAATTTTGGTATATCTCTTCTGCCTTTTGAAGCCTTTAGGCTGGTAAAATTGCATCCTCTAAAATTTAAACTTGTTAGCGTTGAAGGATTGCGATAGTGCCAGCAGTATATTTTTTTGGAAATACAAAATCTGCAGACAGAGATGTTCAGGTTTGTGGTATTATCTTGATTATTGGAAGTGCCCCTCTATTTCGTATTTGTGGGAATAAAAGACAGGTCTCAGATGTGTTAGCTGTGCAGCCACATGTAGCTATTTCTAGAGACTTGAGGGGTGTCCCTGTATTACCTGGTACAGATGAAGCTAACGGAGCAAGCATCAGGAAATTCACTGTTCTGCTCCTCATTCACTGTCCCTTTCTTCCCATCATGCAACCCCTCTAGCATCCTGTTCCCATTGCAAAATAAAGCTACCCTGCAGGCAGATTGTGGCAATTAGCTAAACGTTTACAAATCTTTAAAACAAGGGCCTAAATTCATGAGGGAGCTCACAAATCCCTGTAATGTATGGTGAACTTTATAAAGACCACAGTGTTGTTACCGTAAGCATTTAATTTTTTCTAATCCTTTCTTTGATGCAGGCTTGCCCTTTAAGTACTGCTTTTTCCCCACCATGGGCCCACTTTCTGTTCTTTAGCTTTTGAAGTAGGCAGAGGTAAACATTTATGACTAAGGTGTTGTTGGAGCTTGTTCTAGTTTCTAAACAACAGGTGTCGGTCTGCCATCCAACTGGTTGGCCTTTTTGATTCCTGTTATGTTTGTATTTTTGCAGTATGCCAGATACAACCACCTTTTCATTTTAACTGGTAGCTTTGTGCAAGTGGAAAAAAAAAAAATCCTCTATTGAAAAAGCATTTAACTTTCCAGATCTGTTATTAGAAAAAATAAAGAAATTGCAGTCATGGCTTATAGCATAATTTAACTTCTGTTTAAAAATTGCTTCTTGGTAGAAGGCAGTGTCTAGTGAAGAACAAGTTATTACCAGTTTTACTTGTAGATGCTGTTCTGTATGATTATCTGCCTGTGTACAGGGAAAGGTCAAAGAATGGCACTGTGAATTTAAAATGTTGGCTGTTTCTGATTGCACTGTTTTGGTTTACAGTCCTGCAGTCTTTGCCTTGACAAGTGCTCAACTACTGCAGAGTACAAACTCTCACTCTAATAAATTATTTTGCAAAGCTACTGAAGTCTCTTTAAAAATAACATGCTTGGTTCTTACAATTATCTTTCCTAGAAAGACCTGCCCATTTAAGAAGAGTGATAACTTGCTGTACACAGAGTGAATTCTCACAACAATCCCTCTGATAGTGACTCTGGGTTTGTCCATTCAGCAGGAGTTGGCTGAGCTGCGTTTAGCCACATTCAAGAACCTGAAATGAAGTGCAGCCTCAGCCTGCCACCTCTTTTTTTCTTTGTCTTTGTTTTCCTCAACTTAAGATAACCCTATTAAATGCAGCTTTGTGGAAGTAAGGCAGAACACCTTTCAAGGCTTATAGTACATAACAGTACATTTAAATATATGGACTGGTGTAGGCTTTTTGCTGTATCTTTGCTGGCTGTTCTTGTAGCAATAATTACTGTTAAGGAAAAACATACAGTCAGAAAATCTATTGAACTCCAGGATTGTCAGGCCACACTGTTCAAAGGAATTAAATTCAGGTGAACAAATAAAAAGCATAAGCTCACTTGCCAGTATTATCTGCTTAGCCAAGTCACAACTTACTACAAAAATAGAAGTGGTTAAAAGAAAATTCAAATCAGAAATGTGAGAAACTTATCTTCTTGCCTCTCTGTTATATACTTCAATAGGCAGCAAGCAAAGCAGCCTCCAGCAATAGCAGGAAAATAATCCACGTAGTACTTCCCACACTGCTCCCTGAGGCCTGGTATGTAAAGCAGACTACCCCCCTGTGAGAGCAACTCAGAAAATGAAGTGCTGGTTTTATATGTCAGACCTGTGTTAAGCCATCAGGACTGTAAAACTTAATCTCTGTCCTCATCCCTTTGAAGTATGAGTAAAGTCGCATTAAACAGCCTAAAGAACACAAGGAATATTAATGTGATATTTAGGCTTTATAAAAGGAAAAAAAAGAACACAGCTAAAATTATCAGTCAAGGAAAGGAAAAATAAGGGAAGGAAGGACAGGTCAGGAAAATGACCAGGGGGAAAGTAGTGTTACAGACATATTTCTGCTTGGGGCTCCAGCGTTCTTCCAAATTCTGATTCTCCTTGGGGAGAGCTTCTGAAACACAGCAGGCCCTGTTTGCCTGCAGCCCTGGCTCAAAAGAAGCACAAGTCAGCTCTGTTCCGAATGTTCTTTTTTCCTCATTTAAAGGAACGATGGAATCCCTGGAGACAAGTACTTTAATCTGCTTTTCATTCTGTGTAGAATAAAACCCTCTTAGCTTTTATATACACAGCACAGAAGAGGAAGCTGGAAAAAAATTGCATTAATTTAGAAAGAAAAATTTACATATTTCCCAGTGGCTTGCACAGAATAAGCATGAGTCAGAAGACATCTTAGGTGTGAATAAGGAAATTAAATATAGAAAGGAAAGAGCAAGATGCAATAGGGGACCATATGGAAAAGAGTGTTTCATAGAGGAAAATAGCTGTAGGAGAGAAATTATGTAAGAGGAGATGAACTATGCCAAAGAGGATAAACAGAGACCAGAAGTGCAATGTAAAAAAAAAAAACAACAAGCTGATTGCCTCAGAAGATAATTCCTGTGCTATTTAATGGGGCTGTGGCAGTGATCAGTGAAGTACCTATCTCCTCAAGGTGTCTCAGTAGTGTACGATGATATAGATTTATACAGCAATAAAAGATCTCAAGTTATCCATTTACCTACTTCCTACCCCATCACCACTGGAAAAGGAAAGAAAATCGATATGGGGAAAGCAAGTGGATTTAACACTCAGCAGATTTTGGGAGCAAGAACCAAAATTGGTGAGACCTTACTGCTCCACTAAAGCTGGTCTGACACTCTTTAAGTAGAAAAGTTGGTTAGGGTGGTTTTATGGAATTCCATCACTGATATGACCATACTTCCTCGACACACACTATTCCCAGAACCTGGTCCACCAGCAAAGTAGCACTACTGAAGTGGTCATTGTACTCTCAGGAAAAAAAATTCACAGGTTTTGGTTGCTGATATTTTTTTGTGGAAACAGTTTTCTTTGGAAAAAAAATTCTTTTGAATATTTTCTTCAGTTTTCCTTAGTGGTGGATTTGGAATCTCTATTCTGACTGTCAGCCTGGAAGTGTCTGTGAGATACATTTCTTGTTCACAGCTGCTATTGGATGAAGAACTTCCTGTTTTTCTTATTCATCTCACAAATGATGTGGGTTAACTTAGGTAGGCAGCTAAGCCCTCCACAGCCACTCACTCACCACAACAGAATGGGGAAGAGATTTGGAAGAGTAAAAGTGAGAAAAGTCATGGGCTGAGATAAAGACAGTTCAGTAGACAAAGCAAAGGCTGCACATGCAAGTAAAGCAAAGAAGGAATTCATTCACTACTTCCCATTGACAGGCAGGTGTTCAGCTGTCTCCAGGAAAGCAGGGCTCTATCACATGTAATGATTACTTGGGAAGACAAGTAGCCATGAACATGCTGTCTTCCTTCTCCTTCTCCATAGCTTTTATTGCTGAGAGTGTTGTCATATAGCATGGAATATCCCTTTGATCAGTTGGGATCAGCTGTCCGAGCTGTGTCCACACCCAGCTTCTTGTGCATCTCCAGTACACTTGCTGGTGGGGTGGTGTGAGAAGCAGAAAAGGCCTTGATGCTGTGAAAGCACTGTGCTTTGTGTGCTATCAATGTTTTCTCAGTCACAAATCAAAAATAGCACAATACAAGCTACTGTGAAGAAAATTGGCTCTATCCCAGCCAATAGTAGTATATCAGAAAAACCCAGATTGCTGTTAATAAGCATAACTTTGGCCTGTCAAACCTGACTTCAGGTATCTTTAGCTTAAAGCATTCTGCCTTATATGGAGCAGTGATCAGCTAGACACTGGTCTAAATGCTGTTGGTGTTGGTAGACATCTTCAGTTCATGGAAGGATTACCAAGCAGGTTAAATACCTACTGCAAAGTGCTTTCTCAATTGCTGCAGTTGTGAAGTGAGTGAAAATACTAGTGACATGGACCTACGCAAGCAATGTCATCGCTAATTCAGTTAACTTGTTTGCCAGGTGTCTTCTAACAAGTCCTGGAAAGAAGTAGTCACTTAATTTTTTTTCCCTGAAGCCATATCAGACAGGGACAAAGCTGGGTATAGTGCCCTTATAATCACCCTCCTGAGGCTGTCTAGACACCCTTCTTGTTTTTCTCTGTGATTTCATCTGCTGCACTTCCTACAAAGCTAGGACTGCATTCCCTTCTCTTGTGAGTGGAAACTGTGAGCGCAGGAAAGAGAGCAGGATGAGATCAAGAGTAGGGCTTTTTTTATGAATGCTGAACAGAATCTAGAAGAGGTGCTGTTGCTTACTCTTGGGATTTTTTGTCTCTGTTTTGTTTATCCTGATAAGCTTTGGTTTTGTTTATTCTGACTACTCCATATTAGGTGTTTTTACTTCAGTGTTACCATTCACTAGCACTTCTTCCATTGATAAGCTTGCAGGCTTTAGCCCAACTTCAAACAAATAATTACTACTGATTAAAAGCTTAGTCTTTTCATGTTTCTGATTCAAACAGCACTGTTTTATTAATTGCCTTCTCGAAAAATAGGAATGTTAAGCAACAGGAATCTCAAGGAGAGCACAAGAAGGTTCTTTGGGACCTTTATTGACCTCAAGCTCAGACTAGCTCACTGTGAAACAGGGGGTGGTGGCAACTCACATAAGTGGGCAGATGTGATGTGGTGCATCAGGCATATATACACACACGTATGTATAGATGCATAAATGAATAAGATTATTTTGCATTAAAGCTTTTATGTTACATTCAAGCTTTAAGGAAGCATCTGCAGCTGTTGCTCTGCTGCCTGATGCTGTGCTGGATGTTGACTGTTCAGGCATACAAGAGTTAAAGGATCAACTTGCCTAAACTACTTTCAAGTACACAAATGAATTGTTTTCTATTGTGGAGATAACATCAGTGAGTTAAAAGGCTCATCCTTTGATGTTACAGTGTCAGATCATGTAATGAGGAAATGGGTAACATCAAGCTTTTGACATCTTAATATTACTCAAATTTTCCTGAGTGTGTTTTGGTATGTATTTTCTTGAAAAAAAGATGTGATCTGCATATAATTCTGAACTCCTAGCCCATTCTGTGAGTTATCAGAGCTTGCCTTCTTTGCAAAATGAACTCAAGCATTAAACTTATGTGTTATTCCAGAGTGATTTCTATCCATATGCATAACCTTCTCCTTAGTTGTGGTAATGCCACTCTCTAACCAGCCCCAAGAGTGGACTGGTTAAACTGTAGGTCAGCACAACTTACCCGTTGCTGACAGGGTGACTCCAAGGTGCAGCTGCAGGATAGGAGAGCTGCTGTGACATGAATTCTCCAGGATCTTCCCACAGTGGCACAGAATGCCTTGGTAAAGGTTCCAGCATCTGTCTCTGTGTATGACAAGCCTTATAATTTGGAGAATTATTACAGGAAGTTCAAACACCCCTGACAGCAAAGTTCAATGCAAACACAGACCTGCTCTGTGGCTGCTCTCACTTAAGCTGAGCTACCTCAGTTGAGGTCTGCCAGAAGAGCATACTGATGTCCAACAGGATAAAACTATAAATTTCTTTAGGTACACTGCAAAAATACATATTCTGTGGTTTTAGTTCTAACTTTGTTTCAGTGGTAGTTGACCATCAGGAAATGCAACATCTCACAACTACTTGCTGTCTCTTGTTTGGTTTTTTTTTTGTTTTTCCTTCTTAGTGTGAATTGTAGGCAGATTCTGTAAGTGAAGTGGGAAAAAAAATCTCTGGAGGGGCTGCCAGTTTTAGTTTCTTTGCATTTTCACACATAGAGATCTGATGTCTTTGAGGCGCCCAGTGGGTCCCAGTGAGGGACGAAGATGAATCAGGACCATCATGAAAACAAGAGGAAGAGACAGAGGTAATCACCCAATCCCTATCCCTGAGTGAGCTGCAAGATATGCAGATTATTACCTGGCTACTTCGATGCTGGGATGGTGGAGCTGGTGTTTTGGAATTAGAGGGGAAAGAGGCCAAACAACTGGGATCCTTGTCTAGGGAGGCAGGCATTGACAAGGCAATAGGAAAACAGGCTCAGCCCCTCAGCCTTTGGAGGTGACTCCTTTCAAGTGTAAGGGAAAGGTACCCCTTCAAGGATGATGTCATATGCCAGCTAAACAAGTGGACCAACATGGAGAGAGGTATTCAGTACCTCAGGGAATTAGCTGTGCTAGATATAATTTACAGTTATCTGAAAGATGATCAATCATCATCCATGGATCCACATCAGGCCCACTGCATACCAGCCATCTGGCAGAAGTTCCTGAAAAGTGCCCCACCATCATATGCCAATTCAATGGCAATAGTGTCTTGGAGACATGGTTGAGGTCAAAGAGTGGATGAAGTGGCTGGCCAGCAATACAAAGGAAGTATCCCTTCCCCTCTACATGCCTGCGTGTCAGCTGTGAGGGAACTGCCTCAGGAGGTACAGAAAATCAAAGAGGACATGTCCTACTCTCCACCTGTATGGGCCCGTGTCTCGGCTACTAAAAGTAGACGCTTCCCCATCCAAGAGAAAGACCATAAAAGGTACACACCACGGGGTACCCTATGGTTCTACATCTGTGATAGCAGAGAATACATGAGGAGGTGGGATGGAAAACCCACCTCAACCTGAGCTGCACAAGTACAGGAGTTGCA
>VYZX01028855.1:433-10452 GCA_013401335.1 Brachypteracias leptosomus | reverse complement strand
GTCAAAGGTCTCTGTTCAGCCAGAGACCTTATTATCTACAGAATCGGCCTATATTTTCAAAAAAATTTAAAAACTTTTTAAAGAAAGAGTTTCATAATTCTAAATACATGGAAAAATTATGCATTTCTGACTGTGTTAAATTGTTAAATTGTTTTGCAATTACAAGTTTTGAAAATAGAAATACATTTTTTTTTTAACAAAATAATGCTTTCAAAATAACCAGGGGAAACCCTAGACCTGTAATTTCATTAAATAATGTTCTTCTTTCAAATTTTATACTCTCAGTAAGTGGAAATCTTATTTGAGTTTTTGGGGTTTTTGTTTTGTAGCTTAGAAATACAGTTACGAACAATTTTACCTGTTTTTCAATATATAAATGTGTTAGGGCATAGCTGAAGTAGTTTAAAACCACAGCTATCAAGTTCTACTCCTGAATTGCCCCAAATGTAAGAGAAATTTTTTTCAAATCTTCACATTGTCTCAATAGAGACACTAGAGCTAAAACTATATTTTAAAGTTTACTTTGGATACAATTAAGAGTATAATTTTGATCTTCTATATGTTCAATATTCTATTTTAAAAGTAGATTAATTCTAAAAGAATTAAGTTTCCTTTCCATGTTTTTTACTATTTACTTAATTATCTTTGAAAAATGGTAATTTTAAAATATTATAATGCATGAACTAGGTTTCTAAGTCTTACCATACTGACAGAAGAGTATGAGGTTAGTTTTTATTGAATTGAATTATTTTTTTTAGTGTCTCTTTTTTCCTTTATTTTCTTTGATTTTTTAAAATCTCCTTTTGTTTTCTGCTTTATCTTTCTTTTACAAGCTCTAGGACTACAGCAGTTTCACTCTAAAGACAAAGATAATAAATGATTAATTATGTTTAGTTATGGAATAAGAACTGCAACTGAATTACCTACACCATTGCCTAAATCTGTTAACTGTTTTGTGTTTAAATTAATTAGTAAATTTTATTTCATATGGATTATATTAAGCAAAAATAAAACAGTGGCTGTAATTATTTACAAATTAAATCAAAATTATAAGTCATGGTTACCCATGGTTTTATATCAGTAATAAGCATGTCAGTGTATCTGTCCAAGTACATACACACAATTGCTGGATTAATTTAATAAACCAATAAGAAGCAAATACTTTGTTTTTCTTTAGAGTGGGTTGCCAGAGGATGAATGCATGTGCAAGCTACCTTAAACTGAGGGAAAAAAAACCTATAGATTTTTCCACATTACAAAATACAGAAGGGAAGATTATCTCCATGAGAACTGAATTGCAATTATTTCCAGTGTTCTTCCATACAGTTTAAGGACTAATTCCCACTAGTTAACAGAGACCTTATTTTCTTACACAGATACTGTAAAAATGTTTTTGACTTTGCTTATGCCCCATGTCATTTTTTCTTTGCAAATTGAGTTTTCTTTCCTGTATGACAAGTAGACAGGACAAAAAGTATAACTCATCCAAGGTGATGTGATGGATCATATTACCTTAAATGTTCCTTAACGGCATTCCAGCATCAGAAAGATAATTTTCTCTCAGTCATGTACGGTGGGAGAACAGCTGTGTTTGGAACTTATGCTTAGCAAATTATTTTTTGAGGCCTCTGAACATGTTTTCCAGTTGGACCTTGGCTGACTCAATACCCAAGACGCCTTGGAGTTGTGTTTGGAATATAAGAGATACTGCAATTTTGAATTATTTTAATTTGTCCTTTTTCTTGGAAAAAAGTCTAATTAGTTTATTTTAAAGTAAGCTGTATAACACAATTTAGAATCAATATAGTGTTTAAAAACAATTCTTATGAAGATATAGCAGCTTTTAGAAAGATCCTCTGTATAAAAATGAAATTATTTGTAATTTTCGTCAGTTTAACTATTTGCTCCTAGACACAGACTTAAAAAACTTGCATTATGAAGCTTAGATAAAGATCTTTGAAAACCTGTCTTCTCTCAGGATCCTATCTTCTTCACAGGATCTTGAAATCCTATTTTCTTCTACTTCCAATTTTATGTGTAACACTTACTTGGTTTTAATAAAGAGCTTTGCCTGGTTTGATAACTAGTTATATTTTCCTGTTTTGTCCCCTCAAGTTCTGATTCTTTGTTGCTCATTCTCTCAGAAATTACTGAATACTCTTGAATAAAAGCTGAGAGTTTTCTGAGAACAGGTTTCATCTTGTCTTCTTCTGCACAGGCTTTTTGGAAGAGATTCTTTTTCTAGGACAGACAGCCCAAGTTTACCTCTGTTGCAGAGCTGCCTTCACTGGAGTGTTTGAGATGTACCAGAATGGTGCAGAGAGTCTGGACATCCCTGATTTTTCCAGATCCCACTTCATTCTTTTACTGAAATGGCACAGTAGACAAGTTACTCATATGCAAAGACAACAAAACACTTGTTTTGTTGATATTTTTGATCAAAGTTATCTCCCCTCTGGCACTAAACTTTTCCATCATATCTGCATCATGTTACTGAAAAAAAAAAACAAACCCTGAACCAACCAAACCAAGCAAAAACCAAAAACCACAAAGAGATACCCTGCCTGTACTGAACTACAAAGGCAAGTTTATTCTGTAAATGAAAACTTCACTTGAATTTGTCAGCACCAACACATCAAGAATATGCTGTCAGCATAATTATCAAGCATACTATGATATGCTTGTATTTTCAAATCTTTAGTGGATGTCCTTGTTAAGTCCTCAATGGGATATGCAGGACCCTTTGCTGCTAGTAAATAACAGGTCAAAGGCTCTTTCTTTTCCTTCTCAAGCAGAATCACAGTGACAAGAAGATGTCCGTGGGTACAAATCTTCAAACTCTATACTCTGTGTGCTGCAAACCTGATAGTCCACATGGCCAGAAGCAATTACTTAAATAAGATAATAAAGAAAACAGAATTGTAATCAGCATTCATTGGTTTAGAAATGTAATTCCAGCCACATTTCAGTGTATGATATTAATTCTAACCAGCATATATTAGCAGGCAGACATGATTACAACTGTTCTAACAGCTGAGTGTCTTCCAGCTGAATTGATCTCATTCCTTAGACACCCATTAACACCTCTTCTTCCCATTTAGATAATAGAACACAGTTGTTCAGAGGTGTTTATGAAATGACATTCATCTGATTGGTAAGTGACCTTGATTGAATGAGAATATATGCTTGCTGGAATTTAAAGTATCACCTTTCTTTCCAATAACCTTGTCAGAGTTACAGGCCTCCAAATCCTTAAAGAATTCATAGGCACACAATCAGTAAATATTGATATAATTTTTGGGGAGGATTAACTTTTAAATATAGTCTTACATATGCATATTAATATACTAATTGTAGAAAGTGTTGAAGAAATCTGAGAATGATGGTCTGGTTTTAAAAATAAATCAATGTTTAATTACTTGGTTTTTGAGCTTAATCTATTTCAAAAAACTCACTGGTTCTAGTGGGCCATCCTTATTAAGATCAAATGAAATATTAAAGCTTCATATATTGTTAATTTTATAGGGCATATAACCTAACAATGATTAATTAAAATACTGGAAACCTCTGGTACAATGTCAGAAAAAAAAAACAGTTTAGTATAGGAAGGTTTTCTAGAGCTGTGTTATGAGAGTTTTTCAATAATAGATTAAGCAGACTAAATAATTAAAATTTCATTTGACTGAAATCAGACCATTCTCCTTGTATTTCAGCATTACCTCCTGTAACAAGCAAGACTGTCTTTTTAGCTCCAAATACAGAGGCAATCCTTCCTTTCCAAACACTCCTTAAAGGAAAACATCAGCCAATTTAAAATCAAATGACAAATACTGACTTGAATATTTATTTAAGAGTTTAAATAAAAAGCTAGACATGGGATTTTCAGGGATGCTTGCATATCAGTCAGAACACCTAGGAGAAATTACTGAAGCCCACCTTTCTTCTTCTCCTGTTCTGAAGAAGATACTTGGGATGTGAAGATGTCATGGAGGCACCCACGAAACAGACAGCAACAAAAATCAAAACGGTTGTTTATTGCAACCAAAGTTACCCTGCGCTCCTTCTGACAAAATACAAGTTCAGATGTCTGTTGGGAATATAACTACTGCACAACTAATTCCTAAACCTTAAGGAAAGATGAACCAGAATAGGCACACACTCACTTATAAAGGGGAAACTTCCCACACAAGAGCACCCAACAAATCTCTCATCAAAGAGGGGGTGAGGCTCACTCAATCCATAGAGACTTGTTCAGTCCATGGAAGTATCCTTAGATGGCCTGTCCAAGGGAAAGGTCTAACTGCCAGGCCTGCTGTTCTGTGAAGAACCAATTCATCTGGTTCTTAGGTGGGGCTGCATTTATACCCTAGTTGAGGGTGCACTGTGGTCATTCTAATTGGTTGAGGGGGCAATCCCAGGCAAAACAGGCTGAGGGTCTGGGCCCAGAGGTGCTAGTTAATCACCATGAAATGTGGTTTAACAGCTGAGAGGTACCAAACCATTTTAGCATGGCCTGGCTTTGCCCTGTTTTGTCAGTCAGGGATGCTGTGCCTGTCACAGAAAATGCACCTGCTCCCGAGTTTCTCATTTGCCCCGAGTGCAATCCCCAAGTACACACACTTGAAGACTGGAGCCCTGCTCATTCTCCTTGTGCAGCTGCTATTACTTCTGGCAGGGTAGAAGGATACCTGAGCAGCAACATCTCTGTCACAGCAGCCCCAGCTACAGCATTTTCTAAAGTTTTCATGGCAAAACTNGGAGGCAACCCTGCCCATGGCAGGGGGGTTGGAACTAGATGATCTTTAAGGTCCCTTCTAACCTCGACAATTCTATGAAAGCAGGTAGGTACTCAATGCCCTTGATATGAGACTGGATACAACCAGCCTATGGGCCAGATTGGGTTAACCAGTCACTAGTTGGACTGTGTCAATTAGTTGCTCTGCTGCAATTAACCATTTTACAGACCTTTTTATCCCTTCCTGCTAAAGCTGTTTTGCCTTTTTTTTTTTTCCATATTGTAAAAATAAATGCTAAGTGAAATAGAAATTTTACAGTTGCAAGGCCTTTCAAGTGCAGTTGTTTCATGTACAGCTGGAATGCCCCATCAGATGAGACAGTGGGAAACACATCACAACATATGCCACAGAACTGGCACATGCTGATATTGGCTGGAGACTACAAAGAGATCAAATACAGTAATTGTCCTATTCTAAACCGCACTTGAATAGATGTCTTCCCTTTTACAAGACAGCATGCCCAAGAGAGAAACATTTTTTCCTCCTTTCAGGTTTTTAAATGCAAAGACTAATTTAGAAATGTTTTTGCCCAAAATTTGACAGTAATTGCTACAAGCTATTTTCTTGTATAGAAGAGCAGCTTATTCTCTGTCTCATTTAAGTGAGACACAAACGGAAGAAAAGGAATTCCAGAGTCAATTCATAGTTATTTGCATAGATTAATTTCAGGGTTTTGGAAGCATATTTTCTCTGTTCTGCTACTATAACTCTTACTGTATTATTTCTTTTCCTTTTTGCTGCAACAATTGAAAAATTCTTTCAAGTATGAACCTCATCACATGGGGAACACAGAACTGTGCCCTTTTTCAGGATATTCTTTACACTAATCAAGGACCTTATATATTTCACAGTAATCACAGTATGTAGTGCAATTTTTGTCGCTTCCTAGTGAACAATGCTGGGTAACCTACATTTCAATAGTACATTAAATTGGTAAAAGTGAGCAGCTGCCTTTGGAGCCATGGTAGCAGTACATCTTCAGCTTGGGCTCCACAGAGGTGCTCATCACTGGCTGCAGCATAGTGCTCCATGTTTTCCTGCTTTGGAGTTTGCATATGCCAGCTGTGGGGAGAGATGTCACAGCAGCGCACTGCAAAAGCAGGAGCTGGGATTAAGAAGCCAAATATACCTTATATTCATTACATGAAATATGACAGCCTGAGGTAAAATTGAAGATTTATATGAAGGCCAGGGTTTATCCCTAAAAATAGTCAAAAGAATGAACTTTTGCTGTAGGCACAGTTGACATAGCATAAGATAATGAACATGTGATTAAAGTTCTTGTTAGCTTTTCCAGCGTTCGGGAAAAGATGAGTTAATACAAACAAGAAAAAAAAAACAGGCTACTTTTGAATAAAATGCATGGAGTTGTTAAAATGGCATTAGCACTCTTTTTCCTAATTAGAATAACTGCCAACATTCTAGACTTTTATCTATCTGCTTGGGTCAAAGGTGTAGAAATTATTTGAATCTAATGTAGAATAAACTCACAGTGCATATTATGCTGACTGTAGTAATAGTTCTACATGTAATACTTCATTATCTCTCATATTAATTTTGAACTGCCATGATATAAAAAAAGACATGGGGCATTATCATTGAGATTAAACCTGACCTTTGGTTAGCTTTGCAGAATTTTCATTAAATCTTTAGCAATTAATTCTTACATTATAATATTTATGCTTTCACCTTTATTGATACAGTAATGGACTTCTTTAAAACACTAGAAGGAAAGAGACATGGGAAACTAAGTTATAACTTGATATATAGGAATAGAACAAATGTAAAATAGCTTTATCACATATATTATTGGTAGATCTTATTTTCTCTAATTATAAAGCCTTCAGGCTGAAATACAGTTGCCAGAAGCATACTCCCATTTAATTTGGGTGATTGGAAAGCTAAAAAGAGTGAAAGTTAAAAGTATAATTTGTGATTATCAGATGGTTTAAGTTACTGAATGATAAATGAGTAACCATTGGATCACCATGACTGCAAATCCAGGATGTGAACCTTCAGGATACCCTGCTTATTCTTGCTGTGCCAGGTTAAAAGGATTGACATCCGCATCCAATCCAGCAACAGATGGCATCATTTTTGTATTTTTGCCAGCACTGATATTATATCATATCACAGCACAGCAGGATTCTGAGTAAAGCTTTTTAATTTGAGTTATTATGAGAGAAGACTGCTGGTGTCTTGAAAAATTAATCATTTTATTATCCTGAATGATATTTGAGATGAGAAAGAAAAGAAATCAATTGATCTTATAAACTCTATTTCACCATCAGAACCCCTGGTATGGTTGAAATTCCATAGGCTGCACATACTTTGCTGTAATGTCTCCGTGAAAATAAGGGTCTACACTCAGAAGTGATGCAGTTCTACTTTTGATTTAGCTGCTCCTCATTTTTTAACTCTGTTCCAGCCCAAACCAATACACTGCCTTAGCCCTACTTCTACATCACAGCATTCCCTTCCATCCTCATGGTTAGTATTGCCAGCATAACTGCTTGTAAGGACATCCTGTGGATAAAACCAGGGAACTAATCTGACAAAAAATTTGGCAAAACAAAAGTTTCAGAATTCAGATTAGTGTCCGTATATGCTGTTCTCCTTTCCCAGGTAGTTCTACTTACACAACAGATGGCTTCGCATAGGGTGGAGACAAATGAATAATCAGCATGAAAACACACAGCTTACACTATGACACAGAGTTCTAATCTACCATTGATTAATAAACCAGGATTTTAACTTGTACTTAGTTTTTCATAGTCCTGACAAATTCCCAGAATAACATCTGACTGGGGAGGTGGGGCAGAGGGGGAGGGGAGAGGAAAAATTTCCCCAATTTTTTTCAGATTTGCACCTGAATGTATTCCTATACCAGCTTCACCTGCACCTAATTTTCAAAGAAAGGGAAACAAAAGGAAGACTCATCCCAGTTCTGTGGAGTTATACTGTCTTATTTTGTTTCCTGAATAATTTATTGTTGCATTTTCTTTGTAAATAAAAAAATCACACCAGAGGTCTGGTTAGTCAGGCTGAAGGTCCACTAACTCAATATTTTACCTGCAATAGTAGACAAAACCAGACAGCTAGTGAACAGTATAAATACATAGTAACCTATTTAAGAGTTAACACTTATTGAAGAACACAGTCTTAGCTTTATTTTGTCAAACTCATTAAACTCCATTGGATATTCCAAAGAGTTACATCCTCAGTATCAGAGAAAAAAAGATACATTTGCAAAGAATCCAATATGTTGCTCCATGAAGGTAGTAAGAACCCTCCTTCCAACTGCAGCTGATTCACCTGTGACCAGGGTAAAAAGGAAGCAGGAAGAATGAGTTGGTACCTGGCAGAAATTTTGCATGGCTTGGATGGATGCGTTTTTTGCATGTGCTGACTGAAACTGTAGAGCTGGAACTGGCAAAGGACAAAGATATGGTTGCTAATTTGATCAAATAGCATAGCCAAAACTAAGAAATACAGCTCAAGTGGTGGTGAAAAAGTGTGCTCCTCACAGAAAGGAGAATAAAGCAGAGAGAGTGGTTAATCGTTACCTAGTAACGAAATAACTTGGGGAGTTGCTGTTAGGTAGGACATGGATAAGGTGATACGTAGTTTGGCAAGGAGGTTGGCGTGATTTATGTAAGATAAGTTTACTACTGTAACCTCAAACAGGCTTTTGTTTTGTGTGTCTTACAAGGTGTCTTAGAAAGGTATAAATATCAGACTCTAAACCAACTCTTATGCAATAGTGAAAGGTGGAAGAAAAGGAGTAATTTTAAAGCACCGTAACTGCCCCATAGGACAGAAGTGGCTAAGAAGTCATACTATAACTTAAATACTCCCCCTGCTCTTCCTGCTCCTAGAGTCAGTTCTTTATATTAACTTAGCCTCAGCATTGGAAATGTTTGTCAGCAGGAGCCATGTAAGACACAAAAGACTGTGTACTTGTTTCCATGCCAACCATACTTGTGCTCTGGAGACAACTGAATCCTTGATGACCAGGGCAATAAAGCTGGTGAGATGTCTGGAGAACATTTCTTATGAGGAGTGGATGAGAGAACTGGGGTTGTTTAGCGTAGAGAAAAGGAGGCTCAGGGGAGATGTTATCAGTCTCTACAACTACCTGAAAGAAGGTTGTAGAGACGTGGGTGTTGCTCTCTTCTCCCAAGTAAGTAGTGATAGGATGAGAGGAAATAGCCTCAAGTTGCACCAGGGAAGGTTTAGATTGGATATTAGGAAAAATGTTTTTGCTGAAAGAATGGTCAAGCACTGGAACAGGCTGCTCAGGGAAGCAGTGGAGTCACCATCCCTGAAGGTGATCAAAACCCATAGATATGTCACTTCAGGACATGGTTTAGTGGTCATGGTAGTGTTTTGGGCTGACAGTTGGACTTGATGATCTTAGAGTCTTTTCCAACCTTAATGATTCTGTGATTCTATGATTCAGGGTGTGTCTGTAGCAGGGACAGTGTCTCAGGTACTGGGTAGAACCTCACAGTCTATATCACTTGCTTTATTAATAATTTCATTAGTATTATCATTATTACTGTTATTTCTTCTCTCCAGTGGTTTCATGGTATTAATCTATGACAGGCATATATGTCAAGACCTACAAAACTGGTAGTCTTATGATGTCCTGGTTTGGCTAGGATAGGGTTAATTTTCACCAGGAGCTAGGCTATTTGATACCATACTGACATCATGTCCCATGCAGTCCAAACCAGGCTTTGTCCTGACCTGTACCTTTGCAATCTGTGCTCTTGTTTTGTACATTGTTACCCCTGTTGTTGTTACTGTTGTGGTTCTGACTGTTGCTTTTGCATCGTTGTATTAAATTCTACTTATCTCAACCCGCAGGGTTTGTGCATTTCTCCCTCTTTCCTCCAGTTCAGGGGTGGGGGGACAGTGACCAAGTGGTGCCTGGGTCCTGGCAGGGTCTAAACCACCAGAATCTTTTTGGGGCACAGAGGGTTAAGACAAGGACAAAACCTGAGCAGACCATGTTAAAACAATTTCCGTTAGACATAATTTTCTGTTTATATATATATAGTTTGAATAGTGTATATTTACAATGTTGGCCAATTTGTTTGCATGGTGGAGCTGTATTAATTCTTATATCCACTGTGTGTTCCCAGCAATGGTGTTTATCATCTGTGGGAAATATGTCAAGGGTGTTGTTTTGCTTTACTGGATAATGATGACTTATGA
>VYZX01028853.1:64149-78578 GCA_013401335.1 Brachypteracias leptosomus | reverse complement strand
TTTTTTTTTTTTTCATATACAGATTCCAAAAATATTCCTAATATAAGCTGGAAAACTTTTATTTCTGTGAGTATTGATTCCAATGAATGACTGTCAGAAGACATATGCACAACAGTGAAAGTTCAGCTTGAAAGAATTCACCAAAAATAAGTTCAGTTGCTTTTTTTTTCAAGTAAACTTTCCTAGACTTTTTTGAGGCATTGTATTTTTTCAGCTTTACACAATCACTTCAGCAGCTAGCCTAATAGTATGGTTTCATTCTTCTTCTTAAGTTCTAGATTTTAAGCGCTATGAAATTTGATACTGAATCCAAGTTTAGTTACCAAATGTTTTTGACTGTCACAGACACCGGCTGCATTCAGCGGGTACTGAATTCCAAGAGATAAATATCAGAATTCTAACAGTCTGGCAGTTTTCAGATGTTGCATGGATTTTTTTTTTTGTTCTTCTATAGCCTGTAAAGATACCTATGTTGTTATGCTTCAAAGCAAATTCTGGTCTGCATAACATTGCAGTTAAGCAGTGATGATGAACTTTTACAGAAAAATCTCATTGAACTGAACAGGGAAGAAATCTCTAGATTTCCTTGGAAATCTTACATATTTTCATTAGATTGCCAGGAAAGTGAAAAATGGAGTGAAATTTATGCTGTAAGTGCTGTTTGTTCAAAATTAATGGTTAGAATGGATATTCTACATTTCCTATTCAGGCCGATGGTATGGTTCAAAGAGTCTTTAAGAAGCTTGTTTTATTTTCAGTTTTCAATGGTGAAGTCATTAGGACTGAAAAATAACCATATTTCGTTCTCTTTTTTTCCCAAGTCCAAGCTTATCACTTTTGAATAATTAAAGTGTCTTTTACTTTGAGATAGCTACGCTGATACTACGTGGATATGGAAAGGACGCTTTTCAAAGGAAGGTCATTGACAGTTAAAAGGTTTACTATTTAGTGTATTTGCCCCTAATATTTTTCCTTTTTTAGTTAGCAGCAGCAGTGCCATATTAAATGACTTCCCCCTTTAAACTGTTAAGTGGTGCTAGTTCAGTTTTAGCGGTAAGTCGCCAGCAGACTCGGGGGAGAAGTGCTATCTCCTATGGCCCTGAAAATTGATATTGAACATGGAAGGAAAAATCTCACAAGCTGATAGCAATTAGCTAAAAAGGATTTGCAACTCCATGATTCATCACACTAGGGGATCAAAGTCATTTACAGAGAGTGTTTCTACAGTCCCTGCCTGCTGCTCTAAAGATATACCTCTGTTTATCTCTCACACTGCGGTGTGACATTTCCTTTTTTAAGAGCCCATTTTCTTAGAAACATAACAGTGGGCTGCTGCAGCACAGGCAGCCTTTGATTCTCCACTGGCTGCCTAAATGACACGATGGCTCTAATGGTACAGCTTTAGCAGGAGCCTGCGAAGGGAATTGAACTTATTATTTACATAAATGGACTAACAGGTCAGGTCTGGTACTTGCTTGTAAAAATGAGGACAAGGTCTTCTTGTGGCAAGTGGTGTAAGACAGGCCTGTGGTTCTGGAGCTCTGTGGAGCTTTTATGATTTTTCCTTCACCAGGAATATTAACTTTCAAATTTAAACATCAATTTCTATACATGTTTATAGAGCTATCTTATTATGGAATCCTTTATAATTTTATCAGAGGATTCAAAAAATCATACCACAACACCAAAGACTTTTTTTTGAAAAATTTTAAACTTTTTAAGAGAAGAATTATACTCCTCTGTCCTTCTAAAACTCACTCTAGCACTTAGAAAACAGTCTCATTTGTCAAAATGTAGTTTTATAAGAACGTGATATGAAAGAAAAAATAAAGAAAAAAACCTCCAAACAATCGCTATATTTGCTGCTTCCAGGACCAAAGGTTCCTTGTTATCTCAGTAGTAGGAAGTGGATTTGTTTCGCAGAGCCACAACCCAAAATTATGGAAACCTTATAACCTCTAAAGATATTTTGTTCACTAAGGTCAGAAACATGGAGCTCCCTAGTGGAAGACAAAATGGAGTTTATTCAATGATAATCTTGTTGTAGGCTTCCTTAGGTTTATTTTGGTCAGAATTTTACAAAGGGCAAGATTTTCAGTAGCCTGGTCCCAACTTCTGGTTGTCTCATTTCTTTGATAATAAATGCTAAATATATATAAAAAGTTCACAGTCATGTGGTAGTGTTTACTCTTACATGATAACTTCAAATTAATGCTAATTAATTTGTTGTGAATCCAGCCCTAAAAACAACAAAGCACATAAGACTTGATGGAGAGGGGGATAATACCAGGCTTGCCTATGACAAGCTGTGAGACAACACACCAAGGTTAGAGGGATGGGGTGCTAACAACAGCCCTCAATCTTTGCTCTGAGATGTTTTGGGTACAGTGCAGCACACTTGAAGTCTTGCAGACACAGGGGCTCTTGAGGTAAAAGGAGCCAGGAGGGAAACACCAGTGAAATATCAATTCGTGCAACATGAGCAACAAACAGGAGGAGTTGAAAGACACTGTGATGCTAGAAAGCATGATCTGGTTGCCATTACTGAAACTCCATGACTGGAGTGCAACTATCAATGACTACAGGCTATTCAGAAGGGACAGGCAAGGAAGGAGGGGTGAAGTTGCCCTCTACATCATAATATGGATAGAATATGAAGAGATGTCTCCGAAGAAGAGCCATGAGCAGGTTAGGTAAGCAGCTTACAAGAATCAGAGACCAAGGCAACAAGGGGAGCTTTGTGGTTGGTGTTTACTAGAGGTTACATGATCAAGGGGAGTTTATTGATGAAGCCTGCAGCTACAGGAGGCATTGTCCTCACAAGCTCTTGTCCTACTGAAAGACTTCAACCACCCTGACATATGATGGAGAAGCAGTACATTGAGCTGTAGTCAGTCCATGAGACTCATGGAAGGCATTGAGGGTAAGTTCTTAAGCCAGGTAATAGACAGCCCTACCAGAGGGGATATGATACAGGACCTGATGGTCACCAATGCAAGTGAGCTAATCAGTCACATCAAGACTGGAGGCAGCCTGGGCTGCAGTGATCATGCACAGATGGAGTTAACAGTCCTGAGGGATGTGGGTCAGTCAAAGTGTAAAGTCAGGATCCTGTATTTTAGGAAAGCAAAATTCCAGCTCTTCAAAGTTAATCAATAGGACTCCCTGGGAAATGGCCTTCAGGAACAAGGGAGCAGAACAGAGCTGGAAGATCTTTAAGAACATTTTCCATAGAGCACAAGAGCTCTCAATCCCCAATTGTAAGAATTCAGGAAGGGAAGTCAAGAGACTACCATGGCAGAGTTGAGACCTGCTGGTCAAATTAAAAGGCAAGAAGGAACTGCACAGGCAGTGGAAACAGAGACAGGTATCCTGGAAAGAGTAGAAAAACACTGTCTGGTTGTGTAAGGGTGGGGTTAGGAAGGCCCAGGCATGGCTGGAGCTGAACTTAACAAGGGATGCAAAGAATAATAAGGGCTTCTACAGGTATATCAGCCAGAAAAGGAAGGCCAAAGAAAACATACACCCTGAAGAACATGACTGGCAAACTGGTAACAACAGACAACGAGAAAACTCTTACTGTACAACACTTTGCCTCAGTCTTCACTGACAACCATACCTCTTGAGTGGATGGACCAGAAGACAGGGACTAGGGGAACAGAGTATTGGATTGGATTCTGAGCAACCTGATCTAGTTTAAGACGTCTCTGTTCATTGCAGGGAGGTTTGGCTAGATGACCTTTAAAGGTCACTTCCAACGTAAACTATTATATGATTCTGATTCTATGGCTCTATGATAATATAGCCTAGGAAATGGAGCAGACCTAGAGAGTCCTTTCTTGGGATGTTGAATCATTATTATTTTATATAGTTGTCTGTAGCTGTGGAAAAAAATCTTAGAATTTATTTTCATCACTTGTAAAAAAATCCTTAAAATGTGACATTTATATAGAAGTTGTAAATTTATCTACTTACCTCCATTAATGAATTAACTAAACCTAGGTCTATCCAAGTGTTCATCTGAACATTTTGATATTTTGGAATGAATTCTTACTATGCCATGCTGTCATATGATACGAAGAAGTATACACAGTTCTTCTGATTGTCTTTGTTTCATTTGTTTTCTTTTTTCCTCATAGTTTTGGTTTGGTTTATTTCTTGTTTTGTTTTTTTTTTCCCAGAAGACTGCTTTATAAGACCACTCAATTATCTGCACAACCAGTACATAATGCCTACACATGAAGGATCATGAGTATGTAACAGGTGAGACAAAGATTGCAAGCAGAAGATCCTTTTGGGGATTGAGATTTGTATTTGATTTTGTTTGAATGCCAATATCTGTTCTGGTGATTATTCTTTGCGTAGGTTGCCTCTGGTATCTTCCTGCTTTGACTTCTTTTCCAAGAGACGTATGGGAAGTGGTTTAATACTGCATCTTGTATGTTAAAACCAATCTGCCTTAGGAGTTCTTATCTCTTCTTACAGGAAAGAAATGTTCCCTTGGATTCAGTGCTGTAACTTGTTGGTACATCTTACACGCTGTAATCCAAAAATCTTTAAATTTTGTAGCACATACCTTGGAGCCCAGTAGATTTGAAAGACAAACAATCAGGACACTGGTTTGTGTGCTTAAGCAGAGCTCAAGCAGACTAAATCTCAAACTCAGATTTCTTGTAGTGTAAGAACAGAAATGGATCCCTCATCAGCTGGGGAAATGTGGTTCCATAAGAAGTGGTCATGTCCAGTCTCAGTTTGTTATCACATATGTTAAAACCAGCAGCATATTCTAGCAAGATGTTGCTCCTCTTTAGAGCAGCAGAACAGTGCTCTTGACAGTGTTCCCCCAGAGTCATCCAGCACTGCAACTGCCAGATGGTGCTCATATCAAGTGCACAGCCAGCACTAACTTGCTTTTTCCCAACCTATGAGAATCCCTTTAGAGGAGGGGCAGAGATTTTCTTGAGGGTCCTACACGAAGGAAAGGAAGAGAATTTCTCTTCTTGGTGGCTGACTCATTTGCTTGCAAGTAATTTCTGCAGCAGAAGTTGTTGTGCAAATAGAGTGAAAACTGTCATTTAAAACTTGTTCATCTCGTCAAGCTAAATAGGAGGGAGAAGTGACTTTTGAGAATATTCATTGAGCACCATTCTTGTACAACAAGTAAGTACAGCTTGAGAGTCTGGTGGACAGAGGAGGCCCTGAACTCGCTCCCTAGAAAAATGCAGTACCTGAAGGAGTAATAGTATATTATTTCTGTGCTTCTGCTGCATTTGAAAGGGCATAACTATAGGAGAATGTGGTGGGTTTACCTTGGCTGGGTGCCCGGTGCCCACTCTTAGTCCCTCTATCACTCCCTCCCCCCAAAAAAAACCTCTGTCAGCAAGGCAAGCGGAGAGAAAGTAAGATGGAAAAGGAAAACCCGTGGGTTACGATAAAAAGCAGTTTATAAACAGCAGAGAAAGCAAGGCTGCGCGCACGTGAAGAAAAAGCAACAAAGCCCTTACTCTCTACTGCCCATCCACAGGCGGTGTCGGGCCTGTCCCGGGAAGCAGGGCTCCAGAACGCGTACCGGTTGCTTGGAGGACAAATGTCTTCCCCCTCGAATCCCCCCGTCCTCCTTCCTTTATAGTTGAGCTGACATCATATGGTATGGAATATCCTATTGGTCAGCTCGAGTCGGCTGTCCGGGTTGTATCCCCTCCCAGATCTTGCCCCCCCGTACCTTTGGTGCTGTGTGGGCACTGATAGTCATAACAAGGGTGTGTGTTATCAACAGCTTCTGGGTCCCAGTACTGCAGCATAAGGCTGTATGGGGAAAATCAGCTCAGACAGACCCACTATAGAGAGGTAGTTGAGAAAATGGGGTCTGAGTTGTGGTGAACTCCTATTACTAAAGAGAAATAAGGATTTGGAAGTAATATTTAGAAAACTTGACGAATTTTGAAAGAGAAGAAGAGAAATCCCAGTAAAGCTCAAAATACTGAGCTGCTGCATTTTTGTTGAAAAGTAATTAGTGTTTTCACACTGACAGAAACAATAACTTATTTCTATTTTTATAGGATAATTTTTGCAGTGTATAAACAGTTTAAATAAGGATATTTAAAACTTTTATTTAGCATAATCTAGTCTCTATGAGATTTACCATAGGACTGGACCCTAGTAGCCTGTTGCATGTTTTATCTGAATTTATGCAAATATTTATTACTAAAATAAGTTAATGATAATTTAATATACCTTTTTTCTGGTTGATTAACAGTCTTTAAGGTACTGTAACAACAACAACAACAACAAAACCCAAAACACCCAAACCCAGGAAGTGTTATGTGCCAGTATTACGGTCTGGGAGAAAAGAAATTAATTCTCTTGAGCATTTGAATTCCTAGAATCACAGAATTGTTGTTTTTAATCTATCTATATAAGGCAGAAACATCAAAATATGGAGGTGCAAAACATCATATAACTATAAAGATACATGCATTTACCTCACCTAAAAATCTGGCCTGGTGGTAGTGTATATGAATGACTGTATGAACTACTGAATTATTTTACCTACATAAACAGTTCCTGTCCTGTCCAAAAGTATTTCCTTTTAGTCCCAAAATAAACCACATTTATGCATATAGCCAAAGTTCATAACATGCTTATAAACATGTCATCCTTGGGCTCCAGTCTTTTCAAATAAACAGTTAAGATACCAAACATTTCCTCAAACAAATATGCAGGAAAGCAAATAAGAAAGAGATGAAATGCAATTAATGTAAATGTTTGCCATTACTTATCCATATATGCCTGAAGCATCTTTTTTTTTGCTTAGACTGCACATATGCAAAGTGAAAATATACATATTTCCCACTGTTTTCGGACTTTTTGCATGCTATAAATGTTATAACTAAGAGATCAATTTAAAAACTTGTTTGTAAATGATTTCTAGCTGCTTCCTCAACTAAAATTAATTTTTATCTGTAAAATGTATTCCTTAACCTATTTGTTCCTTTTTTTCTCCTTCCAGCATAAGGAGGTCCTATTTCCTCTACTATTTTGTCATTTGTTCCCTTACTTGTTCTTCAGTTTTTCTTCTCCCACTGTATCGCTAGTGCCAGCATAAGTGCTTTTGGGACTGCTATATAAATCAGGAAATAGCCAGATTTGTCATCCAAGGAAATGCAACATCTAATTGCATCTAATCTGTTTCTCTTTCACACACGCACATGCATGAATCTACTGAAGCGACAGAGAGATAGGAATCCTGCAAACTTATTTTTCATACTTGTTTTCATGTTTACTATTTTAGTGCAGTGGTTGTAATTTTTCTGCCTTCTGTTGTGTTAGACTTGTTTTTTCAAGATTGTGATACAGTGCCACGGAAAGGAAATTAATAAAATTAGTGATGCAAAATCTAAATCCCTGTGAGAAAGGAAGCTTCTGTGTGAAACTTATGTTTTATTCTACCTTTTCCTGATTTTGAGATGTATTTTCACAATATTTTTTTTCAGAGATTTTTAAATAATAAAAATTGAGTTAAACAAAAGAAGTCTCTGAGTTTTTTGGAAGGACAACTAGGTTCTGTGTTTGATGTGTGACAGATGTCATTTGTTTGTTTAAAATGCTTTTCTGGTTTTCCTGCCGGTTGGTGCTCCTATATCCAGGCACAGTACATTTCTTGAGCAGGTTTTTAAACACGTAGTCAGTATAAGTCACTATAAAGCATGCTATTAGAGCTATTTCTTGCCTCTGGCTGATGGCCCAGAAGAAGATGATAAATCATTCGCTTATGCTACAGAAGGGGAAAAAAAAAATCAATGTTCAAAACTTCCATGGTCAGCTTTACTCAGGACAACTAAACTCTACAGTGACAAAATACTGATGGTGTCTTCAATAAAGTAAATTAATGCTGTGAACAACTAAGAATTGTGAACTGCCTTGCAGCATGTTGTAGAATATGAAGAAAAGTTTTGAAGAAGTTGCAAACTCTAACAGTTTTTTGACTCTAAAAGCAAGGTGAGATTCATCTTTAGAAGTCAATGCCAGAGTATAAAATTAACTTTATTACATCAAAACTCATGCACGGGGAATGACAGGATCAAGTCCTGGGATTTTGTCTCTTCTTAAACCTACTGGTGAAGAGAACAGATTACTGCACCTCAGCCACCCCAAAAGCAATAATCAAACATAGTTATGAATATGTGTTAGGAGAATTTGAGTACATAGACTATTTCATGTAGTTACTAATTTCTAGAACTGGATTTCAGCAAACAAATAGTCACTAAAGTACAGATATTTAATTGTCACAATTGTGCCAGTTTCATATTCCCATATTGTATATAGGGGCTTGAGAAGAAAACAGGTTCCCATACTAGCCATTAGAGTGACCCATCCTGCATGTAGCTCACATGTTGATAGGCAGGGAATCATGCCCCAGGCTAATTTCTTCTAGATCATAGAATCATAGAGTGGTTTGGGTTGGAAGGAACCTTAAAGATCACCTAGTTCCAACACCCCTGCCATGGGCAGGGACACCTCCTACTAGACCAAGTTGCTCAAGGTCCCATCCAACCTGGTCTTGAACACATCCAGAGATGAAGCACCCACAACTTCCCTGGGCAGCCTGTTTCAGTGTCTCACCACCCTCATAGTGAAGAACTTATTCCTAATTTCTAATCTAAATCTACCCTCATCCAGTTTGAACCCATCTGCCTTAATAATGATATTAGGAGTCTCTGTAAATGATCCCAATGTCACCTGTTACAAAAGGCAAATGAGGCTTGTAGCTTGTCTACAAAATTTCGCCAGTTCAAGTTATTCTCAGGGCTAGTTGGGAGATGTGCTAGTTTTGAAGGATTCACATGTCCAGCAGCATACAAGTGAAGTGCTGGGGCCTGAGTTGTGGGCCCCAAGTTGGAGTTGACCTGTGGATGAGTCATAACCCAGCAGAGTGTTTTGTTTCCTCCACTGGCTTCAGGTTCTAGAGGCAGGACCTGGCCCACCTGTGTCTCTGTGGCTCCGCTCTCACCCAGGTGGTTGTGGTTGGGGTGGTGGGTGAGGCCAGGGCTACTGTAACCAGAAGCCACTGTTGGGGCTGGTCACATCTTGATGAGATCTCTTGGTGGTGTCCTTCCATGTGAAGGACCACTGAGGGAACCATCTCTGTCTATTGTGTCCAGCAGAGGAGCTGGGCCCACAGGAACCCATGGCAGAATTGTTTGAAAGAATTCTGAGGGGATGTTGTTGAGTTCAGCATTGGCCTGTGTGATCAGGCAACTGATGACAGCATAAAATGATGATGGCTGAACCAGCACAACAACAAGCAAGGTAGCTGTGGCTAGTGAATATTACTTATTGAAGGGATAGCCCTGTGAACTTCATCTCCTGCGAAGTGTGTCAGAAATTATTCAATGATTTCATGTCATTAATTTGTTTGCAGATTCATTGTAGAGGAAAATAGTACTGGTTTAAATAAAAATTCCAAATAGTAATATTAACATTTCTGGAGATAAAGTCAAGGCATAAACTTCAAGGTGTGATTGTTTATTTAAAGCATGATGAACAATCCTTATCTGATGTATATCTGGGGATAACTCTATCCTGCTAGGGAGAGGAACTAGGTGATATTTTGTGTGAACACTTAACCCACTTAGATAAAATAAGATATACCTCGTAGGTTAATAATATCAAATAGAACAATTAATCTCACACACATTCATTCCATGCAGTAATTGAAAAGCTTTGGACTGCTTACCCTATGGAAAAATACATTAAAATTGAGATGAACTAAATGTGAAGCATGAGGAAAGTTGCTCCTCAAAGCAATTTTTAGTTTGCAAGGAACATGTGTCTTTGATTCAGGTGCAGGGATGAAAATACACCAGGAAATGGCCAAGGCGAGATCAAAATCTACCCCGGGTAAAGTAAAAACACAGACAGAGGTTAGAGGAGGGAGATTGTGATTCTTGTAATCTGCTGTTTAGCTTTAAATGAGAGAGATTTTTTTGTTCAGAGTGAGAAATGCATCGGCAGAAGAGGATCATTGTTACATCCTATCCTGGCATTAATCTGACGGATATTGGGAATTTGAGTAGGAAGAGAAGAGTGTGTTGCTCTGGCAGAAGTCTGAATGCTTATGAAAGGAGAGGACTAAATGATTGAAATCAGGAAGCTAGGGGAATGGTCTTGAAAAGCTGTGCTAAACTGCTCGTTGTCAGGCTGTGAGCTTTTCAGGTAAAATAGAATGACTTTCTTAATGTTAAAAATATTTTACTTCTGAACTAATTTAATTGATTGCAAATTAACTACTCAGTTCTTTCAAGATTTAATAGCAAGGAGGGAAAAGGAGAACTTGTTTTGAACCTAGTTATCAGACTCTTTATCCCAGTCCAATCCTGGATTCAAGGTGATCGAGACATATATCAATGAATTAATAAATACAATCTCTAGAATTTAATTGTTATTCCTACCTAGATGTCAGGTGTATCCTCACAATGACCTTCATATTTTGGATGCTGAAATGTTATCTTCCAAAGACGGCTTTGAAAAGTTGTGTTCTTCTCTACATGTTTGCCACCTCTGAACTTCTCATGGAATATCCTGATGATCTTTTGGAAGAAGGAAGAGTTCAGAAATGAGGCAATGATGGGAGGATAAAATACAATTTTGCTATATGAGCTGAACAGGAATCAGTGACTGAAAAAGATTATTATATTTAGGAGTTTTACCAGCATACAGATAAATATGTGTGTGTATAATACTGATATCAATATTGTGTGTGGGGAGTGCGTCTAAATTCTAGACACAGCAAAGAAATCACATTTGTTCAGATGAGAGCAGAAGTGTTGCTGTTCAACAGAATGGGAAAATCTGACAGTTTCAGTACTCAAGATGTTTTCAGCAAACTCTCTTAGGAGTTTTTAATCTGTGTTTTTAACCTCCATCTCTCTTTCTGTTTTTCAGTAACTAGGGTCAGCGCTTATGAAAGTGGTTGAGTCAGTTGCTATGCTCTCTTTCTCTGTTTTAAATAGAAATTGTATGGTTTTGTTAGTTGTACGGTTGCTTAAGAGTTATCCAGAGTAGATGAAATCCTATCCCACTGAATTATTTTGATTTAGTTTGCTCTTCTATATCTGCTTGTGAGAGACAACTTTTTTTTGTGCAAATATTTTCCAGTATCTTTCATATCAAAGTCTCATCCAATGACTTTGCAAATCTATACACTTTGATTGTTTTTTATTAATTAATTGAGTCCCAATATGCAATTACTGAGATGTACCTATATAGCGACTGTAAATTGACTACACAAACAGTAAGAAAGTTGGCATATAGATAAATAATTATAAGTGAGCAAAAGACTTGTTGATTGGATTAAAAAAAAAAATCCAGTTTGGAGTTCTGTATTTCAGGGATTACATTTTTCCCCTGACTAAATAAGACTTAATGTCTTTCACATTTTTGTCTTTTTTTATTTTATTTTTTGTTTGTTCATTAATTGATTCATAGGTAACGCAGATATTAATGTTTCTTTTTTATAGGTTCCTTCACCAATAGTTTTTCAGTTGTCTGAAACTTTTACAAAAGTATACTGTATTACTTAATGAATAAGCACTCTGAGGAAATTTAGGTGTTATCTAATTTAAAAAATGGAGTTTGTGTACTGAAGATAACATCTACCAAATTTGAGTCTCCTATATAAAGATGTCTCTAACACAGCTGTGTTTGGGGCTTTTTTTTCCTGATTAGCATTCCATAAAAAAAGAATTAGAATAAACTGAAGTCATAATATTTAATCTTCATTGCAGGCAAACCAAAAAATACCCAATAAAATCCGGTCACCGTTATTACAGCAAGTTACCTTGCTGTTATCAACAAAGTATGCAACCATGGCTCCAAGATAAAAATAATGAAATATTTTTGGTTGAGGATGTGAGTTTTTGTCAATATCTGTTTTAAAAGGAATTGGAAAATGAAGACAACAGAACTTTCCACTTGTATGGATTATATGACATACTAATACTGATACTTTCAATGATGTTAATGACATACTAGAAGATCTGGGTTATTTCAAAAGTAGTTAATTGATATAATTAGTTAACATGAGGTCTTACCAGGTGGTAAGCCCTCAAGCATATAATATTAGATAGTATAGCTTGAAATTGTTGAGAGGAACAGAAAGAGATTGGAAGCCCATTTTGCAAATTATGTATGAGATCATATAATAATACCTCTGATAAATAGTAATAATACTGATAAGAGATTTTATCTTTTTGCAAAAAATGTGTAATAATTAGCAAAATGGGGACGGGGCCACCAGGAATAAGTGGTGCCTTATTGTATTCCTGTCTTGTTGGATGTCATTCTATAACTTCCACAGCCAAGCTGCCAGTAAATCCAATGTAACTTTCTATGGAGTAATGATAGTACTGTATAACCTGGATTGGTGCTGAATATTTACCTTGCCCAGTCTGTTTTGTCTGTCTTTAAGTGGTGTGATTTTGTTCATGTTTGAGTGGCAGGGAAGAAGGGAGAAAAAACTACTTTGGTGTTAATGTCCTCCAAAACACATTGAAAGTAGAAAAATGTCCTGAATTCCCATAATTTTAATTTCATAGATCCATGGTTGAGCTACTTAAGACTACCAGAACATGCCCTGGCAAAACCTTTGTATTTTTCTACTATAAACTAAGCATAAATTCAGTGGTAGATGACAGATTACTTCATATACCATGCAAGCAAGCCCAGACAATAGCTTTAGCCATGACTGATTGCCTTGCTGTAACCCACTTTATGTTAAATGTATTCTTGCTGTTCAATTCCACAACTGTAATTTTGTTCTTCTGCACCGCTCAGCCCTCTGTGGACTAACCAGGTTCCTTCAGTAATGATTTCTTTTCTATTGTATTGTTTTCTGCATAATCAAGTTGGTAGGTAGGGGTTTAGGTGACACAGCCATCTGTCAAGTTCATTTGCTCTGAAAATGCAAGAAATAATGGCCTCTACAACTTGGGGCTATCTGTTATAAAGGAAGAATATCAGCTTTTACCCTGCACCATCTTCTCATCTCTTCAAATTATCATTTTTTCTACTTTTTATATAAAATACATAAGGTTCTCTTGACATGACTGATTGGTGAAAAAGAAAGCTATCACATGTCCACCTTGTATTGCAATTTATGCAAGCAATCCAATTAAGGAGAAGCAGCTAACATCCAGACTAATGTGCCTGTCGTGAAGCTAAAGAGACTGCTCCAGACTGCTCCGTTCAAGTGTTATCATTGCTGGTTCTCTGACATGCTAACTGCTTCCTCCTTGAAGTTTGCATAATGTGCAAATGTAAGGGAGTTTGCATGCCACAAAGGAAAGAGAAAACAGTTACTCATTTTTCCTCCTCTAAAATAAAATGCTCATGATAATTCTTATAAGGAGCCTTTATCAAATTGTATCTGTTTGTTGAAATGACATGCACTTGGTGGGGAAAGACATAAAAAGCTGCCTATGGGTTCCCAACCTTTTTCAGATACAGTGGAAGCAGGCTGGGATAATTCAGGAATGATCTCACTTTTCTGTGTATGTGTGGAGGGAGAAGAGTTGTTTATAGAGCAGAATAACCTTTATCTAACAGGATGCCAGTAGAGCCGGAAAAATTTTGATTGCTCTAAGTCAGGGGCATCTTTACATTAGACCCATTCATTATTGCCACTACTAAAATGCAGACTGACCAATTGCTTCTATTCAGCTTAGACTTCCAATGACCTGGCTAGAAACAAAACCACTTCCAGATGCCATTGAGTGGTGTTAGTGAAACATGGAGTTTTCTATTTCAATGAAAACATAATTATTAAGTGGAATGTCAAACTTTTATCACATTTTTACCAAATCAATTCCCCCATCATCTGCCTCTCAGGGCCACCAACGTGAGATAAGACTCTCTGCTGGATGAGAGAGTCCCTGACAAGGAAACAACTGTTGTGTTCACAGCAAGTTAAATAATGAACATGAACAGCAGATGTAAAAAGTGATAAACCCATTAATGAAATTAGTTAGCATTAGTAGCCACCTACTGAATATCTTCAAAATACAAGATCAGTCTTAAACTGTGTATGAAAACTATACAAACCAACGAAATAGGGAATGATTGCAAAGAAGATATTCTGCTCTCTATTTCTTCCCCACAGTGCAAAACATGATGTCCATTGTATTGCTGCTCTGTAATGCAGTTCTAATAGAATTGAAAATGGTCCTTCGCTCTTGTCCGTGGAGTTATTATCGAACCTAGGACCAGCCACAGTGCCTCAGAAGTGTTGATCTTTTTCTGGAAATCATCGCCACTGGCCAGGCAAAAGTGCAGTTACCTTGAAGCCATGCTTTGTTATGGTGTTCTGGATTTTGGGGTGTAATTGATCTCACAGAGTACGAGGTAGACAAAAGTCAGGTCGTGGGTGGAAG
>VYZX01028853.1:31445-58856 GCA_013401335.1 Brachypteracias leptosomus | reverse complement strand
GTCTTCTGAAGCTTGGGTGGTGTGGCTGGGGCACTTGGCAGTGAAGGCTGAGGTAAAACAGTCACTAAGTGCTTCAACCTTCTCCATATCCCAAGTAATCAGGTCTCCTGTTTCCTAATGGAGAGGGCCCACATTTTCCCTAGTCTTTCTTTTCTTACTGATGTGCCTATAGAAGCCTTTCTTGTTGCCCTTTACACCCCTGGTCAGATTTAATTCTTTCTGAGCTTTAACTTTCCTAACCTGATCCCTGGATGCTTGGACAATTTCTCTCTATTCCTCCCAGGTTACCTGTCCTTTCTTCCACCCTCTATAGGCTTCTTTTTTTGTGTTTGAGTTTGCCCAGAAGTTGCTTGTTCATCCATCCCAGTCTCCTGGATTTTTTGTCTGACTTCCTTTTTGTGGGGATGCATCACTCCTGAGCTTGAAGGAGGTTATCTTTGAATATTAACCAACTTTTTTGGGCCCCTCTGCCCTCCAGGGCTTTATCGCATGGTACTCTACCAAGCAGATACCTGAAGAGGCCAAAGCCTTCTCTCCTGAAGTCCAGGGTAGAGAGCTTGCTGTGCACTCTCCTTTCCTCCTAAGGATCTTGAGTTCCACCAAGACCTTGAGTTTCGCATTCCCTACCAGCCCCTTGTTGCTGAGAACAAGGTCCAGCATAGCACCTGTCCTCATTGTCTCCTCCACCACTTGGAGAAGGAAATTACCATCAACGTATTCCAGGAACTTCCTGGTTTGCTTATGCCCCATTGTGTCGTCCCTCAAACAGATCTCAGATGGTTGAAGACCCCATGAGGACTAGGGCTTGTGAATGTGAGGCTGTTCCTATCTGTCTATAGAGGGCTTCATCCGCTCGATATTCCTGGTTGGGTGGTCTGTAGAAGATATTACAATATCAACTATCCCTGCCCTCCCTTTAATCCTGATCTATAAAGATAATAATTTTAATGTGAAAAATGTTATCTTCATCTTTTTTTCAGTACTCTGTGAAGCACACACATATACATACTGCTCCCATCTAACAGAGTTATACTCCATCAAAATCAAACTAGCTATAAACAGGTGCACCTCCTGTCAGAATGTCTTGGCCTCAGATATCAAAAGAAACTTAAAAAGAGGGGAAATAGACCTGGGCTTAAAAAGGCAGGAACTAGATCTGGGCTAAAACTGTCCCAGAAAAATAGAATCAAGTGTTAAAGTACTGCAAAAAACCTTGCAATGGCTGCAGAGAAAATATCATTTACATGTGGAGTGTGTCATGCTGCTCACACTAAAGTGACTGGCAGATGTGCTTGGAGTGGGGATGCTTAAGAAGCAGGAACAGCTCGTTGAAGGAGCAGTAAATGAGAGACAACATGCAGTTCTGGATTAGTTATCTGGGAATTGGTTGTCTAGGATTAGTTGTTTAGGAATAGGTAGTAGACTTCTACACTGCAGAAACATAATGCCCGAGAATCAGCAAGTAGTTGAGGATAAGCATTCACACCGTCTTCGCCTTGCCTTCAGCTGCTCAGGTAGATATACTGGCAGGGTCAGATGAAAGGAGTGGAAATAGGAGCAGCAATTTCAAGTGGCTTTGTGAAGCAGCAGGGACACAGACGTGCATGTATAGATGCAGATTGTGCAGAAACGCTGACGCCTTTCCACTCTCTGTGAAGCCAATCCTCTCCTCGACCTTGGTGACCATAAAGCTCAGCCTGGCTCTTTAGGCTATTTTTATTTTCACAGGCAAAATTGTACACCTAATCTCAGACTTATACTTTCCAGAGTGTTAGGTGAGCATTGCTGAAAACCACAGAGGTGTGCTTTGGTTTTTTCACAGTTATTATATGAAAAAATTCTGAAACCTTTTCTCCCTGTTAAATGCAGAATTTAATTTAGTCACGCATACCATAAAAATATGAGATATGTCATGAGATTGAGCAACTACATTGAAAGAGACAGTTTTTTTTTATTTTGTGACTCTGAAATTATTTATTTTGCTATTAATACTTCATTTGGATTTCAGTGCACCATCATTTTCTTAGTATAAACTAAAATAAATTATTGAGATAACTAGTTTATCAGGTGCCAGTCAAAGTTTTTACTATGATAAGCACCCCAAAACTGAAGAACAGAAATTGACAAAATGTAAGACAATTTAAAGGCATGTGGTTTCTGAGAAAGTGCTGAGATTCTTCCTGGAAACCCAGATTTTTTCAGCATTTTTTAGTTGAACACATGCAGTCACTTATTCCTTTCGAGACCATTGGCTGCATAGTGTATTTAACTGCAAAAACCAGACCTAATCTACACAATTTTAAAAATTTTATTTATACTGGCCACATCTGTTAAATACAAGAAATTCAGCAGAGTAAGGAAGGCTTCCCCTCTACTCCCCAAAATGCATAATATTTGTATGTTGAGGATGTAACCCTAGTACTTGGATCCTCAAATTCAAGTTCTGATTATTAGTCTTATCATTTTAAAGAAGCTTTAACCTAGACAGAATTTTAAAGGTTATGGTAATTACGTTCTGCAGCCAGCAGCTGGTGTCAGATTGAAGATATTATAAAACCCTAACTCCTCCTTTGTTTTTAGATAGAATACATACATTTTCCCCAGTAATTTCTGAAAACTTTTAGTAAATACAACTTGAAATATTTAATAGAAACCTAATATCCAAAATATATGCTGACCACTGCATGCAAACATTTTCCTGGGACCTCACAAAGCAATTATGAACATTTTAAGATTCATCTCATTGATACCACTATCATTCCATAGCTATAGCTGTTTTATTACATATATTTGTCAATAGCATGATTTCAGCAGTATAATTACTAGCTATTTTGGTGTTCATTAGAATTTTTTCAGTGAATCAAAATAGCCCAAGGTAGACAGTGTTGATCAAGTCTGATCACAGAAAATATATACTCTGAAATAATTAAACTCAGCTAGACCTCAATCCAGTGCTGTAAGTGAAGAAAAACCATGTTGTTACTCTTTCTTCGTGACATATCTCTACTTAGAGGGATGCTTAGGGCCTGTGGGACAAATAATCTAGCTGGATGAGAATTAGATGTTATATTTCAGAGAAAAGCATTTTCTATAATGAAATGAAAGGAAAACATATTGTTAATTATTTCTCTTAAAATGATTGAAATGTTTTGCTTCAGACTTATTTTTATAATAATAAGATATGATATGAAATAAAGCTAATAAAATTAAAATAATTTAAAAATGGCAAATTTCACTTTCAGAATAACATATTTCAAAGTCTATTTTTATTTATTTTTTTAATTATTTTTTTTATGCAGAATGTCATGAAGAAAAATATTTCCATGAAACACAATCTTTTGATGAATTTGTAAATAGGAATTGCAGGGTTTGCTTTTCATAGTTTTACATTTTCATTAAAAACTCAAAAAGGAAAAGTTTGTCATTTTTCATGCCTTAGTTCAAGAATGATTTGTCTAAATATTTGTCAGAGGAAAGAATAATTTTGACGAGCTCTATTTGAAACTTAGGACCTTCTGACTCTCAACAGAGTGTTCTGTCCTTTGTGCAAAAGTAATTTCTATTAAATTGTGATTTTCTATGTGTGACCCACTCTCAAAGAGGAATTCTCCCAATGGGCTTCAGAACTATTTTCTGAACAGCAGATGTGTGGTTTTGTATAGAAATTTTAACATTTCAAGAGTGATATTCCACTCTCTTTTTTTAAATAGGAGGTTAAACTTATTGGCAGACACTGAATGTAGTTCAGCGTTCCCTTCTGCTCAAGAGGTAAAGATGTTACTGCTCACCAAGTAGGTGACGTGTTGCTTCTGTGCCACACAGCAGCTCCTGGCTCTGCTGACTTCAAAGTTCAATGAGAAGCAGGAGATGGGATATGCTGCCTTTCCCAGGAAGTCATGGCTTCCTGCCCTGTTTTGGTCAAGAGAATATCTGTCTGTGAGAAGTTTCTGCATCTGGTTGTGGATGGATATAGCACCTCAGCTGCAGCTTGTTGGAATCTTGATTTGGAAGGGCAAAATCATGAGATTTTCCATGATAGATACTGGAACTCTATATCCAGTTATATGACCAGCAATGTTATAAAGTCTCTCAGATTTATCAAATGGACAGCTGAATCTCACCTGGCTCTCAACATATGAATATTACATTATTTCCAATATCAAAACTACAAATTGCCTTGAACTGTGATCATTCAACAGAAACACAAACTGACAACTGGGAGTGACCTGCTGGCTTCTCTTCTGATAGCTTCACTGCTGAGCCAAATACCACCCCCCAGATCTGTAGGTCAGTCCTCTCCTGTGTTGTAGACTGGATGTAAGAATAGAACATGCGCAGTGAAATTAACGTTTTGGGTACAATTAACACAAAGAAGAAGATTTAAGCAATAGACCTCTAGAAACCAAATGAACACATATTTTTGTGATATCAAGAAGTGGGCAATTTTGAGGACGGTAAAAGACACTTCTCTGGCAAATGTCCATTTGAAGACCAGCCACTCTAGGTTAAAGATGTTAAATCTATAAAAGAAACAGGGATTAAAAAAAAAAATTAAAAAAAAACGTAAAAAAGACACTGAAAGACACAGAGCTAATTGTGAGGAATGGTTGTAGTTTTCATTAAGTCTTTCTATGTGTAGTGGGTCTGTCTGAGCTAATTTTCCCCATACAGCCCTCACGCTGCAGTACTGGGACCCAGAGAGTGTTGACAACACACACCATGTTATGTCTAGCTGTGAGTGCCCACATAACACCAAAGGTACAGGGGGGCAAGATCTGGGAGGGGATACAACCCGGACAGCCGACTCGAGCTGACCAATAGGATATTCCATACCATATGACGTCAGCTCAACTATAAAGGGAGGAGGACGGGGGGGATTCGAGGGGGAAGACATTTGTCCTCCGAGCAACTGGTACGCGTTCTGGAGCCCTGCTTCCCGGGACAGGCCCGACACCGCCTGCGGATGGGCAGTAGAGAGTAACGGCTTTGCTGCTTTTGCTTCACGCGACCTTGTTTTCTCTGCTGTTTATTAAAACTGCTTCTTATCATAACCCACGGGTTTTCCTTTTCCATCTTACTCTCTCCCCGCTTGCCTTGCTGACGGAGGTTTGGGGTGGGGCGTGGGGTGTTAGAGGGACTAGGAGTGGGCACCGGGCACCCAGCCAAGGTAAACCCACAACACTATGAAAATTCAGCTAATGCAGAATAAGCATAATGAAAAATAATAACACTTAAATTCAAAATCCTTACAAAAATAAAGCAATAGTATGTTATGGAGTTTTACTGACTTCACTGCCAGCTCTGCATATATGTGCATGACAGCTTGGATCCTGTAAATAAAAATAAATAGGTCTCAAACATATATATTAACTTTAATATAAATTTCCCCTTCCCTTCACATCCCAATTTCTTTATACCACCTTTTTTTTTAAATTGTGACAGCCTTATGTTTCTCTTCAGTATTTTATTTTCTGAAGCAGTGTTTAATCAATCTTTCTACAAAAAGGTTAAGTGCAAGAAGTATTTCCTAAATTACAGCTTTATAGAAAAAGCAATAGTGAGAAAGGGAGAAAACAAATTTCATAAACCTCTGCATAAAAATAAGTCTCTGCTGTTACTAGCACTTATTAAAGATCCTGGCTCAAAACCCTACCTGTGATAAGCTGATATCCTAAACTAAGCCACTTCTTACTGTTCTGTGTGTTTCATTTGTGAGATAATCATTTGCTATTGTTTGACTGTTAAAATGTAATGTTATCTTGGTGTTGCTATTTAAATTTTTCCAGCTGAATACTGGATCAAAATATTCAATTTCAGAGACTGACTGGAAAATGTCAGTTCACCAACCCCATATCAAGAAAAAAAAAATCTGTTTGTTGCCAATGTTCTCCTTCAGATAAAATTCCTCTTAATTTAAAGGATTGTTTTCCAGAATAATGAACAATATTGCAAGCAAGGTTATCTGACATTCCTTTTTAAAATACAGCTTTTGTTTTCTTTTAATTTTGACACAGTTTCTTTGCTCTGAAGTTTTCCATATCACATGCCTGATTTTTTCCTGATTTCATTTTATTTCAACTAAGTTTGCCAGCTTTTTCTGTGACAGTTAAAAATTACCAATATGCCTCCTTTCAGATGTTTTAGCAACCTTGTGTTTGGAAAATAGCTTGAATAAGCTGAATTTGGACAAGCTATCATAAATAACAATGTGTTTTAAATCTTGAACAAATTGCATTTTACATATGCAGAATACATTATTATTTAGATTGACATCTCATTTGGTCAACTAAGATTCTACCTCCCTACAACTTGGAGTGCTGAGAACATTGTGTGTAAAATATTCACCCAGAATGACCCTATAATTTTGCTATTGATGTCTGTGGGGTGAAGTGCTGTTGGAAACCAGAACCGAGTTAAGGAAATCTGCTCACCTTTTCTGTTAGTGCTTAGGATTTACCCTGTTAAACCATGAGAGAGGGGAGAAGACTGAGAAGAGAAAGATGGTACACCTGGGAAGAGAAGAAAAATTTGACTGGGGTTGGAAAGGAGATAGTCCAGAGAAGTAAGAGAATACTGAGGGAAGAATGAGACTGAGAATGGAAGTATGCCAGACCCAGGACATAAGGGGAATAGAGTAAGCTGACTGGAATTGGAAGCAGAAAGGGAAATTAAATGCAAGACACTTAGTAGAGAATACCAAGATCTTATAATTGGGTAAAGAGATGATGACTGCTTGGTTAAAGTGAATGACATGAGAAGACATGAAGTGTTAGGTGGTGGTGGTAAAGTTTAGAAAAAAATTGAATATAGATAAATATAATTAGAAAGAAAATCTGGAGAGTGGAAGAAACAGTATTTCTGAGAGGGAACAAAGAGCCAAGGTAGATAAGATGTAAGTTCTGGCAAAATGAAATTAGTAATAATGAATCCAAAATGTAAAGCAAAGAGAAGAAGAGCAGAGGAAGCTACTACTGTGTAGCTTCCTTGAAACCCTGGAAAAGCATCCTTGTTCTTATCATATACCTGGAAATGTAAGAGTGTGTAGTTCATAAAACTGATCCACCTATAAAATTTCAAAGTGTCACCATCTGTCAGTCTATTAGTCTAAGAGACTGCAGTCCATGCTGAACTTTTCTGCCAGTGGACTTCTTTAAGGGCTTTTCTTGCTTTAAATCCAGGAAATTACAGAAAGTATGCATAAAATATGTTAATTAGAGATCTCTTAATTCTGATACTCCCTAGTCTTGGTGTTGTCAACCTGAGGTGCCACACAATACAAATGGCGTGTAGGTTTGTCTGCATGTAGCAACCATAGATACTTCATAGTAAATGTCAAGGCTTTTTGTGTAGTATTGATTATGGAATGATTTTACCAAACTATGTTATCACAGATCTTCCTTTTCATCCTGTATTGATTGCTTTTCCAAGACAAGGTTCAAATTATTTTTTATTTTCTAAAAGCTCAGGCATACAAAATATGTAAACAAGCTCCTAGAATGAAGAAACAATCTATATGGCTTACATGTGCCCTTTAAATCAACTATTTAGTAAGGGAGAAATCTAGATGGAAAATTTTCATGATTAAGATAGTTCCAACTTCATGGAAAATACGAAAAATGCATTGGCACAAAGCTTTTTGTAAATGTCATCATAATAATGGTGCCAAGGGAACCTAATCTAAGCCTAGAAAAGACCTAGTAGGTCACAACAAATGTTTTTGGGAGGGAAATGTTTGCTGTGAACCCATTGTCAGATTTTAATTTTTTTATAGAGCAGAAAAAAGCACAATTCTGCTGAGAATTTATATTTTTGTCTGCTGGGAAAAGTCAATAACCTTTTTTTGGAAGGATTAAGACTTAGAATATCATCATTTTTTTGTACAACAGGGTTGTTATACCATGAAAACATGCCAAAAAGTCTTGGGGAGAGAGGCAGAATCTATTAAGCAAAATATTCATTTCTTTTTATTATTGGCATAACTTCCATAGCAAAAGATGCAAAATTGTCAAATTATTTTATTTTCCTCACATATTTACTGGAAGTTGGGTCATACCCAAGTAACCCAGTAATCTCCCACCTGTAGAGCATTAATATAGTGTATAGAGCAGCAGATTTATGACTTGTTCCAAAGACAAGCATGAAACTATATCTTTTCCTTTTACTGAGAGGACCTCTGCATGAGATGAACTAATACATTATTGTAGCCTAACATACTTGTTAGCTATTTTCCTTTCCTGAATTAAAAAATTGAATTATATACACTCAGTCTAGTTACTGAACCTGTAAAGTTTATTAAAGTTTATCGACCATGTGTATACACTTCAGGATTTAGGTTCAATTGCTTCTTTCAAGCTGGAACATTGAATTAAGATGCAGTGCCTTGCTGTGGCTCTCATGGACTCCAACTGAGCTACAGGTAGCAAAAGTCTCCTTCAATTAGACATAATCATCACTCACAGTCAATAATTGTGCTAAAGGCTGCTTTCAAATCTGTGAGGGATTCGCATTTAATGTACTGATTCAGCTTGTCTGAGCCAAATTCACTGTGTACTGAAACCAAAGCAATTTAGTTCTTGCCTACGGCCCTTTTGGCAGTTCATCTAGTACTGAGCACTGTAAGGACTGTGAGATACAATTTAATCTGAGACATCTGTGCACAGACAGGACCTTTTCTGTAACAGAGAAAGACTAAGTAATGGCTAAGCTGTAGTTTTATGTGAAGAACCAAGTCTTATCTCTCCTCTGAAAAATAAAGCATTTGAGATATAGTAGAAAACCAAACCAAAAAGGAAAAAAAAAAAGGAAGAAGAAAAAAAAGAATTAAAAAATCCTTGGATTTATGAAATGCACACTGAGGCTACTAACAGCTTTCCTTGCTCCTAACCACATAAAGCACTTGAGCCGTGATCCTTGGATTAACCATTTAAAGATATTATACTTATCATCAGTTGCAGCTGACTGGAAAGATCTTTATTAAGTATGAAAGAGAGAAGGCTCACTGCTTGTGATTTTTGTACAAATATCAAAATTTCCTTTGTATGTATTTTTCCTCACTCATGATGTTATTGAGGAAAGTGCTGTTATATTTATCTCATATATCATTCTGACTCAAAAAAGGCTTGTTATTTCCAGAAAAAGCTTAAAAATCCTGTAGTTACTACACATAAAATTATATAGGAGTTTTAATGATAGCGAACCAATAGCTGACAGTGTCTGCCAAGTTTTACTGACTTAAACCACATTTTCACCATGAGTTTGCACTCAAACATTCCCTACTTGCCATTTTTATGAAATAATTGAAAAGCTTATTATAATGAAAGAGCCATTCCTGGTATTCATTCAAAACCTGTTTCAAAACACTTTCGCTTATATGAAAGCAAGTCAGGGAACTAGCTGGAAAGTAAGACAGATCTATGTAACCCACTAATTGTGGAGATACTGCCTTTTGTCAAAGGCTCTGCTGGTATGAAGCAGGAATCAACACAAGATCTCTCCTTGCCTGATACACATTTGGTAAAAATAGGACTAAGAAGGTAAAGTCTTATCACAGAAAATTGTGAAAACATGAAGTATAAAAGCTTGACTGCAGAATCTAATTATGATAAAGTACATTGTTAACATTAATCTTTGTACTGTGGTTCAGAGTTTTAAGTTTGAAGGGCCACCTGAAGCCTCTACCAGGGTTAACAAAGCAGCAGCAAAACCCATCTGCATTTTCAAGTCAGGTTATACGCATAATCTTCAAAACTGTGACAAAAAAATTCCCTGAGATTTACACTTTTGGTCAAGATATGATGCCTTGAGTGGAACGTGAAGTAAACAGAATTTCCTTTGTTTATTTCTGTGACAACCAGATTCACCCATTGGCTTGTTTGCATATTATTTTGAGGTATCTATGCAGTGTGGGAACTGCAGTACCTGGGCACCTAACTTAGGTTTCTGAATAGATTTAATTTCAAGGGTAGGATCCTGTGACATCTGGGATTGCATCTGCATGCCTGTGAACATGAGCCATTAAACTCAGGAAAATGTTTGTAGTAGATGATTCCCATATACAAATGACAGCAGCAGTCCAGGATGTGGACCCAGAATGTCTCAGTTGAAGGTCTTCACGACAAACCTTCAGACTTATGCTTGCTTTTCATCTTGCCTACCTCTGACTCTGAATTTTGCACTGCTGACAGCTTAGATGTCCAGTTGAAGAAAAGAATAAAATCTTCATCCCGACTATGCTGCCATCCTGCAGCTGGCTTCTTCCTTGAGAAGTCCTGGAAGCTCACAGCATGTGTGGCCGTAGATGGACATTTTACCTGTAGGTGCCCTTATCACAGGAGTTTTGTGCACTTACCAGAAAGAAAAAAAATCCCACACTACACAGCTACACAAAAATGGTTTTTAAGTCCCTTTGTTGAGTCAGAACCTTAGTGCCTTGTGGCAGACACTGACTTTATGTTCTTTATGCTAACCAATGGTCAGATAATGGATACCTTGTTCATGGCTAGACCTGCTACATATTAAATACATACACTGATCTTGCTACTTGTTTTGATTACATTACAAATTTCCTACAAGGAGAGCATGAAAGAATAAAAAAAAAATTACTTGTTTCCCTTGATATAATAAAAACTGAAAAAGAATATATTACTCTTTGTGTTTTCATTGTCCTTGTTTATTCATCAGGACAGAAATAAATCAGGGACAGAAGAGAGCTTTTTAAGTTCAACAATGAACAATGTTAGCTCATGAATAAATTGCCCTACAAAAAATGCAGGTTGGAATTATAAAGAAGGCCATCAAGAAAGAGAGAGATTGTAAATCAGGCTTTCTAATGATACAAGGAAAATACCACCCCAAACCACACCTTGGAATCATCCTAACCAGAAATTTGAAAGCTGATATAAATGCAGAACATGAATGTTGTACCTTATACTAGAGAAAGACTGTTTTTCATCCAGAAGATCCATTCCAATCTTGTGTTCTCAGAAATGAGTTCCACAAGTGCTGCCCTCTGAAGCTGAAATTCCAGGAGAAGATTATTTACACCCAGTAAATTAATGCAACATTACTTAGGGGTCTCTGATTTCCTAATTTTTGTTTCAGAGCTCTTTAGTTTCTCTTTGTAAAGGGGGTTGTTCTTGGTTGAAAGGTACTGTATGCAAAAAATGTTTTATAGTGCATTATCAGCCTCATTTTTCTTAATATGTTTTTTATTAATTTAGCTATAATGTGTAACCTTAGGTAATTCACAGAGCAGTTAATGACCAGCTGGACAGATTGAGTCCCTGAGGTAAAAGTAGTAGCTCTTAATGCTTCAGCTAATCAAAGATTTTAAACATGACATGCTAATGAAACATTTGTTAGCAAAAAGATCCCTCATACACCTCAATCTTCTCAATTATTTTATTATTTGCAATATTAGATAGAAATCCTATGTCAAACTCAAAGGACAATTTTATGAAGTTGTGTGAGTGGCATCCATCCTATCAGGCCACCTTCTGAACATGAGACTAGAGGTCTGCAAAATTTCCCCTTGCAGATAGCTCATGCAGCCTTTCAGTTTTAGTATCTTCTTATATTTTGAGACTATGATTATGACTGTTATAATTGCTAACAACTAGGTTTTACATGGCTTGGCTTTGAATCGGATGACTGCAATATGTAAAATGCAGTCCAAGTTCACCTCTACATTTCTGAATGATAACAAAATTTCAGGACAATAAAGGACATCTCAGATTCACTCAGTTTTCCAAGACTCACATGTCTGTATTTAGATGTGAAAATTATAAATTATTTTATACTGTTGTAAAAAAGAAAGGATAAAAGTGGGAAAATTCTAGGGAAAAATATTAATTGAACAGTTTATTCAGTTAATATAAATTTTTGTAGAGTAATATGCTCAATGAATGTTATTATATCCATAATAGACCTAGTCAAATACTCAGAGGAAAAGTCATTGAATAATTTATTCAATGAAAAATGACAAAATTCACTGAATAATGTATTCACTGAGCAGTACTCAACTCTAAAAAAATTTTCTTAATATATAGAGAAACATTTTAAGATGTTAAGGTTTTGTCTTTTATCCTGCTTTACCCTGCAAATCAACACAATTCTGAGCTTAACCAAACTCAAATGCTAATGATAAGAAATCTTTCAAAGCTTCTCTGAGCATGACTTTTCTTTTTCATGTCCTCCAGAATTTTTCATAAAGTTTAGGAGCCAAAAAAGTCTGTAATCCTCCAGAATCCATCTTTAACTTTATGAAATGTTATGTAAAAATTTTCTTATTGGTAATATAGTTAACTGTTTTTTTAAATAACAAGGGATCACAATATATTTTTGGATGCTCAATTAACACAAATTTTCATATCTTGTTCATGTTTACAGTGCATGAACAATCCTTACATTACAAGTGCAAGGGCAAACTTGAATACAAAATTTAGTGCTTTCAAAGAATACCATTTGTACCTGTTGGGTGTTGAATGTTAAAAAGACCCCACAAACTATTCTTTTATCCAGCAAGAGAAAATGCAATGTCAGGCAGACACTTAGAGCTTAAGAAAGGAAAGATAGACAGGCCATGCCACAGGTCAATAATGGATGTTGTTATCAGACAAATGGGTCACAAATATTCGCTTGAAAATATTGAACTAATTCTACATAAGAAGTGACTAGCTCAATGGTAATTAGCTACATTTTTACGATGCATATAATTCCTGTGATGCCACAACATCAGTGCTAACACTATCACAAAGATGATAAAGATGAAAGTAGCTAACCTTCAGGTTAACTCTAATTGGAATACCCTTAAATTAGGGGAAATGACATCTAACTTCAATGTGCAATAACACCCTTATCATCTAGGTCAGCTCCTGCTAATTTGTTTGTGTACTGTAAGTATCAGTCATTTTTTGATTCTCTTTTCTGTTGCATGCTGTACACTTTAGCATTTGGATGAAATTTAATATCCAAACTTTACATTCTTAATGAGAAAATTTTTGCTTAATTGCTCCCTGTTTTATCTATTTCTGACTTTTTTCCTTGGCATCTCCAGCTTGGAACCCCAGACCTACCTGCAGTATGCTTTGTGTTTAAATGACTCTCCATACATAATTTATATATTTTAATAGTAGTAACTATACAAGTTTTGCTGAACTTTGGCAACAAAGCTAGGTCTAATCAAATAGAAAAACCCAAAATAAGTTGACTGGTTTCTGGTCAAGAGAAAAAGATAGAATCTGCAACAAGTTTCACTATCAAGTGCTGCAGAGAGAGATGTATTATGTGGTCTGATCCTGTTTCCCAGCTGAAATCACTGGTGAATCCCATTAGAGTTTGTTATGGCGCAATCAAATCATATAATGAAGAAATATGAGTGGGATTCATTTCACCTAAACTTAACTGTCCATAGGTTAGAAGTCTAGTCTACCTAAGTCTGGTTTAAGCTTTCATTATAGCCAATCAAAAGAGATAGAAGAGGCGTGCAGATAGACTAGACTTAGTGTTCAACACTCTGTTCCTTGTTCTAAAATTATAGGAACTCGGCTGAAAGTTCTCCCTCCTGAATATCCATTCTTTGCATAAAACTCTACTGTCCTCCACAACTGGCAGTGCTCAGTAATTATCCTGGAAGTTACAAGGACATTTGGGAAAGGTAAGCCAATTTAGTCATTCTTTAGGCCATGATGCTGGATGCTTTACCTCACAAATTAAAAAAATGGGGAATAAAGTGTCCTATGCTGTCTCCTGGGACATACAAAATATTTTGTGTTTCACAACCATAATCTGCCATCTTTTCCTAGAGTGACATAGCTTCCCAAAATCTTAAAATTATTCCATGTGTGACAAAGTAAATGTTGAAATTTCTTGTATTTCTATATAGCTGGGTAAGTTACATTTTCAGCTCATGCCATTATTAACATGGTGCTGGAGAGGAGATAAATATTTTCCATGCAAATATATAAAAATCTCTCCCTTTATGAAAGTCACAGAAATATTAGCAAGTAGATGGTTTAGATCATCAAGAAGATTCAGATGGAATGGGGGTCTACGTTATTCAAGAGAGGTCTGATGGGCAAGTGGTGCTGTCTGTTATGAAAAATAGTCATGCCATGACACATCACCACTGAGATATCAGAGTTGTTTCAATTCACACTTCTTGAATATGTAACATGCAACTGTTAAGTAATTTAATAATATTCTGTTGTTTTGTCCTCCTGGGAGAAAAGAAAGAAATTATTAACTTAGAGCCTTTTTTATGGTTTTCCCTGTAAGAAACATTATTTTTTCATGAGTATGTAGTGAATACACTCATATATAAAAAAATTATATCTTTACATAAGATTGGTTCTGAATATATATGCATAGATATGTATAAATATATATATATGTACAAATGATTCTGAATTTAAAATATACAGGAAACTGATCTTTAGAAAATGGAAAATAATGCTTCTGGATGTTGAGTGATTTAATGTTATTTCTGTGACTACAGGCACAAAATGCATTTTTTTAAGGGCAAAAAAAACCCCCAAAGAAATCCATGAACTGTAACTTGTATTGCTAAGTCGAGACTTGGGAAAAACTGGATTCTATATGTTTAGTTTTACCTGTATCTGAGAATAAGTAACTTTTTTTTTTTTTTTTTTTTTTTTTGGCTGTGGTTTTGCAAATTCTATCAAAATATCTTCCCATCACTTGCCAAATTCTATGTTGTCATTCTTGGATATAAAGATTTCAATAGCGGTCCTGCTGAGAATGGTAACTGCTTATGCATGTGTTTGAACATGTGATGTAAACTGTGATCCTCTATGTTCAAAGCTCCACAATGTTTGTCTAATCTATTTGATGCTATTCTTCCCCAAAAGAATGCATTGTAACATCCCATAAGATACCAAAGAGATAAGATTCAAAAGACACAAAAGATTATGCTTACACCTATGCCATAGCTCACTGACTCCTCTTGAGTACTGAATGGGGAACAAACCCATGTTACACCATATTGCAAGAAAAGATCATCAGAACCTGGCACTCACTGAGGTGTTGGAAAAAATTGCTGCCTTTATTTCACATCCAACAATGTGTTGCAAACAGAAGCACTTAATATTAAGCAATGAAAGACAAATCAGTGTTAGTATATATACACAATTTATGTAAACCCATTAATGCATACTGTGGCCTGGCTTTGCATTTCAGAAATGAATGAGATTAATTCATAATTAAATATCCTCACATTTTCTATTACAAAGGCAAAGATGTGTGAGATGTGTGCATTCGGTTGATTTTATCAGTGTGCATCGGCAAAAAATGTTCAAAGTTTTGAGGAAGCATAACTGCTATTCAATAGAAATCATTTTCCAACACATCTACCTATAACATTACCTTTGAAATAAAGTGTACTGGAAGCTAAGTATCAGGTATGAATGTTATCACTTGCTGAAATGTCAATGCTTGCCCTTCATAAATCACAATGTTACTAAACCTATCATAAGGCAGACAATACAAAAGGCTGAACTGTATCACTAGCTCAATGACAACATACTTATTAACCATTCCTATTGTTTTCCAAACACGAGATTTTGCAACTCTAAGAGAATTCAGTTGTTTAACTATTAACTAAGTACATTTCAAGATTAATTGATGAAATCATTAGGGACCTTTGCTATTTAGCCTGTTTGGTTTATGATCTGCATTAGAAGCACCTTCTTTTATTATGAGGAAAGTATTTTATTTATAGCAATGGTTGTTACATATGTTCTGAAATGATATATTGTAGTGGATGGGAAAACAACACATTGAAATTTTACCAAAGAGTTGTGGCAGATATTGTTAAGTACATAAATATAACAAATGCTGAACTGCATCTCCAAAATTGGTAACTGTTATTAGTTATTGCTCTTGTTTAGTTTTTCTGAAAATTATGCATTCTTGTAATATTATCAAGTGTTGTAAGCAAGACACTGGTACAATATGCATTTTTTAATGTGAACCATAAGAGCAGGACTTACGTTCATAGAATCATACATACTGGTTGTATGGCTTTATACCTCATCTTGATGGTAGTTCTTGCTTGTGTACATCTTGATGAGCTTTGCATCTTCCATGCATTTATTTGCAAGGGTTGAACTGAAAAACAATGAAATAAATTATAAATCAAAGCATATTGCATATTTTAGGTTTCTTATGAACCTACTTAATCACAATTTAGATAACATGAACAGAAATGATGTATTAGTACAAATCATGTCTTCTTTGCTATCAATCTATGCCTAAATTAAAGTTTCAACACTATGTCTTTAAAAACATTATGACTAATTAACATTACTCACCAAAGAATTGTTTCCTTCCTTAATTGTATCCCATGTTTGATGATGTAATCCCTCTAAAGTTTGAATATGTAAAAAAAAATAGTTTGAAAAATGTAGCTTCACTAAAGAATCGGTATAGAAAAAGTTTGCTTAAGGTACAAAAACTTTGTTCTTTACTCTTCCAACTGGAGGCTCAGTGAAAAGACCAGAAGCGTAGATATTCTTGTTCTATATGAAAAAACAGCCTAAGAAAGACACACTTTCTAAATCTGAGCTTTCCTTCCTGTCCCATAGTGTCTCTTGGAAATTCAGAAGCTAGGCTAGGTTGAGATGACACTGGGAATACTGATGTTGATATATTGTGCATGTCTTGGGTATCAGTCACTATTTGTATTCCCTAACACAGCTGTAAATGTCTTGCTTGTCAGATGAGTTCTTAAAGCATCCTTTGCTGATTTCTCAGAGTCAATATCTGAGTTACGGTTCATGATAGTAATATTAAAGATCTAGAAAAAAACTCAATTTTCTGTGAGCCAAAATGAAATCTGAATTAAGAAATGTCTGGTACAAAAAAAAAAGAGTCACTATCACATCTAATTAGTGAATCAATTATATTGCATCATTGGTTCAGTTATTATTCTGCTTTGGTTTTATTTTCTTTGTAGGACTGGCTTTGGAGAATCTATCTATATGGTAAACTAACAGAAGAGATAATAATAATAATATTAATAATTTTTTTTTTTTTACATGTGTAAAAGCTAAGGGATGGAAATTTTTTATATTTAACTAAAAAAACATTAGATACTAAGAATAGTCACACTAGTGGTGTCTCAATAAACTGTAATGTTATTAGTTTTGCCTACAGTTAATATATTTGGTATTTATGTCTCACTTTGCAGCTGCTTGAATTTGAATCTCCAGAATACTCTGGCTTAGATATTAGCAATTATATAAGCATTTATCACAACAGTACTTTCTTGGTGTTCTGGAACAGGACCAAAACTTCATGTGCAAACTGTTTTTACTGTTCTTGCTTTTTGTTACATTTTCTCAGGCTCTTCGACTATAAGAATAGCATTTTTGTTTAGACATTTCATCTTGTAGATGTGCGCCTATTGTGAAATAAGTTGGGAGCTTTAATTGGCAACCCAAGAAATTTCAGAGTGTACATCCAATTATTCTTGTTTAGATTTTGATAAAATCTTTATGATAGATTTTACCCAGTGTGCTGAATGATCTTCAATTGAATTTGATCATTGCCTCCTGTTTTATACAGTATATTCCATAGTTATAAATGCAACCGTCACATTTATCTTGGCTTCCTAGGATTATATTAAGATTATTAAAAACATGTTTATTCCATAGTTTGAGCAGACTGGGCTATATCAGATGGCTGTGTCTGAATTCAGAATTTCAGGAATCAACACAAACAAGTTTTAACATACACAAAATCAAGTAATAATAATAATTTTAAAAAACAACTCCAAATGTAATTTCCTTCAGAACTCTTCATACATAAATGGCCAGTAAATGTAGGGTTGACCATATAAATCATGTTTCTAGTAGTTCGATAAGTAAGTTAATATCATATATTCCCTACATTGTGATGATCTTGGGTAACCACAGGCAGAAAAGTGTTATAATTTCTTCTCATTTTGTAGTATATATTAGGTAAACCCACCACAATATTCTAATTTATTTTAATAATGCTTTAATTTTAGAAGACGATCCCTAGTATTTAGTTACTCTGTGTACCTGGTCTATGTTATTAATGAGCTCATAAAGCCAGACTAATATTATGAAGTCCAGTTATCACCCATTTAGGAAGGAATATGACTTCATGCTGGGATTCATTCCACATAGTAACAGGTCTTTTATTAAAGGAACATCCTGGAACACTAAGTAAACAGCAATGTACAAAAATGCCACAAGGTAAAGAATTCTCTGAAGGTTCCTCTGCAAGCAATTGAGTTGTGGAACTGGCTATCTTTATCCTTGAGACAACATTTATTACTTTCTGAAACCCTCCAGGAATTGTCACTGGATGTTCACTAGGTATTCCTAACTTGTAAACATGGTCACTGTCCTTTGAAATATTTTGCTTCCTTGCAAAAGCTCAAATCAGTTGAACATACTGAGATTTGATCAAATGTCCACCTGAAAACACAGCTTGTACTTTTCTGTGCACAAAGTAATATATTGAGGCATATTATTTAGCATGGTGGGGGAAATAGATCTAGAAAGTCAAAGCTAAAAGAGTTCTTGCCTTACTCACAGTTAGCTATGTTATTGTTTAAAATTAAACTTTTCATGAAAAAAAATACAAAAATCCTTTTTAAGTTAGAACCTTGACTTTCATAAATCACTACATCCATTCATTCTCAGCACCCATTCGTACATGTTTTCTTGATAAGGATTTACCAGATGTTTTTTTTGCTTTCCTGGGCTAATGGGGAGTTTTTTGTAACCGTGTAATCTGCATAGTTTAATTTCTAATGGAAAGTAAGACTACTTGCTGAATGAACAAGAAGTTTAAGACACATCTTAGTATAAGAGATAACAGCCCTAGTTCAGAATGGAAGCCATTACTAAACTATTTCATGAAAGGCAAGGATTAAATAAACTATGTTTGTTCATCACTGTAACTGATGTTTTTCATACATAATACCTCATCAAGGATTGTATGCAAACAATAAAACAGCAACATTGTCTCTCGTTTATGAATTTTCATTAATTCATTGAAAAGAAACAAAGCTTCTGGTGAAGCTATTTGCTATAATATATCCTCTAAATCTTACCTTGCTTCACTAAAAACCACAAAGGTGTCCCCAGAACAAAATATACCCTTATTTCTGTTGAAGAGTTGTGGCATAGAAAGATGATGATGAAACAAGAATAAAGGAAAAGAGGAATTAAAGAACTTTCTTAATCATAAAGCCCAGTCTCCTCTGCTTCCAGTACTCCTGGGAGATACCACATCAGATCATCAACTCCAAATATTTTTAATTCCATTTTGAAAAGCTATTAATTTTTAAATTCATCATCCTCTGTTGGGAGATTGTTCCAGAACCTATTTTCTTTTACAACTCTAATTTCAGACAAAAATACACACATCTTCATTTAAAGTCCAGTTTATTACCACACTGTCTTTTAAGTAACTTTCTTCCCTTTTTCTTCTTCATATACTTCTAGATAACACTCATGTCAGCTAATTCNGCGCACGACCTTGCTTTCTCTGCTGTTTATTAAACTGCTTAAAGAATGTAAGTTTTACTTTCATCCAAAAGATTTCCAGTCACCCTACTGGACTTCTGCAGCAATTGCTGTTCAAGCTTCTGTACAATGAGCAAGACTATTACTTGTTTTACTTCTAAAAGTTGAGGATTAACTCTTACCAAATACAGCCTAATCAGACTTACTGCAGTACTTTTTGTTTCAGTTATTCAATATTATGCTTTTGACACAAGTATTTTAGGATTTTCTGGGGGGGGGGTTTCTGCCTTGTCTACTGGTTGTTTGATGACAGTGTTTGCTCCTAGTTTCCCAATAGAAAGAATAAACCTTTCACTGAGTTTGTGAAATTTATATGTTCTCATGGACACTGAGGTGTGTTTTTTCCTTCTTTCTTGCTGTGCCTTGTTTCCCACATTTTTGTTACTTCTCTAAGCCCAGGAGAAAAGAGCATTTGTCTAGTTCCAATTTCTCACCCTATTTCTTTTTTTATATTATTCTTATGAGTCATAGAAAGCCTGTCACTTGGAAAAACATGAAGATATCCGTGGAAGTTGAAAATGAACAACTCCATGCCTTCCTCACAACACCAGTCCTTGATTAGTCTCTTGTTCATCATCACTTCCAACCTTCTTGTTTAGAGAGTAAAAGCACCAGCAAAACATCTTCCTTAGCTTGATGTAGTAACCCTTGATGCCCTGCACTGAACATTTTACGTTGACACAGCCAAAGAATGATCAGCAGGTTCTTTCTCACTGTTCACAGAATCCTTTTCAGCTTCATATGCAGAGCCTTTGTGATTGCTTCAAGTACATGGTACATGGGGGGTTTTTTTGTTTGCCTTTTTTTTTCTGGTCACATATCTGTCAGATTTTTTAAATGAGAAATTTCCTATTTATGCGGACCTGCTTATTCTTCAGGTTGGTCCAAAACCTCAGTTCTCTGCCTTATATCTTCCTCCCTGTCTGTATATTGCTTTCCCAATTCAGTTTGGCATTCATTATAACCTCATGGCCTTTTCTGCTGGGCTGATATTCAGTCTGATTGTCAAATTGTACTGATACCTACTTGATGCAGGTGCAGAACTTTGCATAGCTCCTCATTGAACTTGAGAAGGTTTCTCTTGACCTAATCTTCAAGGATCTCAAAATCACTCTGGACTGAAGCTCTTCTGTTTTACAGTTAATCCCTGTCCTTGTCCCTAGTTTAGTATCATCTGCTTAAGTTTGAATTTAGGTAAAAACCTCCCATCCAGGTTTTTAGTAAAGCAACTGAACAAGATCAACCCCAGTATTGTTTGTTACTTTTAGCCTGCTAATTAGATATTGAGCCACTGGTTATTGTCCTTTGAGTCCTGAAGTCTAGACAATTTTTAACTCATCTCTTTTCAGACTTCCTTTTCTTTGGCATTGCGGTCATATGCATCCAAAAAGCATGCTCTTTCAAAAAAAAGATCTGAACCCATATGGCTTTTCTTATGAGCTCATATGACAATGTTTTGTTGAGTAACACATAGCAAAAATAAATCCTATGTCAGCACTTTGAGGTAGCCCTCTTTCCCAGGAAAAATAACAGACAAGGAGAAAGAATACACTATGCCAGTAATCATGCAGCTCTCATTTTCTTTGCCAAGAAGATCACAACCATGCAAAAGCAAATGTTTTGCTCTAACACAAAAGTGATGGGAAGCGGCTGAATATTTGCATATTCCATTGGATATCAGTGAAGCCTGGAAGATGGAAAATGAAAACCTCTGCTCAAAGTGTTGCTTCTGTTGAATTCCTACAGTTAGAAAAGCCCAACATGTTCAGAAGTCAAAACCAGCTTACATACCAGACAAGTGAAATAATTTTTAAGCATTTGTCTTTTCAATATTGTTTTCTCCATCCCTCTCTGGCTTAACCACACACTTCAGTGCACAGACACTCACAGATGTCTGAGCCAACCTGCCAGCTGTAGCTTGGGAAAGAAAGTTCTCCATCAGGATGCTTCTGTCTGCCCCACCCTGCCTGCAAGGATGACTGTAGACAAAATATCTGGCAAGCAAGTTCGGTATTTCAAAAAACAGTGGCTAAAGCTAGACACATTATGAGGAGAGTTTGCACCTTCTGCTTAGAGATGCAAGTCCCCACATTTTCATCAGCCAAGTAATCAAAAAACTCAGAAGATGAAGCAATTATCCTTACCAGTAAGCAGTAAAGTTTGGTTCGACAATAATACTTTTAACTCCATTATGGAGTCTCATTTAGCTCATGGCAGCCACCTTGCTGCAGTTCTCAAAATACAACTTCTACCAGACTGCTCCCTCCAAAGAGAGCCCTACTCAGAACTGGCCTTACAGGTACAGCCCAACCTTAAACGATTTTGAAGTCTCAAATATTTCTGTGTATATTTATTTAAAATACATTTTAGCTTACATTGAAATGACAAATATAGCGTCACACAGGTTAATTAAAAAACTCTTGGTGTAGTGTAATTAACTCACCATAAAATATGACTGCTATGTTTGTCTGATACCTCTGTGTCTTGAAATTACTGTGATGACACGAAGCCTCTCTGAATCACAATAAGACATTTCAATCATTGTTGTCCACCCTAATTGGTTTGGTATTGGAGTTTGTGAAAAATAAAGGCAAGATGTACCCTTACACTCAGAACATATTAATGGTGATTTAAGAGCGGATATTTAACATTTAAATCTTGTTTAGTTCTCATTTGATTTTGCATTTACAGTATCTTAGTTTAGTTGCCCTCTCTATAATTGTGATGGGAGCCTGACTTCTAATGGCTTGTACCCAATGAATTTACACTGGCTTATGTTTGTTTGCATTTCATTTTAATTGTGAAAGATGCCTTCCTCCTCTTGCACTCCTACTTTCTGTACTATTATTTCTGTGCTATATATCCATATTTTTTTACACTTACTCCAATAAATTTCTTTCATCTTGGTTAATTGATAGTGTTATTTTACATCCTTTTCTTAACTGCACATAAATTTCTTAGCTTTTGTGTCTGAATTCTTTTTGCTATTTGTCAATTCTGAGAATGTAATAGAAAAGTCTGTTCAAGTATTTATTAGTGAGGGCAGGTGAAAACAAACTTCTTTCATTATAAAGTTATAAAGTACAGTTTTTTAATATGTTATCATAAAAACTCAACTCATTTAAAATTTTTAATTTTTTATTGGTTTGTCCGTATTGGGGGTAACATGTATGCACAGGAGAAAGACACACTGTAATAAAATCTTACGTGTTTAAAGCTTAAATTCACTAAGCACCCCTACTACTGGAAGTTTTGACACTGTTTAAATGCAATCAGCACTGTAACTAAGGTCTTTATAATACAGAAAAGACTATATCTAACTATATTTCATGGTAGGAATAGACTTTTTCTGAAATCTTCATGATCATATGCAGTTAAATTTCTCAGTAAAAGAGAACTAATTACTCCTGTGAGATTCCTGCACTTTGTAGCAGTGAGATTGCAACAGAAAATGGAGTAATTGCCAGTTATCCAAGTCCATAAGCTTTGATTTTTCTGATTTCACGTGGAAAATCAGGACACAAAGCCTTACATTATTATAATGTTAAGTTTTTACATCTACAGTCTTGGAAGATAAGAAATATGGAAGTTAGATTTGAAAATGAAATCTTAATTCTTTCCCTGCAGCAAATTCTTAATTGTGTTTATTACTGCACAATAGTGTTGTAACAATTAGCCCACACATTTTTTCTCTCTTCAACAAAGGCCCCAGTCCTGAAAATACTTATTAACTGCTGGATGTTTCCTGGGACCACACACAGTATGTAAAGTTAACTACATACTTAAATCTCTACGTGGCTAGGTATTAACTACAGTCAGGAAGAATTTGGAAACCTAAATGACAACAAAAATTTTTCATCAGTTTTATAGATCATTACAAAACTTGAGACTATCTATGTTGATACTAATAATGCATGGTTCCAGAATTAATTTGATAAACCTTTGCATGGTGATGAATGCCTGTAATCTAATTTTTACTTCAGTGGATCAGTTCTGGTGGTACATCCCACCAGAATCGGAGGGAGATGGTGCAGTGTGTGTAGCAGACATACTGCATGTTTAATTCTGGGGTAGTAAAATTCTTTCCAGTAGCACTTTGCAGTGAAGAACCAAATCGTAGAATCATAGATTCATAGAATCATAGAACCATAGAATGGTTTGGGTTGGAAGGAACCTCCAAAGGTCATCTAGTCCAACCCCCTACAATAATCAGGGATGTCTCTAACTAGGTCAGTTTGCTGTCCAGGTGATTGATTTATGTAAATGGTATATGTAACCATAAATTCATATTAATATATATATTTAAACAGGGAAAACATCTGTAGTTTCCAGGACTTTAGCCTTTGAACTCTTATATAACTTTGATTTTTTTTTTATTTTTACTATATTTTGCAATTGTCTTTACTTTCAATATATTAGCAGGCACTTCAAAATCCCAGTAAAGTAGCAATCATTGACAATACCTCAGCCCTGCTATTAACTCCTGACAAAGAACGTAAGGTATTTAGCATTTGCCCTGCAAAGCACGCTGGAGTTAACACATCCTGATTTATTCGTTTCAGCCATTAGTGGCAAAACAAAATAATGTGGAAGCACTTTTTGTATCCTGCAGTTCCTCAATTTGTCTGGTTCCTGTCTTATGATTTATTTTTCCTAGATTCCATTGTCACTGGGCTCAGCAGCACCCTCCCAAATTCTGCAGTGACACTGGAGATAGGGAACGCAGGCAAAGCTTCCTTTTGGAGGCAGGAGGTCAGGCAGAGTGTTAGAAGGGCAGCTTGGGGTCAGAATAATACAGTAGGAGTACAGACAGTACAGTTAGGTTAGCATATTGTTCTGGGGCTGAGAGCCTTTCTCAAACCCTGATCCATCTTCATCCTTGTAATTAGGCAATCTGTGCTTTCAAAGAAAGTGTTGCTATGAAACACGTTGGCAAATGAAGGCAAATTTGAGGCCTGCTCATTTAAGTGTTGGGCTCATTGTTCTTGGTGGTGTAATTGGTGATCAAGAAGGCAATAAAACGGCATGGCCATTAAACGGCCCGAGCTGGAATTGAAAGGGGAGCATTTATACGGTGCAAGCTGCTGTACGGAGGCTGTAACTTTCACCCTTACATGAACCAGAATTTACGGAAAAGCCTGACGGCATGGCTCTTGTTTCACCTCCAGGAGGCGGAGGGAGGGAAAAAAATCAAAACTAAATAGAATTAATGAGCCTTCACACATTGTCCTGTTTCTTTTGTTGTGAAAAAGCTGGGCAAAAATTAAGTTGGATAAGAGAGGGTGGAAAAGAAGCACCATTAATAACAGGTTGTAAATTCTACAAAACATTAACTTCATTACATGGCAATTACTGTCTGTAATTGGCAGAACGAAAGATTCCACTTTCTCATCAGTTGCTAGTTGTATAGGACTCAGCATTTTTTTTTTCTTGGCAAAGGTCACACCACTGATATAAAGAATACCTTAATGTGAACTAAAAGTATAACAGGTTCTTTTGCAAATAAGCAAGGGTGTAACTATTAATTGCTGCTAAACATCTTGCTCTGTTATTTTGTGCCAAAGCACAGCTCACAACCGAGAAAGATAACGTTAATGATGGAAAAGGGAAAGCTCTTATTATTTCATGACAGCTTGGTCCTACTTTTTAAACAGAAGAAAAACATAATTTAGAAAGGGATACGATCATAGATAAAAAGTATTTGCTTTTGAAAATAGTTATCTCAAGAATTGCCTAAAAATAAATGTCAGGGATGTGCATGGCAAAAAATCATATGTTGTACGAAGAAACATTCTAATTTTTTACAATTTCTGTTATTATTGCCCCCTTGAATTGACCTTGCTTTTAATTTCTCACCTACCTAGTGCATATATGAAAATGTTCCACATATGCTGTAAGTTGAACTATATCCTGCCTTGCAACTTCAGCTGAAGCTCACATCCTGAAGACACATGTTCAATGTCTAGTGGATTTTGTGAGGCAGCTGTAAAGGAAGACATTTAATCTAAATCAGTCTTGGAGTTTTCTAAAGGAAGCATTTGGTTCAAAAATTACATAATGAAGGAATATGGGGAGACAAAAGATCCATTTTTCATATGGACATAAAAAACGGAGTTGAGTTCATTTTTTTTTGTTGTTACTAATAGAGCCAAGCAGGAGTCAAAATTTCAGAATTTCTGTAACTGAATTCCAGCATTCATCTCAAAACACTGAGTAATTCAAATGAGGAATTATATTTAATTTTAATTAAGAAAAATTGAGCAAACATTTGCTTATTTTTTATAAACAGAAATCACTGAAATACTATTGAGTCAGAATATTTTCATTTCACTTTGTTGGATAAAAAACATTCGTGTCCCTTCTGCACTTCAGGGTGCTGTCAGGCATTCTCTGGGCTGTAGTTCAGGGCTGCCAGGTTCCCACTACTCTCTGCTCGTCAGAATGTTTCTCTTTATGTGCAGCAAGGCATTTCCAACGTGGAAGACACAGTCCCACCGAGAAGATTTGCCTCTGAGGGGAGAACAGCTTAAGGAACCTGAGTGGTCCAGATAACAGGCAACTACAATGCTAATATAAGACCAAAATCAGTTCAGTCATTGAAATTAGTAAAACTTCATATTATACCAATTCACAGTAAATTCTTTCATATCAGCAGAAAGAAATTTCCTGATTAAATATTCAATATTTGTGAACAAATTTTTTAAACAGAAAGCCACTTAATCACTTTTCAAGGAACTACTTATTTTTATTTTTTTACTTAGTTTTGCTCACTATTTTTAGTTTGATGTTTTTAGTTTGTTTTTACTGATGTTCTTCATCATATTATTGTTGGAATATTTGTGACTTTTTAGTCAATATTTTCTCTGTGTTTAACTTCTGAATACTTTATTTTTTAAAGTGAATACTGCATTGTCCCCTGCTCAAATAGCCAGAAAGGTCCAAGTACATATCAGTAAAAGGCCACAACATGAATGTTTTCACCATGTTTGGACTGGTTCAAGGAAGGGAAGGCATAAGACCTCCCTGAAGCAAAGTAAATAGTCTGTAGTTTGGAATATGTGCAAAAAGTGCAGATCCATTTCTTTTCTAAGAAATATGAAACCAAGTGCTGAAGTGGAAAAGGTGAAGGAGAGATGTCTGAAGAAACTCTCAAGCAAAAAACTGAAAAAGTAAAATTATAAATTATTCACTATTTTAAACCATTACTGCCAATGAGCTTTTGATTGTCAAGCATACATAGGCCGGAATTATGATCGATTGCATTTTGAACTACNCGATTTCATTTTTAACTACGTTTGGTAAAAAAAAAAAAAAAAAAAAAAGAGTTCATTCTGAGACATTGAGACATCATAAGACTTTGGCTACTGAAAAGTGTAAGAATAAGCTAAATTGCGATTGGCTCACAATATTTACTCCTTGGCTACCACAAATATACCATGCTTACAGAATTGTACAAGTAATTTTTCTGCATGGAAAACTTACAAGAACAATATATGAGCCTAGTTTTGTCAACAGTAGTTTCCACAACATATGAGAAGTCTCTCTGATACAGGTCATCATCTAATTTGATTTTACACCTGATATGTGATAAGTCCAGCTGAAGTCCTCTAGTCTTATGCAGCCATGTGAAAGAAGCTCTTGCTGAAGCAGGAAAGCTACAGAGTGTGATTCAGAGCAATGCACTACACTGAATGAGCTGAATTAGTCTGGGATTTGGAGGCAGTAGAGACAGGTCAATGTTGCACTCCTCATGGACCAATTAGTACTGCCTAAAAAGAACATGAATTAATATTCTTCCATGGTGCTGTGCTGTTCAGCAAAAATGTAACAG
>VYZX01028853.1:0-17918 GCA_013401335.1 Brachypteracias leptosomus | reverse complement strand
CCCCCTTTAACTAATACAAGTATGGGAGAAAACTAAAGTGAGTTGGAAAGGAAAAAAATAGTACAATCACCCTCAAGAGAAGTATCTCAATTCATAGCCATGCTTCTACTGATTTTCTCTAGAAAAAGTGAGACTATGTCCTGAAAAGCAACGATCCTGAACTACATCTAGGGCTTAGAGTATAGAGGTCATTCAATGTGGGCTCTGATGTATTTCTGGGATAAAAGGGTTAATGCTGTTGTAGGCTGTGTGAACAGGGAATGAGCAAGTAACATAGGAAAATATTTGCTTCTGACACTGTTTAAACTCCCTGTTAAAATCCTACGTACAGCACCAAAGTGGCCATTTTTAGAAGAGTGTTGAAATTGGAGAAGGCTCAGAAAATAAAGTTACAAAAATAATTTCATTACTAATGAAAGAGAAGGTTGAGAGGTGACTTGATTACAATGTATCATTCATGAAGAGAAACAAGGAGCGGGTACAAATGAGCTCTTTAATCTAGTGGTGAAAGGCATAACAAAAATCAATGGCTTGACATGGAAGCCAGACAAACTCTTTATCATTGCAGGTCTTTGGGTCACTACGAAATGTCCTTTTATGAAGCAACATTAACTATAGGGCTTGGTAGGGATTAGAAGGTGCACTCAAATGGCTGTTACAGGACTAAGCTAATCACTTCCTTCTCCTGAGAACTTAAGTGTGGCAGGCAAAGCCTCCTCTTACCATTTGGTTTGTGGCCTCCCTGACTCTCAGATACAAAGTGAGCAGGTGGGTTATTTATAAGATGTTTTGTGGGTAGATAATTCATGAAATCAAACCATCTGCCAGCACAAGTAAATGTGTGAGTGATTATCCTTGTCTGAACCTCTGCTTGTTGAATAAAAGTCTGTTGAGAGACAACTCTATGCAGGCACCATGATTACTACATTCTTGCTGTAGCACAACTGCATTTTATTACTTTTCTTTAATAAGTTTGTAACTAATAGAAGCCTTCATTGGATTTTTGTAAGACAGAGATTTCTGCCTCTTGAGAAAAAAAGTACCTTTTTACTACTTCAGACTTCTCCCTTCTTTCTTCTCCTTTCTTCTCCTGATTGCCTGCCCTCATATGCAGGTAGAGTGACCTTCCAGCTGTCACTGCCAACAAAATATTTCAGGAAAACAAGTGGGGCTAGTGTTCTGCCTGTGCGATTGTATTTGGTTTGTGTGGTGAGGTTTTGGTAGCAGAGTGGACTACAGAGGTAACTTTTGTGAGAAGCTGCCAGAAGCTTCCCCTATGTCTGGCAGAGCCAATGCTAGTTGGCTTCAAGACAGATCTACCACCGGCCAAGACCGAGTCAATTGGTGATGGTGGAAGGGCCTCTGTGACGACATATTTAAGAAGGGGAAAAAGTTGTTGCACAAGGGTTGTTAGAGAAGAAGGGAATAAGAACATGAGAAAAACAACTCTGCCGACACCAAGTTCAGCAAAGAAGGAGGAGGTGCTCCAGGTTCCAGAGCAGACATTCTATCCCAGCCCTTGTTGAAGACTATGGTGAGGCAGGCTATCCCCCTGCAGCCCATGAAGTTAACAGTGGAGGTGTGTGCCTGAAGGAGACTGACCCCATGGGAAGCCCATGCTGAAGCAGCCCCCTGGCAGCACCTGTGACTCCATTGAAGAGAGGAGCTCACACTGGAGCAAGTTTGCTGGCGGGACATGTGTCCTCGCAGGGGATATATGCTGGAGCAGTCTGTTCCTGAAGGACTTCATCCTTTCCTATGCTACATATGTATTCTGGGTTCTCAGCTGCTAGCCTGCATTGATCTTACTTGTCAGTAAGATCAGCACTTCCTTTCATGTCACTAAATGTTTTGGTGTCACTAACTTCAAGAGTAGGCAGGATGTCTATGAGCTGTGCTGCTTGCAAGTCTGTTTTAGTAGGGAGAGAGGATGAGAGGATTGCCTTGAAGCATGATGCCTGACTGCTGGCAAGGAGGGAGCAAGACATGCATGAAGCAAAGAGTATTTACTGTTGGGTTGATATGCAGAGGAACAATGTGGCTGTAAAAGATTTATGAGAGTGGAGGAGAGATCGATCAGAAGGAAGCAGAGACAAATAATAGTGCTTGTGAACTAGCTCAAGCTGGGATTGAATGATGCCCCCGAATGCTAGAGGGGAGCAAGTATGATGGATCTTCCTAGGAAACATTCCTGATCAAGCAGGAAAAAATCCTGCTGGCTATCATGAAGGCTGTCTAGACTCCAGCTAGGGAAGTAACTTGAGTCCCACCTACACTTCTGAGTCCTTTCACTGATTAAAAATGCTAATGGAAGAGTCATAACCTGTTCCAACTAATCCTTCCTCATTCCTTGATTTCCATGTGCTGGCTCAATCCATAGGAACTTCCTACTCCATTCTTTTGAATTCTTAGGCTAATAATACATATTTGCTGACAAGGATCATGCCAGTTTTTTCTCTCCCAAGGAACTCATTGTTATGGGATTCTGAGTATGCCAAAAAGTGTTACTGAATGGCTTGAGGAGAAACACTTGTTATAATTGATTATAGATTTTATTATGTTAATTCTATTTATTCTAATGACCTGAGAAAAGTGAACAAGATCTCAAAATACAGAGATGATCTCAGGAGAAAAGACGGAGACCTCATTTTTAAATACCTGGAATTTAGGAACAGACAAAACAACTTATAACGATGGTGATATACAACCTTAGCTGAAAATCTTAGGTAAATATCTAAAAAAGTGTTGAGCAATCCATATTAGTAAGACAGCAGTAACATCAACATTGACCAAAAAAGGTTAATCTAATTTTACCACCTACTGTTTCTATTGCCTTTTAAAAAAATTAATATTTCAGGAAGAGTTCCTTTGAATTCCTGGAATTTTCCAAGGTAATGCTTTTGTCTAGAATAATCTGGGGAAATTAAAGAGTTAAAACATAACTCTCCTGAGAAGTAAATTACATTAAAATTATGAGAAGGAAGGGGAAAAATGGGAGAAAATTATTTCTCCTTGGTCTAAATGAGAATGGAGTCCTATGAGAAAGAAATAGTAAGCATGTAAGTATACACTGTCACAAAGTGTAAAAATGATGTGTTGTGGTTTTTTTTATTTTTCCTTGGAAATATCTTTAGGTACTTTCTTTCATGTCTAACATTTTCTGACTAGTGTGTCTACTTTTTTTTTGTTATTGTTTGCTTGTTCCAATGCATCTGTTCAGCAGCTTCTAGGAGACACAAGTCAAATACCTAGCCCATATTTTGCATGGTAGTTAATTAACTTGACAACAAATTCTGAAACACCAAAGAAACAGTCTGAAACTCAGACATTTCAGCCCTTTCTAAGAGTGCATTATAAGATTTCATTTCCACAGGAAATTTGTTCATAGGTACTGTATACTGTGTGCTAGCTTTCTCAGGCATTACTGAGAATTATTTATTTCATGTCAGCTGTTCCAGCCTTAATTTTCACAGATACTTTGCCAGCTAATGGAAATAAAGTAATTGCTGTCTAAGTTTCCCTTAGTGGGCTTGCAGACATGAAACTCTCAATACATGTTCTGTGCTAACAGGAAAATTACCCACTTAGTGCTGTGAATAATTTTAATTTTTACTTAAATATTGCATCTTTATCCTAATATTTGCTCACATTTTTAAAGTAAGCTTGAACATTTGATTCCATCTTTTATTTTCTGAATGACAACAGAGCTTATATAGTAAGAAGAAGAATCAGCAAGAGCTCACAAGGACTCCATTATTAGGAGACACTTGCAGGGGCCATTTGTGTGAGATGGAAACCTGAATACATTTTGCCACCTGAGAATTGCAGGTTACTGCACATACATTTGGATTGGTTTTACTACTTTTATCAAAATATCTGGGTTTAAGATTTTGAATGGGAACCACCAAAACCAAAGCATTTTTGCAAAACAGAAATTTTTGTTGACCATGAAAAACACTGAAAGTAAAAGTAACTTAGTGTGGTTAACCACTGGCTTACTAGTGCATCTAGTAAAACTAGTCATAAAGGCATATGTCCCACACCAGAATCACAACACACAGGGTATCCAGATTAGGTTTCCTAGCCCCACTGCTACCCCTAGCTACCATTTTCCCAGTAAAATTCCTCTGGTAAACAAAATCAGACCAAGGCATGTGGTTGAGGACTGACATGTCATCATCCACAATGTTTAACTTTGAGCATGCCCTGGCATGAGTTTGACCAGGTCAGCTGATACTTGTACAGGTAGTTCCCAAGTTACAATTCTGGGGTCAGTTTATGCCGAGGAGAGTTCCTAATAGGCATCTGAGATGCGGTCTCCCCATCTGGGGGAGGAAGGTCGTGCTTACAGCTCGGTGGATGAGAGCTGTCCCACATTGCCTGGCTCTGGGGACAGAGGAGTCAGCCACAGGCTCCAGACCTGGGTTCCCACCCACTGGTCAATGCCAACCTCTGCTCCTTCAAAGAGTCACTCACTTTTCAAAGGATGACTGAGATGGTAGCTATCATTTGTATAATAGCTTGTTGTTTTGCTCATTGGTACTCACCTGGAATGTGGGATATTTGGATTCAATAACTTCATCAGTTCAGCCTCAGGGTATCCAAAACCAATAAATCCTTAATCCAAAAACACAGAAGCAGTTCTTGAAGCAAGGAGTGGAATCTAGGTCTGCCCACTCCCAGATGAGTGCTGTAGGCAGTAGGCCACAGAGTCATGTTCCCTCTTGCACTCTCTCTTACATCTTCTGTGGATATATTGCATTCTTTCCTCTGCAGACATAGGGTTTCAACAGCAGCAACCCCCTCCTTTCCCAGCTGTGTGGCTTGTGGTTAATGCAGTCTCCTGGGACAGGGGAGCTGTGGCTCTTGATCTTTTCAGATGGAGGCTATTGACTGAGTCTCAAATGCTCCAGCCTCTAGGGAATTCATAAAAAGGGAGGCAATGATACAGCCATTACCCTTCTTTTAGAAGAGTGCATGTGCCATCACAATTTATGTGGGACCCCGCAAAGTGACTGCATGCTTGCCTGATGACACAAAGCAGCTCCTGCTCTCTGGGACCCTGTCAGGCCATGACCACACACGCATATCTTCTCAGAAGGGGCAATTTCTGGGCACCACACCCAGGGAACAGACACAGAGACAGGCAGGTAACCCCACTGATGTGTGGAAGGTGGATGTTAATTTCTGAAGTTGAGGTTCGGATCCATGCCACACCTGTCCAGGTTCTGACAGGAGATTTATGACCTTTTGGGGGATATAGCCCATCCTCTTTAGGAGGCGAAGAAACATCTTCATCTCCTGGCAAGTTGTTCCTGTTGCAGTTACACACATTTTTATAAATTTCCCTCTTTCCACTTCTGTTTTTCTTTTTTTTGTCTTTAGGTTGGTTTCTTGCCAAAGTTTTCTCTGTTTAACTGAAGAACCTTCTAATAGCAGATATCTTCATGTACAAATGCTTGCAGATGACGATTAATCCTGTTCTTAAATCTGTTCTGTTTAAACAGATTCTGTTCTTTAAGTGTCTTGTTGTAACAGATATTTCAAGGCCCATGAATCCATCCCACAGTTATTTCAACACAGTTAGTTGAGATTAAGAGGTTTAGATTGTGATTTCTTCTGAGATTCCTAGATTTATTTTATACAGTCAAGGGTTGGGTATATCATAGCAATAAATGCCAACTAAATTTGGGGGTTTTATTTATTCCATGAAACAAAGCCTTTGGCAGATGAGTACAAAATTAACTGAATTCTGCTATCTGATGACTTTTCAAGGCTGTACAGTAAATCAGTAAGCAACAATTCAGCAGTTGGAAGGGGATTCCTGTAGACCAAATATTTTTCTAACAGAAAAGATCATTTAATTGGTCAGAGTTAGCTAAGTGCACTGGCATTGAATGGGAACTGAAAGTGAATTGACCTCTTGCCCAACCAATTTTCCCTCTGGAGAATGACTTAAAGACAATGTTGATGAAGTGCACAAAGATTACACTTATGTTATCTCTGACAGCAAGGTCTTTCAGTGCAGCTTGTCACAATACATTTGCAGTATAAACCTATGTATTCTCAATAAAAATTAAAATTTTGAGACTTCCTTGTGTGTATTAAGTATGTAATTTAATACCTACTATGTACATTTTAAAGTGCACACCATGTATATACAATATCTCCAGAATGTATATTTAAATAGGTTTTGCCACTTGAAAGTCAGTATAACTTTCAGTTAATACACCTGAAAATTATAAATATTTTACATTAGCTTGTAAGAACCATGCATGCACAGACAAATATATTTCTGTCCTGAATTTTTGTTTGCTTTTCATAGTGACAGCACCTATCAGCTTGGTAATGATGATTTTGAGCGTGTTTATTGGGGGACCAAGCTGCATTCCTGTAGGAGAGGAATATGACTCTGCTTTTTGCTTTGGAAAACCTCACGCTGAACATAGAATCTAGGTGCACAAATACAAGATGCTGAAACACTTGTTTCCCAATAGTATGGATTTTTCTTAAAAGCACTGTGAAGAAAATATCCTGATCTTCAGCAGCAATGATTAAGGTCACTACTTCACTATATTTTAAGGCATAATGTTTTGACTTTTCAACAAAACAAAGTAGGAAACATGTATTCCTGTTATGCAGTACTCTTGTGCCTCCTTTGCTCCTTTCTTCTCATATGATTTCTAATATGTGAGAACTATGTGATGAACCACAAAGAAATTATAACTTAATTCTGAATCACACTGAAATATATTTTATGTCCTTTACATAAGGTCAGAGTTCTGCGACTCCCCCTGTCTGACATCTGTATACCAGATCAAGTATACAGTCATCAAATAGACTGAGTCAAAATAAAATACTGCTGTTAAATTACATTTTAATCCAGCTCCGATAGAGTTGAACTAAAATAGTCTGTTTGAGTATTATAAGGTATATTAAAGGAAAATTTTTTTTAAAGTGTTGGCATACTTAAATATTTCATGAATCTTCCACCAAAAAAAAGTGTTATTGCAAACCTTTCAATAATCTCCAAAAAACAATAGTAGCAAGAGTGGTGGTACTTTTGTGTATTTAAGATATCATCAACCTTCTTGGTCAGGTATCTTAACCAGTTTAGCCAATCCACTTTCTTTTATTAGTTATGTCTTTAATATATCTTGGAAATTAGTTTACTGAGTTTTGTGAAAATTAGTAAAGAAGACTTCAAGACCCAATTTTTAAGAAATGGTTTTATCACATTAAAGTTGATAACGCTGCTGGATCTTTTTTCTCTGTTGTTTTGCACTGGATAACTATTCTGTGTCCTGCAGTAAAGGGAACTATTGGAGTAGCAATGCAAATTGCTTACAAAATCAGATATAGGGTAAACTTCCGTGCTAAAGCAGTCTGGTTTTCAGTTCTTACTGTACGCTTTTGAGAATCCTACCATGGAAATAACTTGAATGCATGATATAGTTTCCATACTGTATCTTCCCCGGGAGATTCAGATTTATTAAATATATCACACTTAGGATGGTGTTTTAAAGAGCTCACAATCCAACTTTGGACCTTCATCTGAAGTCACAAAACTCATTTGCGAACACAATCCATTTAAGTAACACATATAGGCCTGTTAGATAGATGCCTGACTTCTTAGTTAGATGCAGAAACCTGTTTGTCTAGACAGGTCTAAATTCATATGTGCACTCACTAAAAAGAACCATTTGAAAGCTTATTTCAAGATAATGTGCCTAAAAGTGATAGTATATTGGTTTTATGACTACCATGGTGCTAAAATACAATAATTTTCTGCAGTTAAAATTATTAAATGTATACCAATAGTAGAAACATTTATTTCAACTGTAAAAATTGACTTTCTTGTTGGTCAAAGGCTGTCAATCAAATTAACTTATTATGCACTTGAAACTCATTAGCAGTAGAATATTGTAGTTGTATATTTCAAATGACTGATGACTAGAGTTGTGTGAAATTGCTGCTGAATTTATCATTTACTGTGTGAAATGCTCACTGTAAAGATTTTCACTCAAACATCATGACTTTAAAATAATCTATAACAGCCCAAGGTTACCTCTTGTGATTATGGTACGTCCTCGTTTTACCCTTTCTCTTTCTTCTGCTCTTCCTCCTCTGCAGTCCCAATGGGACTTCTTTGTGTGGTGAGACGAAGGAACAAATTGATTTGCTGGGGACATTGTGGGACAGCAGAAATCAATTTCTTTTATATTTGGGGTGCTTGGAGGGCTGACTGGACCAGTGGATCAATCCTGGTGCACATTTTACTGATAAATGACCTCAGGTAGTAGAAGTCAAAACTGGGAATGCCACTAAGACAGAAGGAGCAACTGCTGAAGAGCATCTACCTTGGTTCTACAACAGCTTTCTGGTCTTTTTTGGATGAGCGGAGCGGGATTTGAACTTTTTACTGAGCTAATGATTAATACAACTTTCAGCATTTACTGTACTGCCCACTTCACAATTAATTAAATACCCTTGGAGACAAATTAGGGAAACGTTGTACATCTTGGCCTGTACAGACAGTTCTGCGTGGCCAAAACAGTAACTATCCCTGTAATTCGTCTATGATATGATGAAATTAAGTGATTTAAATAAATTAACAATGGACCAGATTCAGCTTTCAATAATTACTAATCACTGCAGGACTGATACAGTAGAAAACAACCTATGTGGCTACCAGCCCAAGAAAGCTCAATGGGACTTTTACTTTTGTCTATCAGGAAAGAACTCTGGCAGCTGAGGAAGCTATATTCCCTCTAGTGGATATAACACTGTGGGAACAGGGGTCATCATGGTTGTCTTCTGAGGAAGTGAAATTCACAGGTGGTAACACATAAAGTATATAAAGGCATATTCTTGGGAAATTTTCTCAATAGATACCCATCCTTTACTTATAGCCAGTTATTGTATTCCTTACATCAAGGTTCATGACTTGGGAAACAATTTTAGAAGTCATTGCTCAAAGACTTCTGTTTCCAGACAGTAGCTAAAAGAAGAATCAGCTTACTCCTTAGAAATAATCTTCTAACTTGAAGAAGATATGGGAGCTGAATGTACCAGAAATTATTCAACTAGTTGAACCCTTCTACCCTACACACTCTTCTAACAGGGAAACAACTCTACTTTTCACATACAATGCTATCATCCTATACTATAAAATACAATAAACTACAGTATAAAATACTATACTTTGCTCTCAAATATGTAAGAGTAAGAACTAGAAATTTTCAGGCAGTGATTTTGTATTCTTATTCTGACTGTGAATCTTTTTGCCACAATACTGACCCTGAGGAAGCCAGAAGTATTAACAAATTCAAAAAGGAGGACACATTTATTCCAGATAAGCACACTGATGGAGCTATATACATGTTGTGCATATACTGGTCTAACTCAGACAATCCACCTGTTTCCAGAGGGAGAGCAATACCTTAGATAAAAGGTTATCTTAGATTTGCTTTGTTTCTTTTCCTGAGCATCCCCACCTGATTGTCAGAGAGAAGATGCTGCTGGGGTGGCCACTCTATCAGTCCCAGCATGGCAGTTTTTCTGACAGTAGGCTCATTGTTATGGTCTTGTTAATAGTTACAAAGACGAAACACTTTACTGCTGTAATGATTATAGTAATGTCAACTTTAGTATGAGATAGTTATTACTTATTCTGTAGCATCATTTTAACATGAGTTTCTGTTTAGACTAGTTGTCTAAGAATATTCCTCCTTATTAAAAAAAATTAATAGGGAGTTTTGTCAAGAATTCTTTCTAAGGAGGTCTCAAATCAGCATCACATTTAATGTAGTGCTAAGGGTTTCTACTAGCCAAGGAAAAATATTGAAATGGAGAAATGGAAATTTTCATTATCTGATGAATTATATTGATATTTCCTCCATTTTAGTTGAGGCTATTTTAACTAATATGTTTTAGTATCAAAAATTCACCACTGAATTCTCGGAGTTTCATATTTCATTACATGGTTCATTTTTAACACAGGTTTGAGGAAAGGAACAGGAAGATTCAGAAAGCTTTGCAGCATGCCTTGGCTGAGTTTTAGTTGGATACTGATGACATGCCAATTTTTGTGTGACACACATGATGAAACCAAGCAAAATGTTGGCATGCACAACTCTGTTTGCCTCAGCTATAGCGACACTGCTCCACAGTGGAAAGAGAAATTGTAGTGTTTGACAAAGCTCCCTGTTAACCTCTGAGGTACAGCTACATTTTATATCTATTAACAACTGTATAAACCAGGGATACACCCAAAGACTTAACTGGTTGGAAATGTAAGCACTCAGGCTAATTTATTTTGGGATTATGGGCTTGGCTTAAGCACACATGTACAAGCTCATGCACTTCTGTTTTGGTGAATCACAGTGATATCCACTTCACCCACAGTAAACCAAACTTCTCACAGTTTTAAGGAAGGAACTGAGCAAGTGGGAACCAATCCCAGCTGCAGGCAGGGCAAGGGTGTGGCAGTGCTGGGTGTTGCTGCTGTGTTGTCCTCTTTTGCCCTACCCTTGATGGCACACCAGCTGAACTGCCTATGCACGACCTGCACTTGTTCTTGGGCAGGGCAGTTTGCTGCATGGCAGGATTCTTCCTTCAGAAGGCAAGGGATGCACAGCAGCTGGGCCAGCATGCTTGCCTGGTGTCAAACTGGTGTCAAGGCCCATCCTGATAGATCTGTGTTGGATTTGGAGGGGAGTCAGTGGTCAGGACCCTCCATCCCCGATGTGTCTGGTAGCTTAGTGCTTTTCTAGATATGCCCAAACAGGCCGCTCATGGGCTGCCTGCAGGCAGGCCTTAGGCAACCTGACAGGCAATAGTGTGGATGGGAGAGTACATGCTAGTCAGCTGCTTGCATGCACTCCTGAGACTGCTTTTTAGCAGCAGTGTAGAAATAGCTAATGTAGGCAATTATAACAGGAATGAATCTTCACCTTTCTGAAATGAAAAAAATGCTCAAACCAAATCTCGGATCTGAAGACTGACCTCTTGTTTCAGACTTTAGTAAGATACCTTCCTACCTGCAAAGGATAATCACAACTAGCCAGAGAGAAAAGGTCTGACTTTGATGTTTAATGCTCTACAGGGCCTGGTAGCTTCTAAAATGGGAAAGGGAAAAACAGAAATAATTTTCGTATTTGAAATTAAATCCTCTAGTCCAGACCAGATAAACCTGAACTAATTTCTTATAATTAAGTTTTCTGATGAGGCAACAGCAAGCCAACTAAAAAACAAAAAGCAAACAAAACCCAACCCAACCCTCCAACATATATGTATATATCTCTATATATACATATTTAGCAATGTTTAAACTTTAGCGTGATTTTTTTACGTTGTTCTGTTTAAAATGTTCTAAATGCTTTAAAGCAGTAAACCAAATGTATTTCACCTCACTAAGAGACTTATTAATCAAAGAAAGATAAAGGACATTAAAAAATGTAAATCTAGGAAAAACACAGACAGACATTATTTGTTACCTGTGCAAGAACTACAAGAGCCTATAAACAAGTACAAATGACAGCTTTTTGAATACGAAACATAATAAGTAATAATCAGTATCTTATCGCATGATAGCCAAAGGCAGTGACATTTGAACAGCATGTCTTCTCTAAGCCTAGATAGCTTGGTAGCGCGTATCTGCAAGTGCTTAGCCATGTTAACATAAACCCTCATTAGACAGGATTAGGCAAGAAACAGTGACAAACAGGGTGGACACTAACCCTCTGAGGAACCAATTCAGGCACTACACACTAATTATCCTTTTAAATTACTTTAAGATTCAGGGAATGAATATCAGTGTATGTGCATATTACTACATTGGGAATTGTGTTTTACATACCACAACCTGTTTGTATTTTGCAACAGTTTTAAAATTATTTCTCCTCCATAACCAGTTGTCAAGACTTAAAAGTGTTTATTCTTCAAGATCCCTGGGCAATGATCAAGTCAATGATGATATTTAGATGTTTTTCCTTGTTCAGGAGAAAACGTCTAGGAACTAATCATGTAGCAGTAAGTCCCATAAGCAGCTATTAACAATCCATTCTGGAAATGTAATTTAGGAATACTAATAGGCCAAGTTCAAATAATGTGAAGTGCAGTAGCTTTCACTGTAGGCTCCATTATCAGAAATCCTTAGTAAGGATGACCTAAAGAAAAGACAGAAACAAATACTGACTTAGAGAATTGTGTTTTGACTTTTGCTTGCTTATTCCTTACTCCCACTTCAGGTCCACTGATATAGATCAGTTTGCCTCTAATATTTTTCTGCAGAGTACAGTAGGTTCCTAAATTCCTCCTTCTACATTTGCCAAACTATGTTGCCATCATGAATATAAACAGTCGGAATAAGCCACAATCATATTCTGGGTGTGTATTGTTGATTAACTGATATTTCTCTTGAAACCAAATAAATAGAAAGACTGTAGTTAAATTGATGTTAAATGTGTCTTTTATAGAATATATTAAAACAATATGATTAAAATATATATCTATATATATAAACAGATTTTTTTTTTAAAGACAGGTGATAAAAATAGTAGATTCTTCTTATATTTACATGACAAAACCTAATTTTTACATTTATTAACTTTTTATCTTTCCCTGTTATGATTAGAATTTTTCTTTAAAATAATCTAATTGCATTAGGTTATCTTGAGTGGATGTCTTATCATCAGTGCTATTAACAAAAGAGATTTAAAATGTAAGCTTTGGCAGAAAAAGTAAATAAGGGTTTCACTTTACAACATTTTACTCTGGAGCATTTTTTTCAGATGTGGAACAATATATTTTATTACTATATTATCTGGCCTCTTTGAAATGTACAAAATAGTACGCCAGAAAATCTTTTACATATAAAACTGAAGTTAAGGAATTAATGGCAATATTACGAAAAGATGACATCACTTTTTCATCGTATACCAATGGAAACACTTGAATGTTCTTATGGGTACATAAAGGAAAATTCTGTCTTAATTTTCTGTTACTGATTTTCATGAGTCAGTCAAATTTTCAAAGAAAGCTTATTTTGGTTAATAAATACAAGTGACAACACCTTTGCATTAGATTTTGATTAATTTTATAAACATAACTGTGGTGGTTCTGCATTTTCTGATGAATTTCTGAGATGAATTACTCAGAATTGTATTCAAAAAGCTTATGTATTCATTTCTGACGAAGCTAATACAAAATGAAATCCTGATCGCATTTCTGACAACAACATTATTTCAGATCTATCTTTTACAAAAGCCATGCCATAAACAGAAAGAAAATTAATTAGGAGAGGGTTCCTTCTTCCAAACCTGTTATTTCAGCCAGCAAATAAATTGTAAAAATCTATCCTTCCTACTCTTTCTTTTCCATGTTTAACTTCATGGATCATTTGTGCAGAAATAAGATAGCAGCAATATGTACAGAAAACCCAGAGACAGAGAGAAACTGAGAGCCTCTTTAATTTCAGCCCAGTAGCTAGGAGGTAAGAAGGCATTTTATTAGTACTGATTGTGGCAGTCATGGCCCTTAGTGTAGCATCTGTAGGAATATTATGCATGAGACTGTATCTATGGGAGAGAGGAGAATCAGGATTAAAACATGGATGGAAAGGTGGTTGGAAATGAAAGGATAGAAGAAAAATGCAAGAATGCCCTTTGGTAGAATCCATTATCCTAAACCCCAGTCTTGGGAACATGAGAACACCCTTGGCATAAATATTTGTGTTCAGGTCAAGTGGGATTAGAAGAATATATATTTGGATGCCTGGAGCTATGTCACAAAAAGAAAATATTAATTAAAAAAACAAGCTAGAGGTTTTACTTGCCCTCAAACTACTTTTTCTTTTAATACACTCTTTTGCTTTTTACAGTCAGTGGACTTGATTTTGATCTCACTTATATTGGTTTTAATCAGAATAACTCTGTATAATCCAGGGCATAGTTCTGATATCAAATCAACCTAAACAAGGGCAGAGTCTTATTTGCAACATATTGCTTCAATGCAGCTGGTTAAACCAAGGCTGCACTTACAGTTAATGAAAATTAGGAGGTAACACATCTACGATGTGAAAAAGGGGCTGTTGACAGGGCTAGGTTTCATAAAGTGGTTTGGTTTGGAACAGGGCTGAAGCTGCTGATTCTTTGGGAGTGTTTTTAGCATGGAGGTCACCTCAAGGGTTTATGCTCAACTTCTAGTTGGGTTGATCATAGCACGTGGGCATGTTCTAAACCTTAAGGACTGACTTTCTGGAGGACTTCTTCCCAGTTTAAAGCTAAGTATATACAAACATTTTGGTGAATCAAACCTGCAATGTTCAGTTAGAAACTCTACTGAAGACAATGGTAACCTTTGACTTCCTTGATGTCTGTCTAAATTAGCAAAAGATGTTGTTTATCTGCCCTAACCTTTTTCTAATCTGCATACAATAACAGTTATACATTTTCTTTCAGTTTAGTTGGTCAAGATCAGTTAACCAGCTGGCCTCAGCTCTGTTGCCACAGGGCTCATTGTTATTTTCAATTTTTCAACCTTCAGTTCTGAGATACGCTTCTGTGTGTCTGTGTTGGCTGCTTATGCAAGGCCTTGAAGTGCCATGACAGCTAAAATAACAGATCCTCAGGACCTGTGGGCTCTGGAGTGAAGAGAAACAAATTAAGCTGCTGTGGGAGTTGAACTGGGATAGGTCAAGAAATCAACATGTTGTCTGCTGAAGAAGGACAAAAAAAGATAAGAACAAGAATGCCTTGATCAGAGACTTGCATGCGCGCTTTTTGAGGGGCAGGTTTTGTTATATGAACTCACATTCTTCAGGAACCAGGTTGAGACCTTTAACTATGTTTAGACTGTGACCTGAACCATATTTGTAACAAGACCTTGCAACTCTGGAAAGTGACTGCATTAAATTGTTGTCATTTGACTCTTGCTCAATTACTTTCTTACCCTGCCATTAAATGAAATGTCGTCAATCACACACATGATGCCCTAATCCTTTTATGAATTAAATATGCTTGCTTGTTTATTTAAACTGGAAAAAGTATTTTTCTATGCAAACGTAAAAAATATTTTCTTGTTTTTACATATGATGTCAAAACACAAAAGCTATTTTATATTGTACTACTAAACATAGATTTGGCCTACGAACGCTCTGCAAAAATGTACTTCCATTTTGTACCCCATTAAAGCAACTGCGTCCAATATTTACACCTGTGCATGTTAGTATAAAAATTCTATCTCACTGTATTTCAGATTATTGGAAATAATAGAAAATAATATTCTTTTGACATTTTACAGATTATGTCTACTTATTTTAATGGTAAAGTGTAATGATGCATCATTAGCTGATGAAGAGGCTGCCTCAGGAGGGACAACAAAAGAAAATAAAAGATTTGATTGCATTCTTACACTACTTCTATTCCTAAGGTTTGAATTAAATTCAACTTGAGTATCATTAGTTGAAAAAAGCTCATATTTTTAAGCTAGAGAAAGTAAGTATATTGCATTAAATAGATTAGTTGATCATTATTTATAAAACCAATTGCTCAATAAACACTTTATTTTCCTAACAGAACTTATATTCAACTTGGCAATTTGTATAAACACTATGTATGTTCTTAATGTATATGTTTATCTACAATAGTAAACATAAGCAACCTTTTGCCTATCATATAATGCCCCTAAAGGCATTATGGGTTAACAGTGATTTAATCCCCTTATGCATGCATAATATGACAAGCTTTGCATAAATGATAATAAATAATTGGTATGTATAAATAATTCATCATTTATTTTTGCAGTAGAAATAGAATTCTTAGACATATTTTAAACAAAGGGAATAGCAAACATGATCTCAATCAGAAAAGGGGTTAAAACATATTACACAAAACAATGTTTCAAATAATCAAGACTCATGCATGCAACATATATTTTTATTTCTTTCATGCTGGCTTATTATATTGCTAACTTGTTCTCAAGTATGGAACAACACATATTTAACACCATCATAAAATAATGGAAGAAATAATTGGACCTTTAATCCAAAACAAGAGGGAATATTTTATATGTATATCTAGAAAACTGGGCATTATTGGTGGATTTCTTTTTTTACTATTATTTTTTTGAGTCAATTCTGGTGTTTTGGGGAGAATCCTCTAACCCTCCCATTGCAGCTAATAGCTAATAGCTGATAAATTTTAAAATGTTTTTGCAGTAATTTCTTATTTAACAATTGTTTCGTAGTTGCACAAGAAGTTACTAATTGGATGACCTTTTTGGATGAAGCAATATCCTAAAAAAGGAAATTAAATACGTTACTTTAAATAGGTAATACTTTTAATATTTAAGAATCATTAAGATTTAAAGATTCGGTGTGTATAACAATGAATTAACTTTAAGAATGTCATGTCATCCTTATTCAGCAAGACAGTCAAATACACATTTAAGTTTAAGCACATGCATCAATCTCATTGACTTTACATTGTTCTCTCCAGAGTATATTTCTTTTCATTAGGAGACACTGATTCCTAACTACCATCAAACTGCCGCTCAACTTGCTTCAATAAGTCCCTCTGAAGCTTCTCAAAGTCTTCTCTAATTTTGACCAGTATAAAGAGTGCTGGCCTTTGCTAATGTTGGCATGTCATTTCTTAACCCTTTCTACTGACAATTGTGTTTATAGATACATACATCAATTAGGAGTCATCACAGTATCTAAGGAGATTAAAAATGCTGTGACAAAGGAAAGCCCAACAATTATTGTATATTGTTTTCCCACTGATATTAAATATTACTCATTGTATTAAGGAACTGTGAGATACCTAGATGTTCATGTAATACACTGGAAAAAACCCCACCATTTACATCTAGATTCTGACTTTTAGCTCTTTTCCAACCAAAAGCAGAATCTGAGCTCTCACATCACAACAGCTTAAAAATAATTATAAACAATGTTAACTGTTTTGAAAGCACAAGTTAATATGTTTCTATCATTTGCTTGTAAAGCTGAGAATTGTGACGTGCACAAATTTGCCTTTTCTCCTATCATGTCATGGCCACCCAATTGTTTCATTATACATTATTCATTACTTTTCACTAGTTTCAACCAATCTCCTGATATTCATTCATAAATCCCAGACATTTCCCTATTTCCCATTTAAAATTAGATAAGAAGTCTGGATACTATCTGTTATAGTAGCAAATTTAAACAAAATATTACTTTTTTGGGTTTTGTTTTACTAGCATCTCACCTAGACTTCAAGCGTTTTAGTTTGTAATTTTGCTCAAACCTCTTCCCTGACACCTCAGCATCTAAAAGGCACAAGACTTATGAAGCTACTTCTTTAAATCCAACATATCAAGTCTCAGCATTCCTTCTCAGCTGCCATCTGACCCCAGAGTCATCTCAAATCCATAGGTTTGTTTTTTCTTATAAGTTCAGCTGCCTTCACATGGAGCTGTCTGTCCCTGGGCCCTGCGAGAACTGACTCTTCTCTGGGGATTCCCAAGTAGTTCAGGCACTGAGGGAAAATTGGAGAGTTTTCATGATCATACTTCCTGCACTTACCTCACCAGCATCACCCAGAGTGGTAGATATTTTCCTGGGACATGTAATGATTTGGTCCACTGCAAAGAGACAGAAACGCAGCAAATATCAATCAGTGCCTGCTATCCGACAGCTCAGTGGTCAGAGCATTCACGCAGGGTGTAGGACACTTGCATTTTATTTCTTCTTTCTCTTGTGCATCCTCTACATCAAAGCCTATGATTTACCTGTGGAAGCCATGGGTTTGATTCTTTATGCTGCAGCTATTCCACGTGGTGTGGGACAACATGTTATGTAGGGGATCAGAAACAGCAAAATCACAGTCCTGAGGCAAAATAGTTTTAGACTTGTGTAGTGGGTCTGTCTG